>BSBM01001217.1:3877500-4275000 GCA_027924585.1 Larix kaempferi
TTGTTAGGCTAACCCGTTCTCTGGCAACTACAACATGCATGTACATACTTTTTCACATCAAGGAACATAGTGGGCCAAAAATACTCCATACAGAGTACTTTGTGCCTAGTTCTCTTATTCGTGAAATTCCCTCCACAAGGATCGTCGTGACAAGCCTTCAAAATGCTATGGATATCATCTCCTCTCACACATCATCGAATTTGAAGATCGGGTTCAATATAAAAGAGATACCCACCTATCCAACAATACCTGGCACTCTACTAAATGATCCTTATGTGGGTTGCTCGCTCTTTTCCTCTCCTATTCATGCAGACTTACATGTCCTATCTTTCCCTGAGGCTCAGAACCCAATACATTTTTTCGAACGATGCATAGCTCCTCACTACGTCTTACTACCCTAAAACCTCAAGAATAAGGCTACAAAAGGGAAGAAGACATTGTCAGCTATGCTTTTGTGTCTATCAATCCCCTTCCCCAGCAATGGTGCCAAAATGTTGGTGGATTTAATTCTCCAATTAATTAGGCAACCAAAGTCCTCAATACATTAATTGTCAACCCAGGGAAGTATGGTTATTTCAAAGGAAATCAAGCAAAGTCTATGCATAAACATTAAGCTTCTTACACTAATTCTCATACAATCACCCAATTCAACCAATGCTTAATGAAACAACCTAATTGCTGAAACTATTATATAACTTCTTTCTCACTGAATACTGCTAATTCAATTTTCAAGAAAGATTACTGCTAACTCAATCTTTAAAAATAAATTACTCTTCATAGAAGAAAGCAATTACTCCAAGCAGAATGGAAATCTGAAACTATCATAAAGATAACACATCTACAATATTTTTGCAAGTTAAATCCTATGTTACTTTTGCAAGAACTTGAATCCTATATTAATTTTTCAAAAACAAAGATTAAATAGAATCACCACTCGTGCACAAATGAAAGACCTATTACATGCAACTAACACAATACCCAAGCTCCAAGATTCTCAATTTTCTCTAATCATGCATTGCATTCACACATTGTTATAGATATGTTTGAGCAATAAATAATAGTAACAAGTTCAACATGTGATATCGATCTAGCAAGAAAGTAAGTTTGTTTTAGCACTTCTTATCATGAAATCAATTGCATACTATTGATGACGATTTTTGTCAGCAACCATATTTAGTTGGCAAAGAGTTGCCAGGCTCTCCTACCTATAAAATTTCTGCCAAAACGTCTAATGCCTACCAAGCTACCACCTCCAATTGCTTAATCCAAAATCTAGCCGATGCCCCTAGCTAGCCTGAGGTCTTATGGGTTTCCAACGTTAAGAGATTCTTTGAAAGTTTAATTGAAATGACTAGTTGAATATGCAAAGTTTTACAGATTTTCCCTTCAGTGTTATGATGAAGTAAATAATAAATATGCTTTGGAATTTTAATCATTAAAATTAGATTTGGTTTGGAGAGCTTTAGTGATTTGGCTTGTGTCTTGTCTTCTACCATTTATCCTTTTTCATTTTAAAAATAATGAGATTTCATAAAGCCATCATAAAACACTTATCCATCATACCTTTTGCCTCCATCTCAAATGTGTTTTTTGTCTTCATTCACTTGGTCCATTACACTACGGAATATCCCCTTATTATAATGTGAAGGGAATATTTGAGATTTTACCATGGCTTTATATGTACCACTACTTTTATGACATATCATGCCTTTTTTCCCATTTTATATGACATATGTAAAAAAAATGTTATATCTACCATTTCAACTTTACTCCGTGCACGGTTAACTCATTTCCTCGAGCCAAGTCAAGCCTTAAAGCTCCAAGTCAACTGGTCCAACGAGTTACAAGTAAGCCAAATAGATAAAATAAAGTTTATCAGTTCGACAAGCTCTTAGAAGAATCAATTGAAGCAGCCATCCCGCCAGTAACCGCATGATAATAACAAATCCATACAATTGGGAAAGTTGCAGTTAACTGGCAGTTTAATTATTGTCCATGGTAGCCACTTCAAGTCAAATGAGCTAGGCGCAGGACGTGGAAATTCAAACAATTAATAGCTTGGTTAAGAAATAATTTCATTTCAAAAAAAATCATTGGATCTCTTTTAACGGTGGAATAACCTGAATTGGCTGAGAGTGAACTGGAGTCTAGTTAGGGTTCTTTTCCGTTCTGGAACCGCCATTTTTTTACCTAAACCTAACTTCCCCCATCGCCACAACTATTCTTTAAAAGCAACGCTCAACCACGAAGAAGGCTTCCATTCCCAACAATCGGAGATCTCATATCTCGCATTAGAGAAGGGTAAAGCCGGCAGTGAGGTTTATTTATTGTTTTATTTTTTTCCCATAATCCATATATATTTTCGCTTATAGAGTTTAACTTGGTTTGTTGATAGCAGGTAACCTTCAAGGCTTGCAGAAGAAGTAGACAGGCGTGACCTGGGTTGCATATGACGGTCTTGGTTACGTTTGTGCAACATTTGGGTTGAAAATCTGGTCCGGGTTTTAGCGGATGCCAGAAACCCGAAAAATCAATTTTTGTATGAAGTCATTTCTTGATTGAAACAATAATAAAATTTTCTTTGTTGGTCTTATCTTGTTATCAGTTTGCTTCCAATTATCTCTTTACTCTCGTTTATGTTACAGTTATTTTTCTTCTCTACTTTGACATATATGTACATTCAAGGTTATGCATATATGTATATTCACTAAATCAGTCGTGTTCACTCGTGTTTAAATAATGTTCTTGTTATGTCCCCGACATTATGTTTTCGGTCGGGGGCATTAGTGGAGGCTACTTGATGCACGAAATCTGTGCCAAAGGTTTCCGCAATGTTTTATTTATTAACATTATTTTTTATATATATTGGGAGGTCGATTTATCTCATCTGGGATTGGTTGTTTTCTGCGTACACAGCCCCAGAACCCGGCCTGTCATTTGTTATGGTTTTGATTTTGCGGTATGGTGCGGTGGCGAGCCTTATGCAATCGACAGAGCATAACCTATGGTGAGAGCTTATGTACATGATACATCCAGGGCTTTCTCTATGGTAGATCCTTTTCCCGCATCTTCCAATTCCGGCATCCTTCACGCCATGTCGCCATCCATTAAAATGCCTCTGTGGTTGGACTGATTTCGAGGATCGTTGAGTTGGCAACTTGGCATCCTTGCATCATTATATGGATGGGACGGCATTGCCGCTCAGTTTCAAATTCAAATTCAAACATTTGAACATGGCATTTACCGCCAACTTTATTTCAAAAACTTAGCATATGTTGTGGTTCGAGTGAATGTTTCTTTGTGTGTGCGGCTGGTTGTGCTGTATGGTTGCTCTCTACCGTGAGGCGCCACTGCAAGAATTCTTTATGTGTGTGGCTAGTTGTGTTGTCTCGGGGCTCTGTTTGGCAGTGAGACATTCCTGCAAACTCCACACTAACTTTAATATGCAGATCATTCTAAGCAACAATTGACTCCCCTACCAGCGACCCGGGTATGAGAGGTTGGGGCGAGAGGGACCAAGTCGTAATCTCCCAGGGAGGCACCGGATGCCAAGCATTCCCCTCCACCTGCGAAATCGTAGGGCTTCCAGGATCCACTAACAAGTACAAGAATCTGAGACGCAGAGATTTACAGCCTGTACGATAAAACGCATAAGCTTAGCAACTGAGTATTCACGATTAGCAAGCCACGAAATTCCAAAAGAAAATCTCAGCTAAGTATTGAAAGTGGATAAAATTCAGTAGGTGCCAAACTTGGGATCAGTTCCATTACCTCAAATCTGGTCCTTTTGCCAATGTATGCTTCCTAGCTCTCTTCATGAACACTGAAACCGTCATGGGGAGATATATTTTGTAGAACTTCATCTGCACGTCTTGTGCCAGCCTTAAATTCATTGGAATATTTTTCAACAGATCAGTTGTGAACCTCTGATTGAATTCTTTCATTTTTTTGCGGTCACATTACCAAGAAATTCAAGTTTATTTACGGTTACATGGAGAAGCAGCCCCTTTATTTACAGTCACGCCCCCAATTCAAACATTTTCCACAGTTAAATATCTTTCGTAAAGATAAGAGCTAGGCATCATTTTCAACTGCACTGTAGACCACATTGTTACCTCGTGGCTCTTGTTTTTATTTTTATATGTGAATCATTAACTTTGTTAATATATTGTAGTTTGATTATAAGTTAGTCTTCTTTTCTTTTCTTTTTTTTTCTTTTTTATTTTTATTTTAATTTATTTAAATTTTATATTTTTTTTTTTTGGCAAAGTGGTGGAACCTCTTTGACTAGTAAGTTTGCCTTTGAGAATCGACGTGGATGTGAACCGCACCAACCCTTAACATCTCACGGATTTAAATTTTATATTGTTATTCAAATATATACATATACATTTTTTTTTTTCATTTTAATTTATTCATATTTTGTATTGTTATTCAAATATGTACATATACATATTTTTTTCATTTTAATTTATTCAAATTTTGTATTGTTATTCAAAAAATATATATATATATAAAGTTTAATGCAAAATGCAAAATGAATATTATGTTTTTCTTATGTAAGTTTTATTTATGTTTATATTGTTTGATATTTTATGTTTGTATAGTTTGATATTTCATTTTTATTTTATTTCATAATATTTGAATATATAAGAGTTATATATATATATATATATTAAAATAAAAAATAAAAAAAAATAATGCTATATAATTAACCATATATGAACATAGTTTTCATGTATTCATAAATAAGATTTTGTTGTATTTTTAAAATTTATCTTGTTTCTTTCTTTTGTTAAATTTATCTTCCGAGGCTTTAAACATAGGGCGACTATACTGGCGAGTACGGTTCAATGGTTTCTTTCCCAGTTTTGTTCATTATGTAATCTAGATATGTGTGTTCATCATTATGGAACCTTTTCGTGGGAAGAAGATAAGCCAAAATAACCTTGGCTCATGCTTTCACCATTGAAGCTTACTCACCCAGTCAAACCATTTCCTAATAAATTTAAGCGGCTGCATTTGTCTATTTTTACAAGTGAAAGGTCATGATGCATTTTTGTTTGTTGATCTACCTACTGAATGCATTTCTAATTGGTTTGAACTCTCTCATTGGTTTACCTCTACTATTGGTCATCTTGAAAATCCTTATAAACACTTTGAAATATTTAATCAATTATCCATAAGTGAAGGTGAATCTCTTAAAGAAATTTCAATCTTAGGTTTGCTAAGTTTTATAATCGAATTCCTCTGAAAGCATTCGCCCAACTAATTTGGCTGCCTTCATTCATTATTATGACCTTCTTCATTCTCTCTATCGATGGCAATTGGAAGACAAAAATGTTCAAAATTTAGAACTTGCTTTGTTTGCATTCCTACAATTTGAAGAGCAATGTCTTCGAACATGTTACTTCCCTAAAGGTTCATATTCACATAAGGATGTTTCTTCGATTTGCATGTTATTCAAGATCTTCAATCTTGCATGCTTTCACTTGGAAATTCGAAGTTAGAAAATGCCCACTTCAATGATGATATTAACTCTTCATGCTCAAAACCATATAATTTATGATGTTTTCATCACTTGTAATCAAGAAAAGGGTTGTCGAAATAGTCACGATCACATCTTATCACTTAACTATGCTTTTCCCTCATATAGTGTAAGTTCCTTTGAAGATTATCACCAAAATCAGTCTTGTAGGTTGTCTTCTAATTTTCAATTACATCTAAATTTCAATTTTATTTCAAATTTAGATGAGGAAGATGTTCATGATGTATGTGAAAAAATTATTTCTCATGATAACTCTTATCCATATGATTTCAATGATAGTTTTCCTAACCCTCTATTTCTTTCAAGTGATGATGAAGAGCATGATGATTAGACTCATTCTTCGCCATACATTTGCTTAGTTTCTTTGTACGATGAAGGATTTTATACGATTTCAAGTCCTTTATTTCAACCTCAAACTAATTCTTTCAATGTTACTCTAATTGAAAATTTTGAACTAGATTCTTCACATTATGAGTTTCTCATCAATAACACCAATATGTCATCGAAAGATTCATTGGATCGCCATATATTATTTCATAAACAAGAAAAGAATGTAAACACTTTTGAAAATTTTCTTGAGCATCTAGAAATTTTTGTTTGCAAAAGTGTAGTCTGGATCACAAGGTTGGGCAGATTTTGTGTGTTGGTTTGCAATTCTTTTGGATTCTAATGGGTCATAATATTGCACCACATGCATTTGTTGGTTGGCATCCTACACTTGATTATAACTGTTGTGTCAATCATGCTTGTAAGACTTGAGATGCATTTTTGTATGTAAAATTTTACTCACCATAGTTTAAAAGATGTGCATCTAACCTTATACATAAATAAAACTTAAAAAAGATAATAACATTTTCTTTGTTTTGATCTTTAATATTTCATTTCATTTTCATAAATTATGTTTTTAGCATGTTTTATTTCCTTTCATTTTCATTTTCAATTAGGTTATGTTTTAATAGTTTGCTTTATTCTTAAGTTGGTTTCTTCTTGTTTTGTCATATTTTTATCTTTATTTGTAGTTTATTTAGCTTTGTCATGATTTTTCTTCCCTCCGAGATGCACACCAGTAGCGGAAATCTTTCGAAAGTTGTCTCCCTCACTGGAAAGTGGAGAGAGGTGTGGCCTTGGGAGAAAACAATGAGCCAGGTACTGTCACCTGAATCCCAGCTCCTCCATTTAGGCTAACTCCTAACGAAGCCAAGGGGGGTAGTCCCTAGAAAAGAGTTTCACTAAGGCTCTTGTGTTTTAAGTGTTTTTTTGTGTGGGGTGATGCGGATGAGTGTTGTTTAGGAGTTTTTGTATAATGATGAGAACACAATTAAACACTTAAAATTTACCAAGAACAATTTCAAAACGATCTCACAAACAACTACTTTTGACTTACATTTTCCAACATCACAAGCATTTCTTTTGACTCCATTTGGCACTGGTATTTAAAAAATATTATGGATCTTCTGAATCTGGACCATATGTCCTTGTCATTTGTTTGATCTTTATCTTGTGGATGCAGCTTGTCCTTAATAAGTTGTAACCCATTTTGAGCTTGGATGAAACCAATGGTGTGAGGTAACTTTATTTTTTGCATTTTAATCATTGATGTACCAATCTTGTGATGAATACAGGCGGATAGGAAGAACAAATACCTTATCTTATATACATCCTCATGGCTCTCACATAATCTAACTTCTACTTTCTCACAAAGAGACCCTGTTTGAAAGCAAACTTCGTCAGCAAGTTCTCTTTCAAGTAGGGTCTCTTCGTCAGCAAGTAGAAGTTATATCAAGCGAGACCCCTGAAGATGTATATAAGATAAGGCATTTATTCTTCCTTTCCCCTTATATTCATCACAAGATTGGTACACCAGTAATTAAAATGTAGAAAATAAACTTACCTCACACCATTGGTTTCATTCAAGCTCAAATTAGGTCGACAACTTATTAAGGACAAGTTGAGGAAAGAAAAATCATGATAAAGATAAATAAACTACAAATGCATCCTAAGTCTCACAAGCATGATTGACGCAACAATAATAATCAAGTGCAAGATGCCAACCAACATACCAACAATTGCATATGGCACACTATTATGACCAATTAGAATCCAATAGAATTGCAAGCCATCACACAAAATATGCCAAACCTTTTGATCAAGAATACACTTACAAACATAAATTTCTACATGCTCATGCAAATTTTCAAAACAACATTGAAAGAATTAGTTTTAGCTTTAAATAATGGATTTGAAATCGTATAAAATCCTTCGTCATCGAAGGAAACCAAGGAAATGTATGGAGAAGAATGAGTGTAATCCTCATGCTCTTTATCATCACTTAAAAAAATAGAGGATGAGAAAAATTATTATCAAAATCATATGGATAAGAGTTATCATGAGAAATAATTTCTTTCACATAGATCATGAGCATCTTCTTTATCTAAATTTGAAATAAAATTGAAATTTGGATGTAATTAAAAATTAGAAGACAACTTTTAAAAGATTGATTTTGGTGATCATCTTCACAGGAACTTACATCAAATGAGGGAAAAGCATAGTTAAGTGATAAGATGTGATTGTGATTATTTCGACAACCCTTTTCTTGACTTCAAGTGATGAAAACATCATAATCTGGTTTTGAGCATGAAGATTTAATAGCATCATTGATGTGAGCATTTGCTAACTTTGAATGTTCAAGTAAAAACATGCGAGATTGAAGATATTGAAATAACATGCAAAATGTAAGAAACATTCTTATGTGAATATGAACCTTTAGGGAAGTAACATGTTAGAAGACATTGCTCTTCAAATTGTAAGCATGTAAACCAAGCAAGCTCTAAATTTTGAACAATTTTCTCTTCCAATTGCTATCAATAGAGAGGAGGAAGAAGGTCATAATAATTAATGAAGGAAGCCAAATTAGTTGGGAGAATTCTTTCAGGAATTCGATTATAAAACTTAGTGAACCTAAGATTGAAATATTTAATAGATTCACCTTCACTTATGCATAATTGATTAAATCTTTGAAGATGTTCATAAGGATTTTCAAGATGACGAAAAATACACGTAAAACAATGAGAGAGTTCAAACCAATTAGAAATGCATTCATCACGTAGATCGGTGAACAGAGATGCAACATGTCCTTGAAGAGAGTTTTTAAATAAAAGCATGCAACTATCATTATCATTAATGTCGAGGATAGTGCAATTATTTGAAAAAGCACACAAATGATGCAGAAATAGTCTTGTCACCTCTAAAAATAGACAAATGCTACTTAAATTTATTAGGCAATGGTTTGACTGGGTGGGTAAGTTTCAATGGAAAAAGCATGAGTCAAGGATATTTTGGCTTATATTCTTCCTATGAAAAGATTCCACAACACCAAAAGATGTTGATGCACAAGACCCTCTCACCAAGTTCAAAGTGACATAGTAACAAAATCATATTTATCAATACATGAAAACTATGTTCATAGATTAGTAATTATATATAAAAAAAAATTTAAAAATCATTATCTCTTTTATATATATATATATATATATATATATATATATATATATATATATATAACTCTTATTTATTCAAATATTATGAAAAAAAATAAAAATAAAATATCAATCTATACAAACATAAATAAAACTTACATAAGAAAAACTTTAACAAACCTATATATATATATATATTATTATATATGTAATAAAAAATAAATATTAACATAGTATTCATTTTCATTTTGCATTAAACTTTATTTAGTATGTATATATACATATTTTAATAACAATACAAAATTTGAATAAAATAAAATGAAAATAAAGGACTAACTTATAATCAAACTACAATATATTAACAAAGTTAATGTTCATATATGAAAACAAGAACAGAAACACAATGACTGATTTAGTGAATATACATATATGTATAACCTTGAATGTACAAAGAGTCAAAGTAGAGAAGAAAAAGAACTGTAACATAAACGACCGTGATATGCAACCCAGACCAGATTTTAAACCCAAAGTTGCATAAACGACCGTGATATGCAACCCATGCGAACAAGACGGAAAGATTAATCGTTAGACTGTAAGAATAAGCTTACATCCCTGCAAAATTTTCCACTGATAAATACCAAAAAAAATGTGATAAAAATCAGCAGGAGCAAACAGGAAACTAAGAATAGCTCGGTGCAGACATCAGACTAAAAAAGGCACGCCTTTCTACTTCTTCTGCAAGCCTTGAAGGCTACCTGCTATCAACCAACCAAGTTAAACTCTATAAGCGAAAATGTATGGATTATGGGAAAAGAAAATGAAACAATAAATAAACCTCACTGCTGGCTTTACCCTTCTCTCATGTGAGATATGAGATATCCGATTGTTGGCAATGGAACCTTCTTCGTGGTTGAGTGTTTTTTTTAAAGAATAGTTGATTAGACTCCCTCACTCCATAGTAGTATAATTTGAGCATGGATACCCATACATATTACGAACAAAGTATTAAGTAGGCTCCTTATATAGAATAATTTTAATTAAATAATCATAAATATACAATAATGTATATAAACATTTATATAATAAAATCAAATATATATTTAAGAAACAAAAATATAAAATCTTAATTATCTACTATATGATCATTGTGAGAGAGAAAAACCAATTATTAATAATTATTTTAATAAGTAATAAATTGAATGGTATTTCTGTTTTATTTTTTTTAACTAATTTTTTTTTTAAAATTCATTTTCATAATTTAATTTACTGATAAATGGTAGAAGAAAAGAAACAAGTCAAATTATTAAAGTTCTTCAAATAAAAGCTAACTTTACTGATTGAAATTCCAAAGCCAAACACTTATAATCTGTTATTTACTTCATCACAAAATTGAGTTGAAAATCTGTAAAACTTTGCATTTTCAACTATTCATTTCATTAAAACTTCCAAAATCTCTCTTAAAGGTGGAAACCCCATAAGACCTCAAGCTAGCTAAGGACATAGGCTAGATTTTAGATTAAGCAATTGGAGGTGGTAACTTGCTAGGCATTAAACCTTTTGGCAGAAAGTTTATAGGTAGGAGATCTTGGAAACTCTTTGCCAGCTAAATATGGTTGGTGACGAAATCATCATCCACAGTACATATATACAAAGTACTTACGAAGGGAAACCCTAAGCATAGTAATTTTTAAGGTAGAGCCCATTCCAAGGCTCTCCTAAAGATACTCCATCATAACCAACTAGTGTGTAGGCCCCTTTTTCTAAGACTCACTTAATGATGTAAGGACCATGCCACATGGATTTGAACTAGCGTGGTCCTATTTTATCGTGCTTATGATCATAAGCTAAAACTAGGTCACCTTAATTATAGGTATGAGGTTGAACACAATTGTCATATTGAGATTTGATGTGTTTCTTGTGTGCTTCATTGACAAGAGAAGCATCACAACAAGTCTTGTCGAGTTTGGTCAAATATAAGAACCGTTCTTCCTCCATGGAAGTATTAGCAAGTATTCGATAGCTATATTAAGATAAGGAATCTCACACTCGATAGGTAAAATGGATTTTAGACCATATAGCAACTGAAAAGGTGTAAATCTGGTTGTTTTTAATGAATTCCTATAGTCCCAGAGAGATGACAAAAGCATCAAATTCCAACTGGATTTAACCATCCCCATCATGCATTGAATCATGGTTTTCAAGACCTTATTGATGGCCTCTACTTGTCCGTTAGCTTGAGGATAGTGGGGAGATAAATTTTCATGACGAAAACCTAGTTTGGCACTTAATTTGGCTATCATATGATTCCTAAAATGGGAACCATGATAGGTAACAATGGCCTATGGGACTCCAAACTTGGTGATGATGTGGTTGAAAACAAATAGCATAGCAATATTACCGTCTTCAGCATATGTAGGCATAGCCTCAACCCACTTGGTAAAATAGTCGACAATGAAAATAACATAACCATGCCCCCCGGCTGAGGTAGGCTTACAATCCATGAAATCAATGCCCCATTTTGCAAAAGGGCCAACAACAATGACTGGATGTAATGGAGTGGGATGGGAGTGCTTTTTGGGATAAAAGATTAGCAAGGGGGACACTTCTTAATGGATTCCAGAAAATATTTGAAAATAGAACACCAAAAGTACTAATCGTGTAGGATCTTCTGCGCTGTAGCCATCCTAGAGAGATGACTACCACATGCTCCAAAGTGATATTCATTCAAAAAATGTTCAGCTTCTTCGTGGGTTAAACATCGTCGTAAAATAGAATCGATGCTGCGGAGATAGAAAGTGTCTCAAACAATGAGGTTGTATTTCACGTGATGGCAGATTCGACAATGATCATCGCGACATAATTTAGGCCCAAAGAATTGGGTCTGGAGATACCAAACAATGTCTCCATACCATGGTTCAAACATACTAATGAGGAACATTTATTCATTCGGAAGAGAGTTAATGGGATCAGACTCTCCATAAGTACGGGGAAGATCACATATAAGCTCGGAAAAAATCAAAGATTTCTTTGATTTAGACTTAACAAATTCCGGATCAAAATCTTGGAGGATAACAATCCAACGGGAATATTTTCCCTTGAGTACTTGATGAGTCAAGATATGGTACATGGGGTTGGAATCTACAATAATAGTAGTTTTGCATAGAAAAATGTAATGGAAAAACCTTGGGACAATGATGATAGGTGCCAAAGCCAAATTTTCAACATGTGAATAACGAGTTTCGGAGTTGGTGAGACTCTTACTTAAATTGTAAACTACATGTTCTTGGCCGTCGTAGTCTTCTTGTACCAACACTATTCCAATGGTGGAGGAAGATGCAACAAGATATATGATATACTCTCGTGTTTAGTCAAGGGGTGTAATAACAGTGAATGCGTTAAATCATATTTGAAATTATCAAATGAACATTTCGATTAGTCATCACAAATGAAAGGGATATTATTTTTCAATAGTTGCATGTGTCCTTGTGTAATTTCCGCAAAATTGCAAACGAAACGGTGCAAGAAGTTTGCTTTCCTTTGCAATCTTTGAAGTTGGGGTATGTTGTTGGGGGAAGGTAATGCCAAAATGGCCACTACCTTCAAATGATCAATCCCGATCCCTTCCTTGGAGACTATGAATCCCAGTAGTCTTCCAGCTTTGACATAAAAGATGCATTTGTGTGGGTTCAAGGGAATATTGTAATGATGGAATCAAAGAATATTTATCTAAGATGCTCTGTATGATCTTCTCAACGAGTTGAATGAGCAGGTAGATCATCGACATAATGCTCTACAATATTCTTGATGTCATGGAAAGCATATGACATGTCCCATTGGAAAGTGGCCGTAGCACTTTTGAGACCGAAGGGTAACTTGCGATAAGCAAAGGTTCCCCATGGGTAGTTGCAATTTGTTTTATGCTGATCAGATCGGAGGATTTCTATCTGATTATAGCCGAAGAAGCCGTCCATAAATGAGAAGATGACACTTCCATCATAGTTATCGATTATTTGGTTGATGAAGTGGGTAGGGTAATTTTCCTTGGGGTAGGCCTTATTCAGGTCCTTGTAATCAACACAAACTCTAATAGTCCCATGTTTTTTCATAACTAGCACAATATTAGATACCCATTCAGTTAACAGCATGGGATAAATAAAGGCATCTTTCAATAGCTTTTTGACTTATGCCTTGATGGAAGCACTCTTGCGAGGGTGTATCGGGGAAAGTTTATACTAGACTAGTTTAGCTCCTAGATAGATTTTGATCTCGTGAACCACAATGGATGGATCAATACCCAACATTTCTTCGTAACTCCATGCGAAAACACCACATAATTATTGAAACAAGGCTTTATAAATTTTTACCTCTTCAAGAGAACAAGTTTGTCCAAGTTGGATGTTTTCCACGATGCCAAGTTTTACCAATATATCAATCGACATAGTTGGTGTAATATTCCCTAAATTTCCTTCAAAGACTGTGTCTTGATTAAGGATAGGGGATTGAGGGTTGTCAATAGTATCAAATGGAATGATGGACTTGATATTGTTCTCTACTATGTGCATTTTAGGGATAAAGGATGATCGCTAGTGATTATCCTCCCATGGGGGTTCATCTAAGTTCATAACCTCCATAATGGATTCATCCAAGGGAAACGCCTGCAAGAGGTAATCTATAGAAGGATCAGAAGAGTCAAAATAGGATGGTCAAGAATATGGGCTCGATGCCACAAGGTGTTGGTCACAAGGTCCAATTTGTTGAACACATATTGGGTAGAATGGTATGCCACCTCAATAGAACTAAGTGGCATAGTATCACCAATGGATGCAATTTGTGATGGACTAGGTAGTACCCAAAGTTTGTCTAACTCATGGGATTATGGTACCATGGATGATATCATATTAACCATGGAAACTTGTAGTGGAGGGTCAAGAATAGGTAAAGGGAAGACTCCCATGAGAGAAGAGTCTTTAAAGAACCCTACTCCAACATCCTCATAATGAATTTTATAATGTCCCAAAAGAGGAACATTGTGGATTGAGTTGCCATGGATATTTGGAATACAATAGTCAAGTTGGTCTATCATAACAATTTTCCCTAGATGGGGAAATTGTACTAAGCAAAACACTAAAGAGGTGACAACAGTCATAGCATAAAACCAGTTTCAACCAAGTAGCAAATTATATTCCAAAGGTGCGTCTACCACTTCCACATGAATGGAAACAATCTTTCCCCCTAATTGCATGGCTAACGAAGGTAAAATTCAATATGGTTGAAAACCAAAACCATCGAATGCTTTAAGGGTTGGAGTATATTCATTGACATCATGAGAAAACATGGCTCTCCAATAGGATAAAGACATAATGGGAGTAGATGCACCTTCATCCAAAATAGTACGATGGATACTTTTTCTACGAATAGTGGTATTAATTTGAAATGCAAGTTGGTGGGAAAGCCTCGTTTTAAAATATTCTAGATAAAACATAATGGAATTTTATGTTTATGTATGCATGATCCGAGAGCTGACAAAAGGGTTCTATGCTGACAATGATAGTTTTGCAGATCCTAGAGAATCAACATGGCATAAGTTCCTTGGGACAAATCCTCATCAATGTTATAATTCTGAGCAACATGAGAACTTGGATTAAATGTCACCTTTTGAATGGTGGTCTTATGTGGGTTCAACATGGAGTCAACAATGGGATTATCTATTTGAAGAGGGATTCAAGGAGGAGGAGGATAAGTGGATTTGGAGGTGGAAGTCTTGTCAAAAGTACCTACGTTAGGTGTTTTATCTCGAAGCGGTTCATATGTCTATGACATGGTAGTTAAGTAGATCATCTCGTTACACATAAGGACATGGGTGGTTGGGGATGCATCCCCTTGGTGAGGCTGATTTGCATTTCCCCCCCATGCGTGGTTTTTGTTGTGTGTCACCATTTTCTATTATTGTGGGGTAAAAGGGTTAGTCAACACTGCCAGTTGGGAGGAACCTTTGAGAAACTTGTTGACTTCCTCATGATGAGGACAGTATTTAGTGTAATAGTCACCACCACATATTAGGCATGGAAACTTCACCTTTCTCTTAGGTTTAGTTTCAACATTAGTTTCTTGGAATCTTGAGTTTTGGTATTCTCCTATTGGTTTGAAGGATTTTTGGATTTTCCTTTGTTTTTCTTCTTTCCTCCGGATGATTGAGATCAAGAGGATTGGACTGTATCCACCTTTGAATTTTGAGTAGGAGGAGGAGTGGTTTTGGTGTTACTAATAGTCTGGTGTGGGAATGGATTAGAGGGATATTGATTTTGTTTCCCATTCAGTCGGGGTATAGACTATGTCTTCATGAAACCCATAATGTCATCGACGGGGGGCTCTGTGGAAGCTCTTCAAGGGTCACTTATGGGACGAGGAGCATTAGGGATCAACTCGTATAATGTTCTAGATTGGGATTAAAACAAATCCAAATATTGGGAATGACTGATCGCTTGCTGCTCTGTTACAACACCTCCCATGGAAACATCCCCGGCTATAGGTGGAAAAAATGACTTTGTAAACAAATTAGATAACAATTGGTCCGAGATAGTAGCTTTAATTAATCTACATTGCCTCCCACACTCATGTAGATGGTCAGAGATATGAGTGGAGGTGGATTGTCTCAAAAACATTTAGATATCAGTATCGATTTCGTATCGGATTGGTAATTGAAAATGCATTAGAAAGGCCATGGAAAGTGAGTTGAAATATCTGAATAAGTGTCATGGCAATTCGATATACCACTTAGTTGCAGTAATAATAAGGGTTCTTTGAAAAAGTATCGAATGGATAGAATCATCCATTAAAGAGTTCGAGGAACACCATAAATGATAAGTCATTACATTGTTATTAGGATCCTCACCAAGTTTTCGGTCAAATTTTGGAATTTCTGATGGGATTCTGGCAGGTATGGGAGACCAAAAGTGGGCATGATGAATGAGATTGTTCCTCAACCACAAAAATTCTGGAAGATCCAAAGTATCTAGAAAAGGTAATTGTTAGTTTGGTTGTGGATACTGGTAATATAGATAAGGCATCAAAATACTAGTAGGTTGGTCCTCCCATATATTGGGGTTGGGGGGGTCAAAAAGTAGTCATGATGGGGTTCATTTGTTGACTGGGTAAAATTCCATGTCGAAATGTACCCATTGAGTTAGATTTTCCCCAAGGAACATTGTCATCCCCCGGGTAAGGTAAACCAGCATGAAAGGGTGTGGTAGTATCCATAGATGGGTTTGGTTGGTAAATTTGTCCTCCACCCAATGGTTGGATGCTAACAGGACTATATTTCCCCCAATCTGGATAAACCATCCAGTTAGATTCTTTCCTAGTAACTAAGGTTTTCCCCCCAGCTGAAACTTGCCCTGCAATACTCTATAGAGAGACATTTTTCATTGAAGATGTGATCATATTGTTTGTTTGAGTGGGGTTAGGAAAAACCAAATCACTTGACATGATTCCCGAAGAGGTGGATTATTAACCATTCCACTAGAGGGAGGTAGTATGGATCGACCAAGCAACTTACTTGGTAATAGCGTAGGAAAAGCTGCAGCAGTGTGATCTTGTTGATGCCTCAGAAATCGCAGCATCAATCAAAAAGGGATTCTCCCCGGTAAACAAGCCCGATTAGATTGCTCACCGTTTGGTGTGGGGAATCCATTGAGTTAGATTCCCCAAGGAACATTGTCATCCCCCGGGTAAGGTAAACCAGCATGAAAGGGTGTGGTAGTATCCATAGATGGGTTTGGTTGGTAAATTTGTCCTCCACCCAATGGTTGGATGCTAACAGGACTATATTTCCCCCAATTTGGATAAACCATCCAGTTAGATTCTTTCCTAGTAACTAAGGTTTTCCCCCCAGCTGAAACTTGCCCTGCAATACTCTATAGAGAGACATTTTTCATTGAAGATGTGATCATATTGTTTGTTTGAGTGGGGTTAGGAAAAACCAAATCACTTGACATGATTCCCGAAGAGGTGGATTATTAACCATTCCACTAGAGGGAGGTAGTATGGATCGACCAAGCAACTTACTTGGTAATAGCGTAGGAAAAGCTGCAGCAGTGTGATCTTGTTGATGCCTCAGAAATCGCAGCATCAATCAAAAAGGGATTCTCCCCGGTAAACAAGCCCGATTAGATTGCTCACCGTTTGGTGTGGGGAATCCATCCGGTTAACGGTTCCAGCTATCGTAAGATTTAAAGATTCTTGTTATTTACACCAGTTGTGGCCTGATCCACCGTATATGTATTTTATTTAAAGGTGACATGCAAGTGCCCTAAGCTAAATGTAGGTAACTAATCTAAATTAACATAAAACAGTATAAGCAAATCTAATCTATCCTTGCAGGGAGCAAACTGTAAATATGAGCAATACGCTGAAAGAAACATCTAAAGATCATACAGATAGTCATTAAATCATAAATATGCAATCTCAGCAGAAGATAAAAGATATTAAAGATAGATTTAATTCACTGAATACATTCCATTACTCATTTAAGAGAGACATCATTGTACAGAAAAGAGCAAAATCATCCATTACACATAACTAATTCATATCGCAAAGAAAGATCTCACAGTGGTATATGAATGACACAAGAGTATTCCAGCAAGCATTCAATACAAATTTCCAGAAAAAAACGTCCTCTCCAGGATTTCATTAGGAAAAATTCCAGTTCTTAGAGCAAGTAGCAAAGTAATTCGTACTAGCTAGAAAATTTCTCACCTGCAAAAAGTCCTCTATTCCTCTTCTATTCTTCTATTTATAAATTTACAAATTGCTCCTTGAGCTGACAGGTGTACCCTAAACTCTAGAACCTTCCAATTTGTCCTTTAGTGCACAATTACAAAACCCACAGATTCGTGGAGAGCCTTCCATATAAGACAAAATCAGAGCCAACTATCTTTTAAAGCATTTATACAATAAAGGAATTTCATCTTTTCTCACATTAAGACAAATAAGAATTCTGATGGTTTATCTATTTTATTTGGCTTCCTTTTGCTAACTCGCTGACTCATCTCCACCAACTAGCTCGATTGTGGATGATTGGCCATCTACACTTTGGATATGGGTGGCCCATTGACTGAGCTCTTTCAAGATAATTTTGCTCCAAGCAGATATTGTTGCCTTTGCTGCAATCTCATGCTTGCGTAGATCTGATTTGACTTGTGCTACTCCTGCTGCTGCTTCTTGGGCAATTGCTTCCAGATATGCACAGCGGGCTGGCCAATGAACTGTTGGAGTTCATCTTGGGTTATCACCTCTAATTTTTTAACATAGTCCAATTCTTGGTCCAACTCGCCATGCAACTAAGCCAACCGATGTTCTCGTCCTGGGAATTCATAGATAGTTTCAGGCAGAACCAAGTGGCACTTGCCATGGGATTCTCTAATTTTGGAGTAGAAAGAGTGACATTTGTGGGCAGTCTTTCTGATCTCCAAGCTTATCTTGGCACCACAATCATTACTGAATTCAAGGACTCCTGCATCTAAGTCAAATTCTTCTTCGATGGTGGCACGCAAGTTTGAGGGGAATCAAGATTTTCCTCTTCTCCACTCAAATTGTTGTTTTAACTCTTCCACATGCTCTGCACATTTTTCTTTGTTCTTTAAGGCTCCGAATTCGATGGCTATCATCTTCATGATCATTTCTTTCATGTTGCAAATTTCTTCTGAGATCAACACTAGTAGCTGATGGCCTTTTATTTGCATGTCACATGCTTGCTTGTGAAATGTGAACAGGCTTGCTTGCTTTACGCTACTTCTTTGAGCTGTTTCAACAATTGCTCCTTTTCTTGAATTAACCCCTCATACTGATCCCTGGGGAGATGAATTTGTTGGGACCTACTAGCTTTGAGCTCCTCCAATTCTGATATCCGAGCCTTTAAGTTCGTTTGCTCGTCTTCAGAGACGGCCAGCTGCTTCTCTAGTGAATTCTTTTCATTTTCAAGTTGTATAGCTCTCGAAGTTATACTTAACTTCTCTTCTGTCATTTCCCTGTATTTCTTCTTCAATTCATTTGCTTCTAGAACCTCCCTCTTCCTGTCATCTCTTGTTTTGAAGCATTGATCTCTATAATGCTTTACCTCATTTATTAATCGATCGGTATTGGCTTTACTCGCCTCGGCTGATGCCACAGTCCATTGGGCTTGGAATGAAGGGTCAACATCAATTCCTTGGACTAGTGTGGTTTTCGATACCCTGAATTCATATAAATCCTCCCCAATTTCCATTTTCCTTACTCTTCGGTGAATGATAGCCATTTTTCGCTCGTGAAAATATACGGAATCCAGATTGGCCAAATGGCACTGATTTCTGGGGTTGTACAGGGTCAACGCTAATCCTTCAGTAGAAGCAACCCATTCTCGAGCTATCCCTGGTTGCTCTATTAGTGGCGGATCCAACTCCATGTTTTGTAGAGTAGACGATTCTGGATCGGGAGTTTTCTCAGTCTGCTCCCTTTCTTGCCTTTCAGATAGCTCTGCTAATTCTGCTTGTAATATGTTTTCCTCTTCTAACAAAATCTTCTCTTCTTCTTCCTCCTCTTTCAGTTTAGCAGTCTGTTCCTGGATGATTCTATCTTCTTCTTCTCTTTGGGCCCTTACTTCCTCTTCCTTCTGGCTTCTAGTAACCTCATCTTCCAAAGCTTTTTTCTCCTACTCTCTCTTTACTCTAGTAGCTTCTTCTTGCTGCTGCAATTGAATATCATGCTCTCTTTGGATTCTTGCTGCCTCTTCTTGTTGGAACTTGGCAGCTTCTTCATTTTGAATCCTAGATGCTTCTTGATCTTGCTGATGTAATATCCTATCATATTCCTCTTGTTCTATTCCTTTCAGATCTCCTGATTGGGACACTGGTGCTTCCTGCTCCTTTTGGATGAGGCCGACAGGCCTAGGAGAACAGCTCTTTGCACCTTTCTTCTTTTAGCGCTTGCCTAATTTCGTTAAGTTCCCAGCACTACGGAAAAACTCTTCCTCTTGGTCCATAACATGGGCATACTCGAAGCTTTTTTTGACATCAATAATATGTTCAGCTACTTTACCACAAGGGTCATGCCTTCTGAAAAACTTTGTACCGAAATGGAAGATGTCTAAATCTTGAACATAGTTTTCTCCTTCCCTGGCATTGGGAGGCTGTATGCGCCAATAGTGAAAGGAATTGGCGGATACATCCCTTTCTTCCTTTCAGTGAGAACTCTGCTGATCCCGCCAATGCTGAAGAGTTTCCTTATGGCTTCTCGGTGTATCACAAAATCTATACCATATCTGGGGAGTACAAAGGGAGCTACAGATCCTCCACTCATTCGGATATAGGTACCTTCTATACCATGGTAATAATCGCCAAACGCTTCGATAATGGGCATGGGGTTCTCTGATATGCAATCTGGTTCCTTTACGAAAATAAGCTAGTATAGAGGCATGATGAATTTCTCGCAAACCTGCTTGTAATAGCTCGCGTACTTGCTTGCTCATGTGAGTTGATAGGCCATGAAGAGAGGTGTCTCTTTTCTGTTCCATGAACAACCCAAGTTAGGGAAGGTGTGTTTTCTCAGTAGGAAGTCTATCAAGTATGAGGACATAAAGAATTCCACCTTCTTCCGAGTCATTCCTCCTTGGGAAACAATTAGCTGTGAGACCAAGTTGTCTGAAATTATATCAGCCCAATTAAAGCTGGTACCATGCATAGCTATATGGAATATTACTGGTACCCATCCGAGCTTAAAGATATTTCCATTTGGCATACCAAAGATCCGGCTCAACATCAGAACAATGAGACTATAAGGAGTCTTTAGGAGGTTGCTCTCATACTCATTATTATTCCTCCTTCTTATTTGTCTGTCAGCTATCATCATTTTCCTAGCGCCGTCCAGCAGGTCCATACGATGTTCTGCTATCCATTGATTATCTAAACAAGATCTATGTTAAGGTAATTTGTAGGTGGCTGTGATATGATCAGGAGCAAAATATGCTAGGGTCATCCCATTTTTATCATTTATGAACCTAGTGTCAGTCCTGACGTGAGGGACCAACCAACCAATGACTTCAGAACATGGGAACAATTCAGGACGCGTTGTTTCCTTATGGAGGTAAGACCTTCGGATGTTTGCATACACCAGAGCGTCTTCTATGGAGGATTGAGAATTGTCTTGGTCCATGATAAACCTATATAGATCACCCCACTAAAATTTCGGGGCAGATCTCCCAGGGGGCACATTGGTGGTAGCTCATGTATCAGTAAACATTGTCTCGAGTGAAGTGTCCAACAGGATTTCTACGTTTGAATATGAGTCGATCTTTTACATGGCTTTCTTCCTTGCAGACCTCCAATGCATGATAATCCTATGGTAAGCAGGGCAGTACAAATAAGGCGTATGTAGACATTCATCCATTATTAAAATGCAAAGCCTCCCATAGATCTGCAAATATGACAGAGTTGGCTTTCACTAGATAACCTTCAAGCATTAGCAAAACAATTATGAAAATTTCAGAATATGCCACTTTCATAATATGGAGGCAGTTTTAACAAAATGATCAACTAATTCACAATTGAAGCTACCATTTCACAGTTAAAATTCATGAGAAATACTAGATGCAAATGCCAATAAGCTATACAAGCTACTGTGGTTTCATACATAAGAGAAATGGCACTATGGTTTAATTATTCTTGGAATGATGGTTAGGATCAAGGTTGTCTTGATTTCATGTTCAAATAGCTTATCATGACAAAGCTAGTTCATTGTCAATGTAATACCAAGAGTAAAGACAAGAGTTTAGGAAGTCTAAAAAAAAGGAAATCGTCATGGTGGAAAGGTAGCGAGAAAGCTTCTTATTTGCGCTATTTACTTTTGCTGAATATGTGGGCATTTTCCAAATCAAAATACCCAGCCAAGATAGACTAATGGAGGAATAAGGAACTGGAGAAGTTAATAGCATCATGACATTCACAGAAATGCGCAAGTACCTATAATGTTTTGTACGCTTGGTGAGATCACTGCATTCATGCAAGCTATGCTTGGAAAATATCACATGAGTGGTTTTATTGGTTCTTCTTTCACAGTAGCCGGCCTCTATAAGTAAAAAGCGGAGCTATTTATAAAGCTACCATTGCTTTCCTGTCGATTTTTCTCAACATATTCTAAGGTGGTTTTGGCCAAGCGCTGTGGGTTTTATGTGGCCTTGGCGCAAATGGTATCGTTGCTTAGAAGCAAATTTTCCATGGGGTGTATGTGGCATTTTAACCGGAAAAACAAAGCATTAGCTACAGATTTGAGCGTGAAAAGCAAGATATGTGGCCATTAAGGTATAACCGTCCAAACTCAGAGATGGCAAGATGCGTGGAAAAACTTACTTAGGACGCTGAGTACGTGATAGTGGGAAAAATTTGAAGCGCACATGGGAGGATAGGGCCTTCCAGGATCTAGTTTGCATACAGTGGTTCCGTGTCTTCATGGCTTCGACTCACAACTAACCGCTTAGTGCATATAAGTTTGTTTTGCATATATATATAGTCGATAAAAGGGGACGAAACGGGTGCAATTCCAAACGAGAACCTCGAAAAACGAAGAGAGGAGGGGCCGAGCACCTACATGTTAGCTTGGCAATGTTCCTCGGTGGCTAGCGATCATTCCGAGACGGGAAGCAGTGAAGTCAGAGTTTGATATCGAACAACGAGCTCCATTCTCCTATGGCATTGGTTGAGTGATTTTTGAAATCCCGTTCTACGCATTCATATATAGGAGGCAATTAATTCACGTACGTGATAGGTTAGCGGAGTTTTGAGCACGGGGATCAAGAACTTGTGCATTTAAAATGGCATATGGGCACATTCATGACCCTACCAACTCCGTGGTTGCACGCACACCAAAATAAAACTTTGTGCCAAAGCAGTAATCATAACATTAATTCCTGCGCCAAAGTGGCAATTGCAATATTAAGCTCTGCGATGATAGTGCTACGCCAAAATTAGACTTTGAGGAAATATGAGGCGCGACTATGGAAGTGAGAGCTATATGGATAAGCCTTGCGCCTTTGGTGCAAGTTTTAGTCACAAAATGTGCGCTAACGAGCCATAAAGAAAAGACTTAAGATATTTTTTGTGTCGGTGTTCTTAAGGAAAAATCTTGCGCCAAAGCGGTCGTCCTATTATTAGGAATTGCACCGATGGTGGCCGAGCTAGACTTAGACTCTACAAAAGAATCATGCGTTAATACGGCATAGATTTTAAACCTTTAATTTGTGCGGGGAAACTTCGCTGAAAAGCCAAGTTTTGGCAATGAGGCGAAAGCATAAGTCTTAGAAAGTGCGCCTTTCACGCAAGACATAAACCTAAAGTTTGCGCTTCCAATCTGCGCTTTGAGCGCACGCATAGTTTCGCTTTAAAACAATGCACTGCTTTTCAATAGAAGGAAAAATGCCTTAGTAAAAAAAAACAAAAAGAACTAGAAGGGTCAGCACGTTTAGGAAAAGTTGAAGATTAAGTGAGAAAGATTTGATAAAAAACAAGTGCTTAAACAAAAAAGAATAGGAGGGACCCAATATTTACAAAACTTTGGGGGTCAATGTTGTAGGAACAACAATTGGCGATTCGCTGGCGAACATAGATCTATGAAACAAAATCCTGTCATGACTTAGAATGACATTTAAAATCACAGCTCCAAGCGCAACAAGAATGCCCCAGAATTCAACTTCTAAGAATAGAGTGATCTCTTAATCATATTGGTCTTTGGGAGAAAGGAGACTAAGACTTGTACTTCCTTCAAACTCTCTCAAGGCTAGAGTATGGAGTTAATTCTTTTAGGGATTGTCTTCATGATGTCCTGACCAAAAGAGGATTCCACAGGATC
Source organism: Larix kaempferi (assembly GCA_027924585.1). NCBI lineage: Eukaryota > Viridiplantae > Streptophyta > Pinopsida > Pinales > Pinaceae > Larix > Larix kaempferi. The sequence goes on from BSBM01001217.1 coordinate 3,901,396, forward strand.
GTAACAGTACTTCACAGGGATATTAGTTTGTTCCTCATTCCCATGCTATCTACATCCTTTTGGATGTTTATGTATTTGACAGCTTTTATTGTTTGGGCCTTCCAGAAATAGTTTCCTTAAAATTTCAATCTTTGATTTGGGTCCTTCAATCCATAATGTCCTTTTGTGTGAACAAGATATTTTATTCAATTTATCAAGCCTCATATACGGAGAAGAACCTAGCTTGAGCTGAGTCTTTTGAACATCTTTCTTGACTTGAACATTTTTCTTTTCTCTCATCCATGCTTTGATTCAGGCGATAATTTCTAGAAATCAGACCCTTTGATGTAAGCCTTTAGGCTTTTATTTGTAGCATGGGATCATTTAAATACCATACCCCTTTGAGGCATGCTTTCTGTACGTGGTTTCCTAATAGCAAGAGGATCTTGAGACAGGCATTAATATTAAAAGGGTGGAGCCTTGAGATAGTGGGAGAGAAATAAGGGATCATTAGTCATTTAACTAGGGTTATTTTGACCAAACATGAAGATATCCCTCCATTTCAAAGGCTGATGAGTGGAAGCAAAGTCACAACGCCTCCTTCTCTTTAAAAATGAGATTCTGCCTTCAAGATTTTGATTTTGCTGAGAGTTTTGTACTATCGCTAAGCCAGGGGTTGGGCTGGGTTTTATTACCCTAAGAAAATAGAAAGTCCAGACAAAATTAAATGGTACTGACAAACCTAACTACAAAACAAAACAAAACAAAGATCAGCAAAGAAAACAAAGGAACAAAGAAACCTTTTATTTATGTACAGAAAACCTCAACGAGACTATGTAAAATATTGTTTCAAGGCGAGGCCATTGAGGGGAAGGGTTACTTACTCTCCATGGAGGTCTGTTAGCTTGTAAGTGGATGGGCCGAGCTTTGCAGAAATTTGGTAAGGGTCTACCCATAAGTGTTGGAATTTCGTGTGCATTCCCTTGCCTTCATGATTATGGTCCCATTTCAGAACTAAATCTCCTACTTCAAAACTTCTTTTACAAGACTTCCTTTTATCGAACCATCTTTTGACTATATCTTGGTGTTGGTGGAATCGGTTCTTAGTTTTCTGTCGGGCTTCTTCAAGTTGAAGCAGGGTGTTAATCCTAGATTGTAAAATCTGACTACCAGACCCTCGAGAGGATTGGGACAATTGCAAGGATGGAAGTAAGATGTTGGGAGGGAGGATGGCTTCCTTGACATAGACAAGGGTGTAAGGGGAGACCCCTAATGCATTCTTTGGAGTCACCCTATCTTCCCATAAGGCATTTGGGAGAGCTATATGCCAGCTTTGTTGATTTTCAATCATAGTCTTCTTGAGAATTCTGATGAGGTTTTTGTTTGAAGATTCAACTAGTCCATTTCCCTGAAGGTAGTAATTGGCTAAATAATGCAATTTAATTCCCCTTTCATAAGCAAATTCATTTATTTTAAAAGATGAGAAATAGGTGGCATTATCAAATACTAGGGAAATTGGAACCCCAAACCTGGTTATGATGTTCTCTTTCAAGAAACTGATGACTGCAGCTTCACTGATCTTGCGCAATGGGGCATCCTCTATCCATTTGGTGAAATAGTCTATGGTTGTTAGGATGTATCGATGTTGCAGAGAAGAATTTGGTTTTATCTCTCTGATGACATCTATACCCCACTGTACCGGCTGTAAGGGTCCTACTGCCTTAGGTAATTTTCTAGCACTCCTTTGGCATACATCACAGTTCCGTGCATAAGTATGGGCATCTTGGAATAAAGTGGGCCAGTAATATCCATGTCTCAGTATTTTGTGAGCCGTTGTCTCCCCTGAATAATGCCCCCAGCAGGGCCATCATGTAACTCCTTGACGACTTTACCTGCATCCTCCTTCTCTAGGCATCTGAGAAAAACTCCATCATAATTTTTCCTGAAAAGTATTCCGTCAATGATCTGATAAGTTGCTGACTTTAAACGGAGGGCCCTTCTTTGTTTATAACTCCAGTGTTCTGGTAGGTACCCTTGTTGCAAGTAATGCACTAAATACCTATACCATGATTCAGGAGCTATGAAAATGGGACATACTTCAACTAAATTCAGCTCGGCTTCATTCTACCAATCCTGCTCTTCATCAATTGTATGTTCAATAAGAAATTTACATAGGACTTGTCCTTTAATGATGGTGGCCAGTTTAAATTCTAAGTCATATTCTTGAAGAGCTGTGACCCAATTTCCCCTTCTTTCTCCCAACTCCTTTTGAACGAAAAGGGATCTGACAGCTGGGTGGGGAACTATAGCTTTAGTTCTGTTCTTAAGAATATATGGTCTGAACTGTTTTACTTCTTTGAACACGGCATACACCTGTTTGTCGAAAACAGGATAGTACAGTTCATCACCTTGCAGACGAGTGCTCATAAACGAGATTGCGTATTTGTCTCCTAATTCTATCTTTTGGTGAGAACAGCCGGGAGAGAGTCATTTGAAGCAAAAGTATACAGGATAAAATCTTTGTCAAAATCTGGGATTCTTAAGGAAGGAGCATTAGCTATGGCTACTTTAATATCTTTGAATGCATCCTTTTCTAATTCTGTCCATTTGAACTGTGTGCTTTGCTTGACCATTTGCTGCAAAGGTTTAACAGTTTGAGCAAAATCGGGGACAAATCTTCGGACAAAATTGATAGTGCCCATAAATGACTGCATGGATTTTTTGTTATGGGGCATGGGAATTTTATTGATAACTTGCACTCTATCCTTATCTATTGAAATTCCCTTTTTTGAAATGATATGACCCATAATTTTACCTTCAAGAACAACAAACACACTCTTCTTGGGGTTTAAAGAAATATCATATTTTCGGCAATGATCAAAAATATGTTTTAAATGAACAACATGGTATTCTCTTTTCTTTGAAAAAATATTCACATCATCTAGATAGACGACGACACAATGGCCACCCAATCCTCGGAGGGAGATGTCCATTGCTCATTGGAATGTGGCTCCTACGTTTATTAGGCCGAATGGCATTCTTCGGTATGCGAAAGTTCCCCACTTGGTGCGGAAAGTACTTTTAAGACAGTCCTCTTCAGCTACTAATACTTGATTGTAACCAGAGAAACAATTAAGAAGGGAGAAGAGTTCTGATCCTGACACCATCTCGAGAATTTGTTCCATTGAAGGGACGAGATAGTTATCTTTATTTGAAGCTCTGTTCAGATTTCTCAAGTAAACACATAATCTTATCTCTCCTGACTTCTTTCTTACGGGAACTAGGTTAGCAACCCACTCAGAATGTCGGACCTTAAAGATTATCTTAGCATCAAGTAACTTCTTCAATTCCTTTTGAATCAGAGGTTCGAGAGTAGGATGCATCCTCCTTAATTGCTGCTGAAATGGCTTGACGCCTGCTTTCATTGGTATGATATGCTGAATAATGCGGGTGTCATATGTTTTCAAATCTCCAAAAGTCCATGCAAAAACGTCCTTATATTGTCGAAAAAGCTTGATGAACTTATCTCTTTCTCCTGTGAACAACATTTACCAAAGGTTAACAAATTTTGGTTCAGCTTCGGTGCCCAGATTTACTAATTTGTGTTGGATAGATGAGCTATTGGTTTTAGTATTTGCTGGCCTTTTGAACTTACTCTGTCGATCAAAAATAATTTCAAGTGACCTCACCCTTTTGGGGATGAAATTTCCTTTAGCCTCATCTTTCTTTTGTAAAACAGCATCATGCTCTTCTTCGTCTATCACAGCTTCTTGGAACATGTCTTCATTTCTTAGAAAACTGATGATCTGATGGTCATCATCGAAAACTCTGAAATTTGTGATATTGTCTGGGATAGAAGGTTTGAAAACTAGTTCAATTGAACATTTTTTATTAGTCAACACCAATCTAGAAGCGGAAGTTGCTAATAAATCAGCCGCAGCATTTTGCAGTATAGGAATAGATTTTATATTGAAATCATCAAAATGCATAATTAAATCCCATACCTCAGCCTAATAACCTTTCAAATGAGGTGAAAGACAATGAATGGTATCTCTTACCTATCTTACAACTATTTCTGAGTCACCAAAAACTTCCAGGTACTTAACATTCAAACCGATGGCTTTCTTCAATCCGTGGACTAAAGCTTCACATTCAACAGTGTTATTAGTACCCTCAAATTCTAATCTACAGGGCAAGAAGTACTTATTACTTTCAGGATCCACTAGAATACAATCAACTCCGGATCCTTCCAGAGTCTTGGAACCATCAAAGTATAAAGTCCAAAAAACATTTTTTTATTTAACTAAGTTAGTATCTTTATGATCTAAGTCAGTGACTAAGCTAACTATGTTACAATTGATATCATCAACCCGAGAAAAATGAAGGAGATTGGATTGTTTATCTGATTCATGGCTAATAGTTTCAGATTGATAATTACCCGGATCAATTTCTAAGAAATAATTCCCCAAAACTGAAGATGAGAAGGCTACAACTTCATTCTTTCCTTCTTGCTGAGTTACATTTTGTTTCATGTGTGGTTCCCTCAAAATTTTAATCTGATTCTGCCTATTCTGATATGGTAACCATAAATGGGACCAATCAATTGCAAAGTAACCATTTAGTTTTGTGGACTAGTCCCTGCTTAGGATTAAACCATAGGCTTCAAGAATGTCAACTACCATTATATCAATGAACTGACATATTCTAGAATCTACCAACAACCTAATGAGCACATCCTTCATTTCCCCAATAACTTTAACATCAGTCCTATCTAACTGAATAATCTGAGCGGGAGATGGAACTGGTTGACCATTAATCTTCTTATAGATTAACAGTGGCATGACATTCGAAGATGCTCCAGAATATACTAGACAATTGTGTACATTGTGATTGAAGATTTCAAAAGTTAAAAGAAAAGGCAATGTCTGGGATTTGGATTTCTCGCCGATACTGGCTTCATTAATTTCAGGTCTTCTTGAGTGTCTATTAATGGAGTGCTGGGATGGGATTGAAGAGATTGCAACAACTTGTTTCGTTGTTGGGGAAAACTACACATATCAAATATCGAAACATTTTCTTTTACCTTCTTTATGTCTTCAATGATGTCATATCCCATATCACATTCTTTTACAACTTTCGTTTGATTGTCTGTCTTGCTCAATGTGACTTTTGGTTGCTGGACTGTTGTGTCAATGTTTGGCTGTTTGGAAGCTGTTGGGTTAGCTTTAGGTTGAGGCGGAATGACTATAATGTGTCTCTTAGGTATCTCTTTGGAAACTTTAGGTGTGGGTGTAGTTGAGCTTGGAACTGGATCTACAATGGGACCTTTACTGCAAGTGTTAATGTTTACAGCAGAGACTGGGCTCTCCACGAGATCATCTTCTATTAATTCAGTTAAAGGTACCCAGTCACATAATACCATGGTGGTATTTGGGGAGGGTTCCTCTACTTCAAGGGTTTGTTCCTCTGGAGGATCATCTTGATCTGGAATCTGTGAATCCAGCATTTGGTTCATTACTAAACTCATAGAATTAATCCATTGTGGGCAGCTCTTTTCAGAGTGTGGCTCTTGATGAAAGGTACAAAAGTGTTCCATTCCTATTTCATTTAGATTTAAAACAAGGGAGTTGTTCATAGGTGGATGAGGCTAGTAATTGTCTTCTCTCTTCTTGTAGAATGGTTTGAAAGGCTTCATAGATGTACTAGATGCCTTATCTTTCTCAAGATCTACAATTTTATTGGACAATTTCTGCATCATTTTAACTATGTTTTCCATGTCCACCGATGACTCTTCTTTATTCCTAGTAAGCAGGAGGGGTTTTCTATTAGTTGCTGGCTTTGTTTCTGCATCTAAGGCATGTTTAGAAATGTTGTCTACTTCTTCTTCCACCTTCCTAGCTTCTTCAAAATTTTCTATCAGGGTGGTCTTCTTAGTTCTTTTGATGAACATTGCTATGGGGCCTTCAAGTGCTGTTGTATAATATCCAATTAAAGATTCTTCTGCAGATTTAGTTTCTTCACTAAAATTATTCAAGAGCATAGTGAACCTTTGGTTGAAGTCTTGAACCTTTTCTTTCTTTTCCATTCTCATAGACAATAATTCTTTCATGAGTGTAGCTACAGTTTTTTGATTCCCATACTTCTTTAAAAAACATTTTTCAAACTCCTCCCAATTGGAAATTGAGCTAGCTTGTAAGCTAAAATACCAGGAAGAAACTTTCGGTTCAAATGTGTATGAGAAAAGCCTCCAGACTACATCTTCATGTTGTACATTTAAAAGATTTAAAGCTAAATAAAAACTATTAAGATGATCTTCAGCAGATATTCCTTTACCTGGGTTGTACTTAGGAAAAACCTTCTCTAGATTTTTAGGCAGATTGTGGAATGGTCCAGCTAAATTTAATGCCCCCCTAGCCATCCATGAAGGTATCACCATGGATCTATGTGGAGAATCGTGTGGAGTATGAGGTGGAGAATTCTTTGGAGTGAAAAGATCTTCAAGATTTTCTGGATCTTCATAATCGACTTCTTTCAGAGGTTCTGTGATCTCTTCCAAAGATAAATCTACCATCTCTTCAAATTTCTGCACCAGAATTGAATCACGGGTATACTGTCTTTCTCTTTTAGGAGTTCTTCTAGGGAGAAACGTTATTGTGTTTAAACCACCGAGCTGTTTAACATAAGCTCGTGTGTTCCTTCTAAAGTATTCTACCTCTGTAAAAGGTACAACATATAGTGCTTCTTATTGTTCAGAATCAGAATTGAGGTTTCCTTGATTTGTTGTCTCTTCAAGATTTGGATTGTCTGAAATTACCGTTTCAAGCGGGTTTCCAGTAATGTTTCTGCCAATGGAGGAATCTCCTTTATCAACTATGCACTGGTGGCCCTCCTTCTAGTGCCATAAACTATTGATGCCTCAGAAATCGCAGCATCAATCAGAAAGGGATTCTCCCTGGTAAACAAGCCCAATTAGATCGCTCACCGTTTGATGTGGAGAATCCGTCTGGTTAACGGTTCCGGCTACTGTAAGATTTAAAGATTCTTGTTCTTTACACCAGTTGCGGCCCAATCCACCGTCTATGTATTTTATTTAAAGATGACATGCAAGTTCCCTAATCTAAATGCAGGTAACTAATCTAAATTAACCTAAAACAATATAATCAAATCTAATATATCCTTGCAAGGAGCAAACTGTAAATATGAGCAATGTGCTGAAAGAAACATCTAAAGATCATACAGATATCCATTAAATCATAAAGATGCAATCTCAGCAGAAGATAAAAGATATTAAAGATAGCTTTAATTCACTGAATACATTCCATTACTCATTTAAGAGAGACATCATTAAACAGAAAAGAGGAAAATCATCCATTACACATAAATAAGTCATATAGCAAAGGAAGATCTCACAGTGGTAAATGAATGACACAAGAGTAGTCCAGCAAGCATTCAATACACAATTCCAAACAAAAACGTCCTCTCTAGGCTTTCATTAGGCAAAATTCCAGTTCTTAGAGCAAGTAGCAAAGTAATTCATACCAGCTAGAAAAAAAATTTCACCTGCAAAAAGTCCTCTATTCCTCTTCCATTCTTCTATTTATAAATTTACAAATTGCTGCTTGAGATGACAGGTGTACCCTAAACTCTAGAACCTTCTAATTTGTCCTTTAGTGCACAATTACAAAACCCATAGATTCATGGAGTGCCTTCCATATAAGACAAAATCAGAGCCAGCTGTCTTTTAAAGCATTTATACAATAAAGGAATTTCAGCTTTTCTCACATTAAGACAAATAAGAATTATGATGGTTTATATATTTTATTTGGCTTCCTTTTGCTGACTCGCTTACTCATCTCCACCAACTAGCTCGCTTGTGGAAGCTTGGCCATCTACACTTTGGATATGGGTGGCCCATTGACTGAGCTCTTTCAAGATAATTTTGCTCCGAACATATATTGTTTCCTTTGTTGCAATCTCATGCTTGCGCAGATCTGATTTGACTTGTGCAACTTCTTGGGAAATTGCTTCCAGAAAGTAGATATGAACAGCGGGCTGGAAAATGAACTGTTGGATTTCATCTTGGGTTATCACCGCTACCTTTTTAACATAGTCCAATTCTTGGTCCAACTCACCTTGCAACTCAGCCAACCGATGTTCTCGTCCTGGGAATTCATAGATAGTTTCAGGAAGAACCAAGTGGCACTTGCCATGGAATTCTCTAATTTTGGAGTAGAAAGAGTGACATTTGTGGACAGTATTTCTAATCTCCAAGCTTATCCTGGCACCACAATCTTTACTAAATTCAAGGAATCCTACATCTAAGTCAAATTCTTCTTCGGTGGTGGCACGCAAGTTTGAGGGGAATCCAAATTTTCCTCTTCTCCACTCAAATTGTTGTTTTAACTCTTCCACATGCTCTGCAAATTTTTCTTTGTTCTTTAAGGCTCCGACTTCGATGGTGGTCATCTTCATAATCATTTATTTCATGTTGCAAATTTCTCCTGAGATCAGCACTAGCAACTGATGGCATTTTATTTGCATGTCACATGCTTGCTTGTGAAACGTGAACAGGTCTTGCTTGTTTTCTGCTGCTTCTTTGAGCTGTTTCAACAATTGCTCCTTTTCTTTAATTAACCCCTCATACTGATCCCTGGGGAGATGAATTTGTTGGGCCCTATTGGCTTTGAGCTCCTCCAATTCTGATATCTGAGCCTTTAAGTTCTTTTGCTCATCTTCGGAGACGGACAGCTACATCTCTAGTGAATTCTTATCATTTTCAAGTTGTAGAGCTCCAGAAGTTATCCTTAACTTCTCTTCTGTCATTTACCTGTATTTCTTCTTCAATTCATTTTCTTCTCAAAACTCCTTCTTCCTGTCATCTCTTATTTTGAAGCATTGATCTCTGTAATTCTTTACCTCATTTATTAATAGATCGGTATTGGCTTTACTCGCCTCAGCTGATGCCACAGTGCATTGGGCTTGGAATGAAGGGTCAACATCGATTCCTTGGACCAGTGTGGTTTTCAATACCCTGAATTCATATAAGTCCTCCCCAATTTCCATTTTCCTTACTCTTTGGTCAATGATATCGCTTTTCCGCTCGTGAAAATATATGGAATCCAGGTTGGCCACCTTGTGTTGCTTTCTGGGGTTGTACGAGGTCAACGCTAATCCTTCAGTAGAAGCAACCCCTTCTAGAGCTATCCCTTGTTGGTCTATTAGTGGCGGATCCAACTCCATGTCTTGTAGAGTAGACGGTTCTGGCTCAGGAGTTTTCTCAGTCTGCTCCCTTTCCCGCCTTTCAGATAGCTCTACTAATTCTGCTTGTAATATGTCTGCCTCTTCTAACAAAATCCTCTCTTCTTCTTCCTCGTCTTTCAGTTTAGCATCCTGTTCCTGGATGATTCTGTCTTCTTCTTCTCTTTGGGCCCTTACTTCCTCTTCCTTCTAGCTTCTAGCAGCCTCATCTTCCAAAGATTTTTTCTCCTGCTCTCTCTATACTCTAGCAGCTTCTTCTTGCTACTGCAATTGAATATCCTGCTCTCTCTGGATTCTTGCTACCTCTTCTTGTTGGAACTTGGCAGCTTGCTCATTTTGACTCCTAGTTGCTTCTTGATCTTGCTTATGTAATATACTGCCATCTTTCTCTTGTTCTATTCCTGTCAGATCTCCTAATTGGGACACTGATGCTTCCTGCTCCTTTTGGATTAGGCCAATAGGCCACGGAGAAAAGCTCTTTGCACCTTTCTTCTTGTAGCGCTCGCCTAATTCCATTATTTTCTGAGCACTACAAAAAAAATCTTCCTCTTGGTCCATAAGATGGGCATACTCGAAGCTTGTTTTGACATCAATAATATGTTTGGCAACTTTACCACAAGGGTCATGCCTTTTGAAAAACTTTGTACCAAAATGGAAGATGTCTAAATCTTGAACATATTTTTCTCCTTCCTTGGCCTTCGGGAGGCTGTATGCGCCAATAGTGAAAGGAATTGGCGGATACATCCCTTTCTTCCTTTCAGTGAGAACTCTGCTGATCTCACCAATGCCGAAGAGTTTCCTTATGGCTTCCCAGTGTATCACAAAATATGTAGCATATCTGGTGAGTACAAAGGGAGTTAGGAATCCTCCACTCATTCAGATATACGTACCTTCTATACCATGGTAATAATCGCCAAACGCTTCGGTAATGTGCATGGCGTTCTTTGATATGCAATCTGGTTCCTTTACAAAAATAAGCTGGTATAGAGGCATGATGAATTTCTTGCAAACCTGCTTGTAATAGCTCACGTACTTGCTTTCCCATGTGAGTTGATAGGCCATGAAGAGAGGTGTCTCTTTTCTATGCTATGAACAACCCAAGTCAGGGAAGGTGTGTTTGCTCAGTAGGCAGTCTATCAAGTATGAGGACATAAAGAATTCCGCCTTCTTCCAAGTCATTCCTCCTTGGGCAGCAGTTAGCTGTGAGACCAAGTTGTCTGAAATTATATCAGCCCAATTAAAGATGGTACCATGCATAGCTATATGGAATATTACTGGCACCCATCTGAGCTTAAAGATATTTCCATTTGGCATAGTAAAGATCCGTATCAACATCAGAACAATGAGTTTATAAGGAGTCTTTAGGAGGTTGCTCTCATACTCATTATTTTTCCTCCTTCTTATCTATCTGTCAGCTATCATCATTTTCCTGGCGGCGTCTAAAGGGTCCATAAGATGTTCTGCTATCCATTCATTATATAAACAAGCTCTGGGTTGAGGTAATTTGTAGCTGGTTGTGATATGCTCAGGAGAAAAATATGCTAGGTTCATCCCATTTTTATCATTTATGAACCTAGTGTCAATCCTGACGTGAGGGACCAACCAGCCAATGACTTCAGAACATGGGAACAATTCAGGATGCGTTGTTGCCTTATGGAGGTAAGACCTTCGGATGTTTGCATACACCAGAGCGTCTTCTATGGAGGCTTGAGAATTGTCTTGGTCCATGATAGACCTATATAGATCACCCCACTGAAATTCCAGGGCAGAGCTCCCAGGGGGCACATTGGTGGTATCTTGTGTATCAGTAAACATTGTCTTGAGTCAAGTGTCCAACAGGATTTCTACGTCTGAATCTGAGTCAATATTTTGCATGCCTTTCTTCCTTGCAGACCTCCTATGCATGATAATCGTACGGTAAGCAGGGCAGTACAAATAAGGCGTATGTAGACATTCATCCATTATTAAAATGCAAAGCCTCCTATAGATCTGTAAATATGACAGAGTTGGCTTTAACTAGATAACCTTCAAGCATTAGCAAAACAATTATGAAAACTTGAGAATATGCCACTTTCATAATATGGAGGCCGTTTTAACAAAATGATCAACTAATTCACAATTGCAGCTACCATTTCACAGTTAAAAATCATGAGAAATACTAGACGCAAATGCCAACAAGCTAGACAAGCTACTGTGGTTTCATACATAAGAGAAATGGCACTATGGTTTAATTATTCTTGGAATGATGGTTAGGATCAGGGTTGTCTTGATTTCATGTTCAAATAGCTTATCATGACAAAGCTAGTTCATTGTCAATGTAATACCAAGAGTAAAGACAAGAGTTTAGGAAGTCTAAAAAAAAGGAAATCGTCATGGTGGAAAGGTAGCGATAAAGCTTCTTTTTTGCGCTATTTACTTTTGCTGAATATGTGGGCATTTTCCAAATAAAAATACCCAGCCAAGATAGACTAATGGAGGAATAAGGAACTGGAGCAGTTAATAGTGTCATGACATTCACAGAAATGCGCAAGTTCCTATAATGTTATGTATGCCTGGTGAGACCACTGCATTCATGCAAGCTATGCCTAGCAAATATCATATGGGTGGTTTTATTGGTTCTTCTTTCATAGCAGCCGATCTCTATAAGTAAAAAGAGGAGCTATTTATAAAGCTACCATTGCTATCCTGTCGGTTTTTCTCAACATATTCTAAGGTGGTTTTGGCCGAGCGCTGTGGGTTTTATGTGGCCTTGGCGTGAAAGGTATCGTTGCTTGGCAGCGAATTTTCCATGGTGTGTATGTTGCGTTTTAACTGGAAAAACAAAGCATTAGCTATAGATTTGAGCATGGAACTCAAGATATGTGGCCATTAAGGTATAACCAGGGAAACTCAGATATGGCAAGATTCATGGAAAAACTTACTTAGGACACCGAGTACGCGATAATGGGAAAAATTTGAAGCACGCATGGGAGGATAGGGCCTTCCAGGCGCTGGTTTGCATACGGTGGTTCCGTGTCTTCATGGCTTTGACTCACAACTAACTGCTTAGTGCGTAGAAGTTTGTTTTGCATATATATATAGTCGATAAAAGGGGACGAAAGGGGTGCAAGTCCAAACGAGAACCTCAGAAAACGAAGAGAGGAGGGGCCGAGCACCTACCTGTCAGCTTGGCAGTGTTCCCCAATGGCTAGGGATCATTCTGAGACGGGCAGCAGTGCAGTCAAAGTTTGATATCGAATAGCGAGCTTCGTTCTCTTATGGCTGTGGTCGAGTGATTTTTTAAATCCCGTTCTACGCATTCATATAGGGGAGGAAATTAATTCACATACGTGATAGGTTGGCGGAGTTATGAGCACGGGGCTCAAGAACTTGTGCATTTAAAATGACATATGGGCACATTCATGACCCTACCAACTCCGTGGTTGCACGTGCACCAAAATAAAACTTCGCGCCAAAGCGGCGATCATAACATTAAGTCTTGCGCCAAAGTGGCGATTGCAAGTTTAAGCTCTGCGATGATAGCAATGTGCCAAAATTAGACTTCGAGGAAAGATGAGGTGCGGCTATGGAAGTGGGAGCTCTATGGATAAGCCTTGCGGATTTGGCACAAGTTTTTATCACAAAATGTGCGCTAACGGGAACTACGCCAACAAGCCATAAAGAAAAGACTTAAGAGATTTTTTGTGTCGGCGTTCTTAAGGACAAATCCTGCGCCAAAGCGCTTGTCCTATTATTAGGAATTGCGCTGATGGCAGCCGACCTAGACTTAGACTCTACGAAAGAATCATGCATTAATATGGCGCAGATTTTAAACCTTTAATTTGCGCAGGGAAACTTCACTGAAAATCCAAGTTTTGGCAACGAGGTGAATGCATAAGTCTTAGAAAGTGTGCCTTTCACGCAAGACATAAGCCTAAAGTTTGCGCTTCCAATCCACACTTTGAGCGCGTGCACAGTTTAGCTTTAAATAGCGCACTGCTTTTCAATAGAAGGAAAAAATGCCTTACTCATAAAAAACAAAAAGAACTAAAAGGGTCAGCACGTTTAGGAAAAGTTGAAGATTAAGTGAGAAAGATTTGATAAAAAACAAGTGCTTAAACAAAAAAGAATAGGAGGGACCCAATATTTACAAAATTTTGGGGGGGAATGTTGCAGCAACAACAGATCTATAGGTGGTTGAAACAGGATAAGTGGTTGGGGAATAGAAGTACACCCCCCCCCCCACCCCCCCGAAAAAAAAGTTGAAGCTATCAGAATGTGTGACATAATTGTGGTGGGATTAACAACAATAGAAGTGGATGGCAAGGAAATTCCTTGGAATTCATGTGAGGATCAAGGTATGTCGATGCCTAACTTCCTTCTATAGTATGTGTTGGGTTCACAGAATGAGATAGAACAAATTCTAAATAAACTGTTCATGGTAACTGTACAATTGGACACAAAAATCCTTCAGTTAAAGGGGGATTTGGGGTAGGGAATAAACCCTCTTCTTCTATAGTTTCCACTAGCCCTTCGGGTTGGTTGATTTCAGGGGCAACACTCCCTTCCTAAAAAATAATGTATTTGTTTATATTACCTTCATTAGAAGGGCCTTGTGAATCTAGTGGTGGCAAATGTTTGTTGTTTTCAGGATCTAAACCTTGCATTCTTTGATACCTTCTTAAACCATGATAATCTAGTGTAAAGATAACGTAATAATAATAATGACAAAAAATATCCCTAATGCTAACTAGGAATGTACAAATATCATACCCCTAATTGAAACTAAAGGTAAACGACCAAGCAATTAGTAAGTAAGGGGTCTTTGGAAGATGAGATATCAATTCATCAGTGAATAAATAAGAGACAGTTACCCACTACTACTTCGTGATGGATTTCCATAGTTGCAAGTATTGGACATAACCAATTTCCCTCCTACGGATCCAAAATTGTGTGTTGCATGTCTGTATTAGGTACCGACAGCACCACCACTGCATTCACCTGGGAGATAACCTAGGGAAAGAAACTAAGGCTACCACTTCATGCTTTGTGGTTGGGTGGAACAACTGTGGTAGAGGGATTCTGTGAATGGGAAGGGGACTTAATACAATTGTCTTAGACCCGAAGAAACTCAGATAGTGATATCACCCAAAGGACTTGCAACTACTAATATTACTCCCTAACTCACATAACCCCACCGAGAGAGAATGTCGTCCCCACCGAGAGAGAATGTCGTGGACCGGTCTGAACACTCTTCTCGACTTGTCCTATGAATTGAATCCTATTTTAGTGGAGATTTCCCAACAAGCACTTCATGATACTAATGGATTTTTTCTCATTAGTGTTCCTAGTCTTGTTTTGGTAACTCTTGGACAATTCACTCACTTTTCATAGTCCAAAAGTTCTAATCTATATACTATTGTTTGTGTGCTATAAAATAGAAAGTCTAATTAATTTTACTAGTGCATCGATGATTATAACGCTTTTATTTACTAAAAAAATTAAATGGAAGTGAAATTAATGATTTGAATACTTGACTCAACATTATGCACACTAAATGAGATGCACAAGCCTTCAAATCGATGAACTCTATCTGCAAGAGAGAGAGAGTGTGGGAGAGAGATTTTCCATTTCCAATGCAACAAACACCTGATGCTAATGCACTTTTCTTTTCCTTTTTTATGGATGAATACAATTCCAATCTAAACTCTAAACACTCACCAAAATATGAACCTTAATGTGATAAGCAAATCCTTCAAGAAAACACGAAAATAATAACAACAACTTTTTCTTGTTTTCTTTCTTTCAAAACTCCTAAATTGCATAAAAGAATTGAAATAAGTTATTTTTTTTAATTGACAAGATTAAATTCCCTTTAAAAATTCTAAGGAGAAAAGAAGATGAAACACTCTTGTACTTTTAAGGATTCCCTAATCACATGAAAAGACTTGAAAAATGACCCTTTTTTGTTTCAATTTTGGTACGATTGAATGATTATTCAAAATAAATTAAAGGAAAAGATGAGAGAAAAATTTCTACTTTTCAAATGATTTCAAATGACTCAAAAGACTTGAAATATAATCTTCTTCTATTCAATTTAGAGATCCAATGACAAATGTAGCAAATCCAAGGCCAAAGAAGATAATGGAAGATTTCAAATTCCAAGTACTTTCAAATTGCACCAAATGACTCAAAAGACAAGTTTTCTTCTTTGTTATACTTAAAATGAAGGAATTTAAACACTCAAAGAAGTTTAAGAAGACAAGCACTCACTCAAGGTAACAAAATTGAAAAGAATTGGATCACCCAAGTGCTTTCAATCTTGTCACTTGTAAACCAATCAGACCAAACAACACAAAAGAGATCTTTTGAAACCTTAAATATTCAATCCAAATAAGAAGAGATGGTAAGGAAGAGATAGAATAGGACTAAAAACTCCTGGGCTTGTAAGGGATTGCTGAGTTCAGCCAAAACATAAGCAATCATAAAATTTGATGAAAAAGGCCCAAACAACACTCCAATTTCCAAACCACTCAAGTAGGTCCCATACAGAGCCAAACAATCTTTGAGTATATCAGACTCAATTTAATAGAGGCTTAAATGCCACTAAACAAGACCAAGTCAGGGAAGTGAATAACTCAACAAAATATCAAGTTGACCTAAGTTGGTTTCAAGCTTCCAAGGATTGACCAAAAACAAGAGGGATCTCAAAAGAATTCAAAAATAAATCAAATGTTTAGATCAAGAACATACACAAGTTCAATAAGGTATCAAAGGCTCACATAAAAAAATTTAAAGAAAAAGACTAAGCAAAACAAAGCTAAAAGATCCAAAAAATACATCACACAAAGAAATGTCGTTCCCTTCCCTTATCATATAGAGCGAAAAAATCGAATTTTAGCTTCCTAGCAGACAAGCAGGGGGTGATAATTTCGATATTGTCACTTCCTAAACAACTGGGAGGGGTGACGATAAGGAATTGTTGCTCTGTAAGCTCCTTTGGGGGGTGATATAATTCTGGAATGTTTGGAAAATGAGTGGTTTTTCCTAGATCCAAGGATGGATCATGTATTGGGATCAAAATGATTCTCAGTAATGATCAAAGAAGACAAAAAATCAAAGAAAAATAATACTTGAAGAGACTAAATCACCCGATCAAACACTCAAAGAGGTCAAAAACTAGGTAAAGTCCCCAGTATCATTGCCAATTTCTATTGTAGGAAGTTCTCCCTATGGATAGCTAGTGTTAGAAAAACAGGATCGCAGAGGAATAACAATAAACATAAATGCAAATATAATCACACATACACATTACAAGAGAGACACAGATATATCGTGGTTCACCCAAGATGGGCTACGTCCACACTGAAATTGCCAATCCTTTTATTATACCATCCTGCAAGGTGAAGGGATACAACCTGCAGCACAGCCGCTGCAGTACTTCCTCTTCACTGTTGTTGGCGGATATTTCTACCCTATAGTCAGGAAACTAAAACTATCAACTTGGTTGGGGTGACAGGTAAGTGCATTAATGCTATTACAGAGGCATTTACAAAAGAAATAGATTTTAGATTTAGGGAACACACCTTTTGACCGGAGTCTGATCCTAGCCTTGACTCGATCCCGTGTCCAGCTTCCAAATCTACTTTTCCTTCAGCAAACCTGCAACAACAATACCTTCCTCAAACATTTTGGGCAACATATAAAGCTTAAAATAAACAAAAACTATATTTAATATCCAGCATTGACCAAAATAAATCCAACTTAAAATGCCATTTCATAACACATTCAGATTGGAACAAGGAAACACTTCAACCTTTATTTGTCAAAATTAGAATGCAGTACAGGTATACCTGATAATGAAGCAGGCTCCTGCAACTAGATTCTGGGCTCTGGCTCTGCTCTGGCTTGAATGTCTTTTGCAACAACTTCTCCAATGCCCTAAAGTTTCTCCATTAACTCATCCTCTAGATTTTCTAGCAATAATTTCTAACCTTGCTCCTTTAACCTTCTTGGTATTATAGGTTCAAAGAAGTAGTTCAGGTCAAGATGTAGTTATGGAGGAAGTTGGGGGAGTTAGGAAACTGCCATCAACTAATCCTCCTCGATGAATTAATATATTTTTTAATCATCTTTTAAGATGTACGTGACTCTTCTTCAGTGGAGTAGCGTATAGGGTGCTACCCTAGTATTTGACAACTAGCGCTCAATTGATTTTAAATGTCGAGCGCTACTTTGCTACACTGGAGTAGCGTATACTTGGATATGGGCGCTACTATTATACAGTGGAGTAGCGTATGGGCACTAGTCTCTTTAGGTAGAGTAGCGCTCATATCTCAAAATGATATTTTTTGTGTTTTTTCCAGTAATGTCAGGAAATGGGATGAGTTGTCATGCCATCCAAGGTCAACATGCTCCTCGATCCAAGTTGTCCTTTTTGTGTGATCAGCAGCTCAGGGTGATCATGGACGGAGAGGTGCAATTTTGACCTATAACAGATGCCCCCTAATGTGTGAGGTCAGAGGGAAACGATGGCTGAAATACATTACAATCCAAAGCCAGAGGAGGAGCACAGAGCCGCAGAAAACAAGTCACAAGAAACCTGCAACAAAGATCAAGGTCAGCGAGCAATTACATTGTTGACATCGTATAGATGTGCAGTGTGACACAACATGATCTCCGATACATAACAAGGAGATGTATATAAAAGCATGGCCACTTGAAATACAAGCGTGGATCCATGTCAAACTAAGAGATCATAGCCATAACAACAAACTCGATCTATGTCTCATGGAGAGCCGTATATAAGTGAGGCTCAGTCTTGTGCAACTTGGGTGATAACAAAATGAGGTAATGTCATCAAAATCCCAAGGTCTTCATCCCACAACAACCATAAGTACAAACCCGAACCATGTGAATAGATGAGTTGATAGTCGAACATGGAGGGCATCGTTTGATTACCGGTCATTGATGTATACCGTTAACAAACGCGAAGACTTCCACCGATAATGATGATGGGGTCCAAGGTACCAAGTACGATTCGCCAAATGTGAATAAATGGACTTGGAGTCGAACACTTGGGAACCCTGTCGAAGAAGAGACATTGATGTATTCTCATCATCCAATAGCGAGGAAAATTGCCACTAGTGACTGCAATCTCCAAGGTACTAACCGAAACTCTAAACTTCAATCCCAGAATAATGGTTTGGTGTCGATGGGAAGAAGTCCGTTGGAAGGGAGGCCTTAAGGCATCCTCCATCATCCAAATCGAGGAACACTCAACTAGTAGGAGATGATATGGAATAATATGCAACAAGACTGACACTAGGAAGGCCGACACATGAGGTCAAGGTAAACTGCAGAATGGCCAACACAGGGTATATCCTCGAACATTGAGCACGACACACAAAGTGACTCAGGCAGTTTCTGACATAATGGGGTAAATAAGTCTGAAATGTAAGAGACATTATCAGACCCTCCATATGGTTGGAAGAATAACCAACCGGGGGAGTAAATAACTCGGAGGAAAGGTTCACCTTGAGGCCAAAAACTAGACCCAACCGACAAGATAGACTCAAGTAGGTGCTATGTTCAAGGATAGGACTTGACTGAAACTACCTTTGACAATGAAGATATGATATGTTTTCCCGTTCCTTATTCTTTTTAGATAAAAGAATACCCTTCTTGTGGATTTAATGAGTCCAAGAAAGAATGAAAACTCAATAGGTCCAACCATGTAAATAGTTTAATGAGCCCATGGGAGGAAGACTCAGTACCTTCTTCATAATTTATAGAGTTCGAAGAAGAGATAGAAGATTACTCTATATGTAATGATCTCTGGATTTTAATATCTAGCCAAGATCTGTTCTTGCTCGCCGTTGTTTTCAATTTTAAGGAGTCTGAAAAACTTAAACAATAACTCCATATATCTACTTGTGGATTTTAATATCGAGCCCAAGCAGATTAATGCTCGCCGGTGTTTTCCTGTTTATAGAGTCTGAAAAACTTAAACAATCCTCTTTTCACCTATCTGTGGATTTTATATCGAGCCCGGATTGGTCTGTGCTTGGCGGTGTTTTCTTGTTTATAGAGTTGAAAAACTTAAACAGTCCTCTACTTACCCTCTCGTGGATTTCACATCGAGCCCGAGTAGGTGAATGCTCGCTTGGTATTTTCATGTTTAGAGAGTCTGAAAACCCTAAAATGAGACTCCAAAAGGTCCTTTTTCGTATAGTTAGTCTCCTCCCCCGAAAAAGTATAAAACAATGAAAGGAGAACTCTTCTAGCGCATACAGGAGTATACCTAGAGTATACCTTTTCCGTAGTTAATCCACTGAGGCCCGGAAAAGGGGTAATTCTATACCTGAGTGGATGAGCCTTCGGATACTTTAACGATCTCGAAGAGGACAAGTTTGCTCGGCAATCTTGTTTAGGTTTAAATAGTCCAAACAAGAGCTTAAAATGACTTAAAGGTCAGCTTCTGGGATCGTAGCTTCATGTCCTGCCAAAACTAGGTCTTCAACAAAATATTAGTCGATGCCTCAAAAATCTTAAATGATATATGAATTCGGAATGTTTAGTTAACTGACAAGGTCTATCATCAAGAAAAATGAGCTTAGGAGATGAATCCGACAACAATTGAGTGAAAATCGAACTTGGATCAGTGTTATACCTTATTTTGTGTTTCAATTGATTAATTAGGGTTTTTGAAAGTTTTTGAAACTATGGAAAATTAAAAATTATGGGTAAAAATCAAAATCCAATTTTTATATATAATTCATTGTTTAAAAAATCAATTTGCATTTTGTGTTGTAGGGTAAAAAATTGGGGCAACTCTTGCAAATTTCCAGTCTCCATTGCGGTCAAATCGGGCATCCAACCACCAAACTTCCTCCACCAAGTAAGTAGAATTCTCCCTATCTTGCATTTCAATGGTTTATTTTTAAAATTTTGAGCAAAAATGGCTTGTAACGCGATGCTCATAAGGTTTTATGCGCGGGCACTACTGTGTATACACAAGAGTAGTGTACAAACCCAATGGGCGCTACTTTGCTCAAACAGAGTAGCGCCTACACGCTACTGTGTAGTATACACAGTAGCGTACATACTTGCAAAGCCACATTAAAGCGCCGAGACTCAAAATTTTTGGGGTTTTTGTGCAGGATGGTCTTACAATGGAGGGAAAGGGAGCATGAAGACATGGATATACTAGCCATGCAAGACCCGGCTACCCTCCATGCGCTCCATAGATGCGGTTTGTTGAAATTTTATCGAACCGTAAACATGCATGCACTAAACAAGCTATTTCGGAGATTGATTTAGTATTGGGATGTCGATACTAATACCTTCATCATCCGGGGGCAAACTCTAGAGCTTACCATTGAGGATATATACTTTATTATGGGTCTCTCAAGGAGAGGAGACGTGATAGATCTGAAAGGGACATCTCGTTTGGGTGCACGGTCAGTACAAGAATATGTAAATACATACTGTGTTGCCGGAGCAGAAAAATCAGGAAGCCAAGTCCTGATTTCAACTATTGATGGTCTCCCGCTAAAAGTGATAGTGAGCATGATCAACCGGGTAAGCGGTAGTGCATCACAACACTTAGCTTCCAGGCATTCGATGCATATTGGTGTACAGTGCTTGCACGGCCATGTTTATGATTGGAGTACTAGCTTGTTGGCAAACATGAAGTATCAATTGACAGGTTGCAAATCCTGTTCAATGAAGAATTTCGGGTACGGGAGTATCTTGTGTACTTTATTCTTCGAGAGGATCCCTGCTATTAGTTTGGGAATGCCTCTACCACAGGTTAACCCCCGTGAGCCCAGACTTGGCCATTGGGGTGACATTTCTCTCCGCCAGGGTGGTGGAGAAAGTCACTATTGTTACCACACTAATGACTTCTGGGGGTGGTGGGAGAGGCAGGTTCCCTCTTTTGAGCAGTTTCCCTATGCTGGATTGGATTTCCGTCATGATCCAGAGCTGGTGCTTCCGCCAGGTGGAGCCTGGGGAGATATTGGTATGTTTAAATTTTGAAAATTTATTTAATTTTTTCAAACGTTTCAAGTATTTGATTTTTATGAATGAGTTTTGGAGTTCTAATCAAGTGTCAAATGCAGATGTTGGACCTGTTCATCCCGAGGGCCATCCTACCATCTATGTGAGGCCAGCTGATATCACCGCAGCGGAAGCTATGTTGGGAACCCTGGAGAGGAAAATGAGTCGGTTGAATCATGAGATTCCTGCATGCCGCATGGACCAGATACCTGTTGACATGCAGGAAGATGTTGTTGGGGTGCCCCCAGAATGGCTTAGATTATTGCGGAGGGTTGCTAGACTAGTGATATGCTACCGCAATGCGGTAGATGATGAGGAGGTCCCTCCTTCTCCGTAGGAGAAGAAAAACATTATATGTATATATTTTTGAGGCTACCATGCCCAGCTTTTGTACTTTTATGACTTGACTTGAGAGACTCATGACTCAAAAACTCATATTTTTTGATACGGTACCAGTTATATATACAGTATCGGTTATTTACATGTGTATGCATTTTAAATTTTATGTGTGGAATGTTTTTTACAATATATGATGCAAATGCCAGTCTAACACATAGTTTGCTAATGAATCATCTAAAGTGTTTAAACTTCTTGGAATGTGTTCATATCGAATAGAATGAAATTGTCTTTCCAATAGTCTAACTCGTAGAAACTGACGTAGTAATCCTGGATCCCTGATCCGATAGACACCTGTTAACTGAAATACAATTAGTTGTGAGTCAAGCCTTACCTCCAGGTACGAAATGCCATGACTGAGAGCATCTTGGAGAAGTTCTATAACTGCACTGTATTCAGCCACATTATTCGTGGTAGGTCCCAAACAAACCCCCCCTGAAGAAACAAGTTGGTCAGCGGGTGAATAAATGACCCAAGCTGCTGTAGCCAACTGACAGGTGTGGCGACTGGCACCATCAGCAAATCCTAGGAAATGTGCGGTTGACATCTAGTGCACGAAACGAAAAACACACATAAGATCACCTAACGAGCATAACAAAACTAACTTTACAAAAATATACAGTTATGTTACAAGAAAAAGTACTTCAGCCTAAGCGTAGTACTTCTTCAGGTAGGGTCAATGCCTGGATCCTCTTCAGGAGGTTGGGCAAAGGTGTTATGGAACTCACGAAAAAGATTGGTATACGGGATGATTTCATCGAGATAACTTCCCATTTCAAAGAAAATGTTTCCATTGACCCTAGTGAAAATGTTCACCAACGAGGTATGTACTCTATTTGCTTCAACAATGGCAACTTGTGAAGGAGTGAGACCAGTATTCTCATCGAATGGTGAACAAAATTCACCTCTCTCTAATAAGTGAAGAAAAGGAAACAAGAAGGACACACGATTTATATGTTCACGAGGATGGTCCGGGTCACTCAAGGCTTCTAACATTTCCTCATCGGAAGGTAAAGTAATTCCTGAACTGTCGAGAGAACGGGTTGGGTCAGGTGTCTGAGTAGTGGCACAATCCATATTTGACTCTGCAGACACCGACGGAGTCAATATATCTTTTGTTGTAGTTTGATAAGAATCTAAGTGAGTGACTTCTGCAACAGGGATGGGCACGGAGGGGTTTGTATTAGTTGGGAGAAACTCGGAATCAGTTGTTGAGCTAACCATAGGAGTTTCAGACGATGAGCATCCCTCAGTACCAACAAATAAAGTAGGAGCGGGTAGGTCAAAAGTGCCAATTAGTGATCCAAAGAGTCCTGCTCCTAAACTCTCGCTAACTGGGGTGGTTTGATCAATCATAGGAACCGTAGTTTCCGAAGAAGTCTGGTGTTTTCCTTGAGTGAAAGAAAGTTGATCGACAGTAACGATCATACCTTTAAATGGGAACATGACCACTCGAAAAACTGCCGATGCTATAGCTTGCATGGCATAAGTCCAACTCCTGCCCAATAACATGTTGTAATCGAGCGGAGTGTCCAGAACTTCTATCTCAACAACAACTGTCTTACCGGCCAAAGTGACATTAAATGATGGCAAAAATCCATGTGGATGGAAATTTCTTCCATCAAATGCAGTAAGCATTGTGTTGGAAGGGACTAACTCAGGAGAACCTAGAGCTTTCCAACAAGAAATAGACATTACGCAAGTCGACGCTCCCTCATCTACTACAGCTCGTCTGATGGTCATTGGACCATGAATGACCTCAATCTGGAGGGAAACGTGGTAGGGCAACCGGTATTTGACATCAGTCATGTCAAATCGCGCAGACATGTTGGAGGACTCCATACTCCCAATAGCTGCCAGAAGTGCATTTCGTTGCAATGGGAAACTTTGCAAGACTTCTAGAGTAGACATGGCACAAGGGTTTTGGGCTAGATCTTCAACTACATTGTAGTTAGAAGCAGCCTGTGTGTTGGGATTGTGCGATGCCCTCTTCAAGACACCTTTCGGAATCTTGGGTATTGGGTCCACAGGTATGTGGAGTGGAGTGGAGGATTCAGGAACCTCCTTACCCTTTCTCTGCATTTCCGGGGTATAGTTCTTAGCTCTAGTTTGCAAAAGTGCATCCTAGTTAACCATATTTATGAATGTTTGATCAACCGAAGCGTGCGAAGTGCCCCTAGTTTTGGAGGTTCCAGAAGTTGAGCCTTGCCCTTTAGGAAATGGATCTTTCAATACGGCAGGCTTCTTTTCTCTTAAAAGCTTCTGGGCTTCTTCTAGTAGAGGGAATTGATGAGTAAGGTGGTTCTGCTTGCAAAGTTTACAAGGGAACCTAACCTTCTTTTCTTCTTTGTTACCCTCTTCGGCATTGTCTTTTTTGGGCTTTTGTTGGTTCCCCTCTCCTTTCTTGCCCTTCTTTTTGTTGTTGGGCTGCCGAGGGCCCTTTTGGTTGTTCTGGATCTGATTAACAGATTCAGAAGTGGAAGGAGAGGTTGTGACGAAAGCAATGTTTGCAGTCGAATGTTTGACAGTTAAGGCTTGGACCTGTTTGGTCAGTGCTTCGAAGGCTACAGAGTTAACTGAACCCACTATGCCATCAGCATGTGGTCCAGTTTTGGGTCTACTTAGATCAGTGTTTGATCTCAGTGCGTTAGGTATAATCTCGTACAGTAAACCAGATTGTGCATACACAAGGTCTAACTGTTGAGTCCTTAAGATGGCTTCTTCTTCATTGGATACTCCAGATGTCGCTACTTCCTTAGAAATATAAGGAAGGAGTGATTTCAAGTACCACTCAAGCAGGAAATCTGGAGGGATGTTGGCCTTTATGAGCCTTTTCCGTCTTCGCCACTCCTGAATGTGGTCAGATAAGTGAGTGGCTTTGTTTTGTCTAAAAGTAGACAAAAGTTCTGTTCTGGCATCATACCGAACAAGAAGCTGGAAATGGTTCAAAAAGACGGTTGCTAGGTCCCCAAAACTAGAGAAAGTGGCCGCAGGTAGCTCAATGTACCATTTGGCTGCGGGACCAGTTAAGGTCCTTTGAAACAATCTCAATCTGATGGAATCCTCGTTCAACGAATTTGAAGAACACCATAAGTGAAAGCTAGTGACATGGTCACCAGGGTCTTCACCATCTTTGCCTTCGAATTTTGGAATATCTGAAGGTAATTTGGTGGGAACTGATGGCCACGTGGCATTATGACACGCAGGATCATTTGTCAGTTTAGAAAGGTCTGGCAAATTTAAAGTTGCCAGAAAGGGTAGACGAGGCCGGTAAGATGATGTTTGATAAGGGGAACCACCCATAGTTTGTCCCATGAATTGTTGGTAGGGGTTGCCCCCAGCCATCTGGTGATAAGGGTTGCCCCCGGCCATGTGCTGATAGGAGTTGCCGCCTACCAACTGTTGATAGGGGTTGCCCCCAATTAACTGTTGGTAGGGGTTGCCCCCAGCTATTTGTTGGTATGGGTTGCCCCTTGCCATCTGTTGTTGTTGTGAGAAAGAGTTATTAAAATTTCCCCACCCATACGAGAGTGGATTAGTGCTTTGCTGGTTCGTCCACTGTGGCTGGGTGTTAGCCCTGCCATATTGCTGGTTGAAGATGTTGCCCCCTCCCCCTGAAAATAGGGAGAAAGGAACGTTACTTGTAGGCATGCTACCCTGATTCCAGTTAGGGCCTACAAAGGTGTTGAAACCAGTAGAAGATGATGTGGACGGTGCAGTCATGGTGCCCATGACTGGTATGTTTGCAGAAGCACTTCATCCTACCACAGGTGTGGAAACCCAAGTACTAGGAATATGATATAGCGGTTGAGTAGCAGAAGGTGTTGCACAGTTGGCCATACTGCTCAGTCCAACAATAGGTGTAGGAATAGATGCCATCGTTGTAGAACTAGGCATACCTAATGTACTAGTGTTGAAACTGAAGGATGGAGTAGGCACAGATGTGGTTTGTGCCTGACTAGGTGTAGCAGTAAAAGAAGGGTTAACTGTGTTGGTGTTCATACCTAATGTGGGAGTTTGGGGAACCCCCTGTTCACCTCCTGAGTTAGACATCAGATGTCTTGGAAAGGAAAGATCTGCATTGAAAAGGGGCTGCTGGAAACCAACAGGTGACGGAAGCGGGATTCTAGTATTAGTTAAGGGAGGATTGAAAGGAGTGCTATACTCCGCGGAAGTAAGATCTTCCACCTCAACAGTACTAAAGTGTTGCTGATATGTGGTACCTGGTAGTGGTTCTTCAGGAACCTCAATTTCAAGGTTTTCTGTTATAAGTATTTCTTCAAGCAATTCTATTTCAGAGGTAATTTCTGAAGAAATATCGGGGTTTACCCGCTGTCTTCTAGCTGGTTGTATAGGTTTTGTTCTAACAGGTGGAAGGTTCTGAATCCTTCTCGATCTACGGAGTTGTTGATTCTCCGTGATTATAAATATAAAATAACAAACTAGAACCTAGTGGCCGCTACAACTAGGGGGCAAACAGCACACCAACTAAAAAATTCCTAAGTATACAAACCAGTCAAACAAAGGTGCCTTCCGGAGAAGAGTCTGGGATGATGAGGGCCCAGAACAGATCAACGAAGGAAGAAAGACAGTTACCCGGGGTCCACAATACAATGACTAAGGGTGCAAGTGCTGGAATCACCCAACCGCCCTCCCAAAGACCTGCACGGAGTTTCCTCCCACGTCTGTCTTAGGTACAGCAGATATACCCTCTGTTGTCACCTGTGTAAGAACCTAGAAGTCTGATACTATGGATACCACAACACCGAAAATTCCTAGGGGAACAGTCACCGGTCGAATCAGAAAGCATGGGCAAGGTAGCTAAGCCCGAAACTCGAAAGAGTCCCCAATACGCAATCTGATCCTGGCGTATGCTCGAACAGTAAGTAGGAGGAGTATTCCCACAAACTGATCTCGCAATGACCTACTGCATATGCTCCCAGGAAAATTTTGAGTGAGGTGGGTTTACGTATGATAGTCTCACTACGATTGTTGCGCAATGTGTGATCTTGGGTGGTTTAAGGTGATTTAAACCCAAGACCCTAACCAAAACTAGTTGGTGTTGTGTACCCTAAAAAGAAAAAGTTTCTAGTTCATTTTATTAACAAATTTTAGGGCTTTTATTACGCAAAAAAGGATAGTGAGTGTGTGAGCGTGGTTATAACAAGAAAACAAAAGTGCAAATATACTCAAATATTCCTACAACAAAGTTCTTTTCATTTTTTTTTTATCTACTTCTTTTTCAAAACTGAAAATCTAAGCAAACTTACTTAAGAATTTTTTGTTTTCTTTTTTAAATTATACAAAATATGCTAAGTTATTTTGCAATGACAAAGACAAGTTCTATTTTAACTTAAAGTACCAAATTTTTTTTTTTGCTTTTTCAATAAACGAAAAAAGAACTATGCAAAAATGGAAAGCCAAATAAAACTTTTTATGCAAAGTGTGTAAGTATGGCTAAACGTTCTTAGGCCTATAGCTGTCGAAACCCTAGCTCGAGAAATACTTGATCTACAGGTTTTTTACTAGGAAAACGCCTATAACCTTGGACACCAAGTGGGAGAAAACAAAGGAGAGAACACCCAAGGACTGACCTAAAGTGTCTAACCCTAGCAACACCACAAAGCCAAGTACAAGTAGACAAGCAGGCTGCCCTACTAACACGAAGAAACTGAGAGGTGAAACTAGCCTACAGCTGTTTAAAAAGCACTTGTGACCAGCAGAAGACAAGAAGTCCTGGAAGATAGAAACTTGACCTAAAAGAAGACACCCTAAAGGCTCCACCAAAGACCAAACCCTAAACAAAGGATGGGGGTAGTGGAGAGCAGACAACTTCACCACAAACAATAGACACAGGAGTGTGCAGGTTTGTAAACGGGCAACAAGCAGTCAGGGTCTGAAAAAGGTGAAAGTGTTCATCACCAAACACCACCAAGTCTTCCAAAAAGTCAATAAAAAGTTCCAAAAATCCCAAAGGTCAACAAGTGGTTTAAAAGATGGAAAAACTTTGAGAGGTTCTATGACTTGAACAACAATTAAAAACCTCATGCAATCATCAAAGGTATCCTACAGCACAGTCAGCAAATCACCAAAAGTTTTAAAACACAAGCAAAACCAAAAAGGAATGCTTCAGAAAGTGTACTCTACTGTGTAGTAGAGAAACTCGCGCCCATGCCAAAACGGGCGCTACTATATATACAGAACAGTAGCGTATGGGCGCTACTGTACATATATCAGAGTAGCGCTCATATTTCAAAGGCTTGAAAACTGACTTTGGAAGGTATAAAAATTGATGAAAGCAGGCAAGACAAAGACAAGGGATACCTAAAAAGGTTCTTGACACATCAAAGAAATCAAAATAAACTGAGAAGACACACCAGAAAAAGGGTTTCCTAAAGCCAAAAACTCTGTATCCCCAGCGGAGTCGCCAGTCTGTTGGCGGATATTTCTACCCTATAGTCAGGAAACTAAAACTATCAACTTGGTTGGGGTGGCAGGTAAGTGCATTAATGCTATTACAGAGGCATTTACAGAAGAAATAGATTGTAGATTTAGGGAACACACCTTTTGACCGGAGTCTGATCCTAGCCTTGACTCGATCCCGTGTCCAACTTCCAAATCTACTTTTCCTTCAGCAAACCTGCAACAACAATACCTTCCTCAAACATTTTGGGCAACATATAAAGCTTAAAATAAACAAAAACTATGTTTAATATCCAGCATTGACCAAAATAAATCCAACTTAAAATGCCATTTCATAACACATTCAGATTGAAACAAGGAAACACTTCAACCTTTATTTGTCAAAATTAGAATGCAGTACAAGTATACCTGATAATGAAGCAGGCTCCTACAACTAGATTCTGGGCTCTGGCTCTGCTCTGGCTTGAATGTCTTCTGCAACAACTTCTCCAATGCCCTAAAGTTTCTCCATTAACTCATCCTCTAGATTTTCTAGCAATAATTTCTAACCTTGCTCCTTTAACCTTCTTGGTATTTATAGGTTCAAAGAAGCAGTTCAAGTCGAGATTTAGTTATGGAGGAAGTTGGGGGAGTTAGGAAACTTCCATCAGCTAATCCTCCTCGATGAATTAATATATTTTTTAATCATCTTTTAAGATGTATGCGACTCTTCTTCAGTGGAGTAGCGTATAGGGCGCTACCCTAGTATTTGACAACTAGCGCTCAATTGATTTTAAATGTCGAGCGCTACTTTGCTACACTGGAGTAGCGTATACTTGGATATGGGCGCTACTATTATACAGTGGAGTAGCATATGGGCGCTAGTCTCTTTAGGTAGAGTAGCGCTCATATCTCAAAATGATATTTTTTGTGATTTTTCCAGTAATGTCAAGAAATGGGATGAGTTGTCATGCCATCCAAGGTCAACATGCTCCTCCATCCAAGTTGTCCTTTTGTGTGATCAGCAGCTCAAGGTGATCACGGACGGAGAGGTGCAATTTTGACCTATAACAACTGTCTCATAGTCTCTCTTCTCGATATTAGAGATCTTTGCAATGCATAAAACCTAATACATCAACCCTAGCCATATTACACTGTGTTTCTTATAAAGGGGAAATACAAAGGGAAAATACCATGGTTACCCAAAACCATGGGCCCGTAAAACAAACCCAAAAATTTCCTTCGGGACTTCGCTCCCGAACCGCTGGGGTGAGTGTAAAGTCCTTTTACATATCATATAAAGATGGGGTACAAACACAGCTCAATAATAATGTCTCTAAATCTAGAGATCAATCTCCACAACCAACAATATCCCACTTGGAGACTGATCATAACAACTCCACCGCTGCTGCACTTGCTGGACCTTGGACTTGGAAAATTTCTCATCTTCACCTTTACACTAGAAGGCCAACTGAAACCGAGCAGGAACTCAGTTTCTATCTGGTCACTACCTTTGTGAACATGTCTGCAGGATTCTGGCTAGTATGTATCTTTTCCAGCTTCAACAGTTCATCTTACATAACAGAGCATATGAAATGGTACTTAAGCTATATATGTTTAGTCCTGGAATGGAATGCCAAGTTGGCAAGATGAATGGTACTCTAGCTGTCACTATACAACCTTCTATCCTTTTGCTTCTTACCCAATTCCTCCATAAACCTATGCAACCAAATCGTCTCTTTACTAGCCTCTATAACAACAACATACTCTGCTTCCATTGTTGAAATTGCAACAAACTTCTGCAGTTTCGAAATACAACTTATTGTTGTTCCACCTACAGTAAATACATACCCTGTGGTGCTCCTCCTGTTATCCTTATCACCTACCATATCTGCATCAACATATCCCTGTAGAACAGTGTCTGGACCTCCAAAACATAATGCCTGAGTGGTAGTGCCTTTCAAATACCTGAGAATACACTGTACTACCTTCCAATGTTCTTTACCTGGATTGTTCATATATATGCTCACAACTCCCACTGCATGTGCAATATCTGGTCTTGTGCACACCATGGCATACATCAAGCTACCAACTGTTGATTGATAGGGAATCTTGGACATGTAATCTGTCTCTTTCTGTTTCTTGGAACACATTTCCTTACTTAGATTGAAATGGTTGTCCAAAGGTGTACTTACTGGTTTTTCATTCTGCATTCTAAACCTCTCCAACACCTTTTGTATGTACTCACCCTATCAATTTACGATTTTTCCTGTCTCTTTTTATTCTCATACCAAGGATTTGCTTTGCAACACCCAAGTCCTTCATCGCAAATGCTGGATTTGCGATGAAGGACTTGCTTTGAGACAATATCAATTTGCGATTTTTTCTGTCTCTTTTTATTCTCATACCAAGGATTTTCTTTGCAACACCCAAGTCCTTCATCGCAAATGAATTAGCTAGATTCCTTTTGAGTACATTTATATCCTTCATGTTAGACCCTACAACAAGCATGCCATCCATATTCAATAACAAGATAATATATCTTTCATTGTCTAGATTCTTGAAATAAACACAATGGTCAGAATGACATCTACTATAACCCTATTCTGTCATAAACCTGTCAAATTTTAAATACCACTACCTTGGAGCTTGCTTCAAGCCATACAAACTCTTTTTCAACTTGCATACCAAGTTATCCTTACCTTTGACCTCATACCCTTATGACTGCTACATATATATCTCTTCCTCCAAATCCCCATGGAGAAAGGATGTTTTTACATCTAACTGTTCAAGATGCAAATCTTCTACTGCCACTAGACTTAAAATAGTCCTAATTGAAGTCATCTTAACAACAAGAAAAAATATTTCATCAAAATCTATACCTTTCTTCTGTGCAAACCCCTTTACAACAAGTCTAGCCTTGTACCGCTTTTTGCCTCCTTCTTCTTCCTTCAACCTGTGAATCCATTTGTTCTGCAATGCTCTTTAACCAGCAGGAAATTGAACCAAATCCCAAGTCTGGTTTCCTACCAATGAGTTCATCTCCTCATTCATGCCTTGCTCCCACTTCTTTCTAGTTTCCACCTACATTGCTTCTCCATAACATTCTGGTTCACCAGAATCATTCATCAATAAATAATACATTGAAGGAGAGTATCATACAGGGAGTCTACTTAACCTGGTAGATATTCTTATACTTGCAGGAGTTTCAGGTACTTACTAATGTTCTTGATTTTCTGGCACCTTCGGAACTTCATTTTCTTTAATTTTATCAAGCACTGCATACTCTATGTTTTCTTTTTCCTGTTTCTTTCCCTGCAACAAATCTTTATACATGACCTTTTCATTGAATATCACATCTCTACTCCTGATGATTTTGTTATTTTCATAATCCCATAAATGATAACCAAATTCATCAACCCCATATCCAATAAGGGTACATTTCTTGGATTTAGCTTCAAGGTTTGTTCTATTTTCTTTATCAATATGGACAAATGCTTCACAACCAAATTCTCTCAGAAATGAGTAGTTTACCTTTTTTATCTATCCATGCCTCCTATGGAATACCACCATCCAAATCACTTGAAGGTCCTTTGTTTACTAAGTAAACAACAGTATTTACAGCATCCGCCCAAAACTGTAAGGGCAACCCTGCATGCAATCTCATGCACCTTGCATGCTCCATGATCATTCTGTTCATCCTTTCAGACACACCATTTTCTTGTGGTGTTCCTGGGACTGTCTTCTCTCTACGAATCCCATGGTATGAACAGTAAATATCAAACTCCTTGCCGCAATACTCACCTCCATTATCAGAT
Organism: Larix kaempferi; assembly: GCA_027924585.1. Lineage (NCBI taxonomy): Eukaryota > Viridiplantae > Streptophyta > Pinopsida > Pinales > Pinaceae > Larix > Larix kaempferi. The sequence goes on from BSBM01001217.1 coordinate 3,933,291, forward strand.
CTAAGACACTTCAACCTTTTTCCTGTCTCATTCTCAACCAAATCTTTCCACTTCTTAAAAGTAGAAAACACATCAGATTTCTGTCTAATGCAATAAATCCATGTTTTCCTAGTTGCATCATCAATAAATGTAACATAATAATGAGAGCCACCAAGAGATTGCACCTGAGCCGGTCCCCATACATCTGTATGCACAACCTCTAACTTTTCATTCTTCTTCTGTTTCCCAACCCTAGGAAATCTGACTCTCTTCTGTTTTCCATAGACACAGTTCTCACATAATTCCAAACTTACCTCCTTAAAATCTGGTAGCAACTTCCTTGAGTGGAGAATCTGCATCCCCTTCTCACTCATGTGGCCAAGCGTCTGATGCCACAATGTTGTATCTGTTCCTGTGGAAGCTAAAGAGATATGATGGTTAGTATTATGATGACATAAATACAACGTACCTACCCTGTCTCCTTTTGCTATCACCATTGATCCTTTAGTGATCTTCCAACACTTTTCTACAAACATGGATAGACAGCCGCCATCTCCCAACTGCCTTGTTGAGATCAGATTTATTTTCATAGGAGGAATATGCCTAACATCTTTTAGCAGCCAATCAATTCCATTCTTAAATTTTATCCATACCTTACCCATTCCAACAATTTTACATGTTTCGTCATCACCCAATAAATGTCCAAAATCACCTGGAACATAATCATGAAAATATTTCCTATGGGGTGTAGCATGACATGAATGTTAGGATATTCCTATACTCCATCCTAGTCCTACTAGTTTCCAGTCATTTTCATTTTCAGTCATGCATGCAAATTTAGGGTTTGCATGCATTCTAGGTCATCAGTCCCAGCACCTAGTCCTCAACAAAATAGCCCCCGGAGATTCTTTCAGATCATTTCTAGGCCTCCCAATGACTAATGCACCCTCCTTTGCTCCACTGTATAACAAGGGTACCTTCTTCACCTAACAGTCCACTTATATTCAGTTATTTCCTTGATTTAAGGATTAACTGACTCTTTACTGAGTTTATCACTCTGTTGGACCTCTAGTGAGACTAGATTGACCATTCTGACTCCATTTAACTCCTATGGCACCCTCCACTGAGCCTCCTTCACTATATTAGTGCTTCCATGTGCCAGTTACACCAACCACATTCAATTAGACTCAGTTTGACTCCCGGTTGATCATTACTTGTGCATTGATGACTTCACTGATGAGAAGGTGGACTCGTAGTTAGGCATTGATGACTCCCCACTGATTATGGATATGTGCATGAAGGCCAATTCGAATTCCTCCTAGTGAATTCGAATCCTCATACTCAGCATTGTATATTTACCTGTTTACTATTCATTTTAATGTAACATGTGTAATTATTCTGCCTCAATCAGAGTTTCTTTGGATCTAAGTTCTATTGCTTGTCTCTTCTTCTATTATTCCTAAATTCTTTCATTGTGGGGTTTACATCATCTCTTTAGATCTTATGTGGGAAATTTCACATGGTGTCAGAGCCATTTGAGAGTATATTCTACCTCCATTCTTGAGAGTTTTTTGCAGGTATTTCGAAGTTCCAGCAGTTGCAGCAGCAGATTCAGCAGCTTTCTATTTGCACTTGTTCAAGAAGTCAAGATGAGCAATTCGAATGCTCCTTCTTCTCCTATACTTCTCACTCCTTTCAATTACTTCGAATGGAAGAGTGAGATGAAGATTTTCTTGATGACAAAAGGGTTTGAAATATTGGTTTATGAAAAAGATGCCACACCACATATAGCTAGAGAAAGAATGAAGCATCTAACCAAATTGGATGAAGCCTTTGGATACATATGCCTTTACATGTCCAAATATCTATTGTTCCATGCTGAAGGTTTGAAGTCTCCAAAAGAGTTATGGACCAAATTGGAGAACCTTTTTGGCAAACAAGATGGGATGAGAGGCTACACTCTTGAAAATGAATTGGCTTCTCTGCAACCTAGCAATTTGGAGAGCATTCAAACATTCATCTCAAAATTTCAGAATTTGGTTACTCAATGCAAGCATTGTGGCATCACCAAAAGTGATGAGCAAATAGTACTCTCCATTTTGAGCAAACTTGGATCTCAAATTTCTGTTTTTGTCTCTACTTTCCATTCTGGGCGAATGTCAATCCCTGGATGGAAGTTTCCTACCTTGGAAAAATTTACTACCGTTCTCATTCAAGAAGAGGACAAATTGATTCAAATGGGTGCCATCAAAACCTCCAGAGATCTAGCTCTTTTAGCTAGTGAATCAAGTGGAGCGAATGCAAAAGGGGGACAAAAAGGAAAAGGAAAGAAACCTTCAAGATCCAAGAATGACAAACAAAAGAGAACTAATTGTACCTACTGCAAGAGAGGAAACCATCCTGAGCATGCCTGCATGCATAAGAAGATTGATCTTCTAACCAAGCTTCTTGAACAAAACCAAATTGTTGTTCCAAAAGAAGCAAAGACGTCTGATTCTGGAAGTGGATCTGATGATTGTCATGCATTGATGGCTGGTTTTTCAAAGACAAAAGCTCTCCTCATAGATTCTGGAGCTTCCAACCATGTGATGGAACAAGAAGAATCCTTCTCATCTTTGGATATCCAAGATGGGCCTACCATTCACATGGGAGACAACTCTCAGATTTCTGCCAAAGGTTTGGGTACAGTTCATATGGAGCATTGTAAGTTCAAAAATGTCTTATTTGTTCCTTCTCTTACAGCTAATTTGTTGTCAGTATATCAAATGACTCAAACAGGATCTCCAAAACAAGTAATTTTTGGTCCAGACATAGTAGAGATTACAGAAATCTCCACTGGAAAGGTTATAGCGAATGGGATTGCTAATCATGCCTCAAAGGCATATGAGTTCTCACACTTCATGCCCTTCTCTCCAACTATTCCTTCAGATTCTGATGAAGATCACAGTGACTTCTCGTCCAGTGACTCCTATTCTAGTGAAGAAGAAGATCAACATTTTGATGTTGAGATCATGGTTCAAGAAGATTCAGAACCAACACCTATTCTCAGTCCAGATTCAAGAGAAATATGTTCTCACACAGTCCTTGCTACTACTGAGAACACAGTTGATGATTTATTTGCTTACAGAACTACTAGACTTCAGCAGCATGCTAACCTTGCATTATGCCATCCATCTCTCCATGAGAGATGTAGCATGATGATGGGATTCTCTCTTCCATCTTTTGGGAAGACTACTCATGTTCCATTCACTCCAGATACGGAAAAAGTTCCTGAAAGACTTGCTTCATCCGCCACACAATGGGAGACCTTCCTACATGGGATCAATTTGCCAAGTCTTTTGCAAACGTTTTCAGTGATGAAAGCTTCTTTCTTTTCTGCATGATGGTTCTTTGAGTTATTTATTGTTCTTTTGAGGGGGGGTATTTTTCCCATGAGGTTTTCCCCATTTCCTCAATTTATGGACACTTATGTATTTTATTATCATTTCATTTATTGTATGGATGACCTTTGGTCCTAGTTACCAGGGCCCAGGATGGATTAAGGGGGGGTGTTAGGATATTCCTATACTCCATCCTAGTCCTACTAGCTTTCCAGTCATTTTCATTTTTCAGTCAAGCATGCAAAATTAGGGTTTGCATGAATTCTAGGTCATCAGTCCCAACACCTAGTCCTCAACAAACTAGCCCCCAGAGCTTCTTTCTGATCATTTATAGGTCTCCCAGTGAATAATGCGCCCTCCTTTTCTCCACTGCATGACAAGGGCGCCTTCTTCACCTACCAGTCCAGTTATATTCAATTATATTGAGTTATCTTCAGTTATTTCCTTGATTTAAGGATTAAATGACTCTTTACTGAGTTTATCACTCTGTTGGACCTCCAGTGAGACTGGATTGACCATTCTGACTCCAGTTAACTCCTATGGCACCTTCCACTGAGCCCGCTTCACTATATTAGTGCTTCCATGTGCCAGTTACACCAACCACATTCAGTTAGACTCAGTTTGACTCCCGGTTGATCATTACTTGTGCATTGATGACTTCACTGATGAGAACGTGGACTCGTAGTTAGGCATTGATGACTCCCCACTGATTATGGATCTATGCATGAAGGCCAATTCGAATTCCTCCTAGTGAATTCGAATCCTCATACTCAGCATTGTATATTTACCTGTTTACTATTCAGTTTAATGTAACATGTGTAATTATTCTGCCTCAATCAGAGTTTCTTTGGATCTAAGTTATATTGCTTGTCTCTTCTTCTATTATTCCTAAATTCTTTCATTGTGAGGTTTACATCATCTCTTTGGATCTTATGTGGGCAATTTCACATGGTATCGGAGCTATTTGAGAGTATATTCTACCTCCATTCTTGAGATTTTTTTGTAGGTATTTCAAAGTTCCATCAGTTGCAGCAGCAGATTCAGCAGCTTTCTATTTGCACTTGTTCAAGAAGTCAAGATGAGCAATTCGAATGCTCCTTCTTCTCCTATACTTCTCACTTCTTTCAATTACTTCGAATGGAAGAGTGAGATGAAGATTTTCTTGATGACAAAAGGGTTTGAAAGATTGGTTTATGAAAAAGATGCCACACCACATATAGCTAGAGAAAGAATGAAGCATCTAACCAAATTGGATGAAGCCTTTGGATACATATGCCTTTACATGTCCAAAGATCTATTGTTCCATGCTGAAGGTTTGAAGTCTCCAAAAGAGTTATGGACTAAATTGGAGAACCTTTTTGGCAAACAAGATGGGATGAGAGGCTACACTCTTGAAAATGAATTGGCTTCTCTGCAACCTAGCAATTTCGAGAGCATTCAAACATTCATCTCAAAATTTCAGAATTTGGTTACTCAATGCAAGCATTGTGGCATCAAAACCTCCAGAGATCTAGCTCTTTTAGCTGGTGAATCAAGTGGAGCGATGCAAAAGGGGGACAAAAAGGCAAAGTAAAGAAACCTTCAAGATCCAAGAATGACAAACAAAAGAGACCTAATTGTACCTACTGCAAGAGAGGAAACCATCCTGAGCATGCCTGCATGCATAAGAAGATTGATCTTCTAACCAAGCTTCTTGAAAAAAACCAAATTGTTGTTCCAAAAGAAGCAAAGATGTCTGATTCTGGAAGTGGATCTGATGATTGTCATGCATTGATGGATGGTTTTTCAAAGACAAAGTTCTCCTCATAGATTCTGGAGCTTCCAACCACATGATGGCACAAGAAGAATCCTTCTCCTCTTTGGATCTCCAAGATGGGCCTACCATTCACATGGGAGACAACTCTCATATTTCTACCAAAGGTTTGGGTACAGTTCATATGGAGCATGGTAAGTTCAAAAATGTCTTATTTGTTCCTTCTCTTACAACTAATTTGTTGTAGTATATCAAATGACTCATACAGGATCTCCAAAACAAGTAATTTTTGGTCCAGACACAGTAAAGATTACAAAAATCTCCACTGGAAAGGTTATAGTGAATGGGATTGCTAATCATGCCTCAAAGGCATATGAGTTCTCACACTTCATGCCCTTCTCTCCAACTATTCCTTCAGATTCTGATGAAGATCACAGTGACTTCTCTTCCAGTGACTCCTATTCTAGTGAAGAAGAAGATCAACATTTTGATGTTGAGATCATGGTTCAAGAAGATTCAAAACCAACACCTATTCTCAGTCCAGATTCAAAAGAAATATGTTCTCACACAGTCCTTGCTACTACTGAGAACACAGTTGATGATTTATTTGCTTACAGAACTACTAGACTTAAGGAGCATGCTAACCTTGCATTATGCCATCCATCTCTCCATGAGAGGTGCAGCATGATGATGGGATTCTCTCTTCCATCTTTTGGGAAGACTACTCATGTTCCATTCACTCCAGATACGGAAAAAGTTCCTGAAAGACTTGCTTCATCCTCCACATAGTGGGAGACCTTCCTACATGGGATCAACTTGCCAAGTCTTTTGCAAACGTTTTCACTGATGAAAGCTTCTTTCTTTTCTGCATGATGGTTCTTTGAGTTATTTACTTTTCTTTTGAGGGGGGTTATTTTTCCCATGAGGTTTTCCCCATTTCCTCAGTTTATGGACACTTGTGTATTTTATTATCATTTCATTTATTGTATGGGTGACCTTTCGTCCTAGTTACTAGGGCCCAGGATGGATTAAGGGGGGGTGTTAGGATATTCCTATACTCCATCCTAGTCCTACTAGCTTTCCAGTCATTTTCATTTTCAGTGATGCATGCAAAATTAGGGTTTGCATGCAGTTAGGGTTTGCATGCATTTTGCATGCATTCTAGGTCGTCAGTCCCAGCACCTCGTCCTCAGCAAACTAGCCCCCGGAGCTTCTTTCAGATCATTTCTAGGCCTCCCAGTGACTAATGCGCCCTCCTTTGCTCCACTGCATGACAAGGGCGCCTTCTTCACCTACCAGTCCAGTTATATTCAGTTATATTGAGTTATCTTCAGTTATTTCCTTGATTTAAGTATTAACTGACTCTTTACTGAGTTTATCACTCTGTTGGACCTCCAGTGAGACTAGATTGACCATTCTGACTCCAGTTAACTCCTATGGCGCCCTCCACTGAGCCTCCTTCATTATATTAGTGATTCCATGTGCCAGTTACACCAACCACATTCAATTAGACTCAGTTTGACTCCCGGTTGATCATTACTTGTGCATTGATGACTTCACTGATGAGAAGGTGGACTCGTAGTTAGGCATTGATGACTCCCCACTGATTATGGATCTGTGCATGAAGTCCAATTCGAATTCCTCCTAGTGAATTCGAATCCTCATACTCAGCATTGTATATTTACCTGTTTACTATTCAGTTTAATGTAACATGTGTAATTATTCTGCCTCAATCAGAGTTTCTTTGGATCTAAGTTCTATTGCTTGCCTCTTCTTCCATTATTCCTAAATTCTTTCATTGTGAGGTTTACTTCATCTCTTTGGATCTTATGTGGGAAATTTCACATGGTATCAGAGCCATTTGAGAGTATATTCTACCTCCATTCTTGAGTGTTTTTTGCAGGTATTTCGAAGTTCCAGCAGTTGCAGCAGCAGATTCAACAGATTTCTATTTGCACTTGTTCAAGTAGTCAAGAAGAGCAATTCGAATGCTCCTTCTTCTCCTATACTTCATACTCCTTTCAATTACTTTGAATGGAAGAGTGAGATGAATATTTTCTTGATGGCAAAAGGGTTTGAAATATTGGTTTATGAAAAAGATGCCACACCACATATAGCTAGAGAAAGAATCAAGCATCTAACCAAATTGGATGAAGGCTTTGGATACATATGCCTTTACATGTCCAAAGATCTATTGTTCCATGTTGAAGGTTTGAAGTCTCCAAAAGAGTTATGGACCAAATTGGAGAACCTTTTTGGCAAACAAGATGGGATTAGAGGCTACACTCTTGAAAATGAATTGGCTTCTCTGTAACCTAGCAATTTTGAGAGAATTCAAACATTCATCTCAAAATTTCAGAATTTGGTTACTCAATGCAAGCATTGTGGCATCACCAAAAGTGATGAGCAATGAGTACTCTCCATTTTGAGCAAACTTGGATCTCAATTTTCTGTTTTTGTCTCTACTTTCCATTCTGGGCGAATGTCAATCCCTGGATGGAAGTTTCCTACCTTGGAAAAATTTACTACCGTTCTCATTCAAGAAGAGGACAAATTGATTCAAATGGGTGCCATCAAAACCTCCAGAGATCTATCTCTTTTAGCTGGTGAATCAAGCGGAGCAAATGCAAAAGGGGGACAAAAAGGAAAAGGAAAGAAACCTTCAATATCCAAGAATGACAAACAAAAGAGACCTAATTGTACCTACTGCAAGAGAGGAAACCATCCTGAGCATGCCTGCATGCATAAGAAGATTGATCTTCTAACCAAGATTCTTGAACAAAACCAAATTGTTGTTCCAAAAGAAGCAAAGATGTCTGATTCTGGAAGTGGATATGATGATTGTCATGCATTGATGGCTGGCTTTTCAAAGACAAAAGCTCTCCTCATAGATTCTGGAGCTTCCAACCACATGATGGCACAAGAAGAATCCTTCTCCTCTTTGGATCTCCAAGATGGGCCTACCATTCACATGGGAGACAACTCTTATATTTCTGCCAAAGGTTTGGGTACAGTTCGTATGGAGCATGGTAAGTTCAAAAATGTCTTATTTGTTCCTTCTCTTACAGCTAATTTGTTTTCAGTATATCAAATGACTCATACAGGATCTCCAAAACAAGTAATTTTTGGTCCAGACAAAGTAGAGATTACAGAAATCTCCACTGGAAAGGTTATAGTGAATGGGATTGCTAATCATGCCTCAAAGGCATATGAGTTGTCACACTTCATGCCCTTCTCTCCAACTATTCCTTCAGATTCTGATGAAGATCACAGTGACTTCTCTTCTAGTGAATCCTATTCTAGTGAAGAAGAAGATCAAGATTTTGATGTTGAGATCATGGTTCAAGAAGATTTAGAACCAACACCTATTCTCAGTCCAGATTCAAGAGAAATATGTTCTCACACAGTCCTTGCTACTACTGAGAACACAGTTGATGATTTATTTGCTTACAGAACTACTAGACCTCAGCAGCATGCTAACCTTGCATTATGCCATCCATCTCTCCATGAGAGATGTAGCATGATGATGGGATTCTCTCTTCCATCTTTTGGGAAGACTACTCATATTCCATTCGCTCCAGATGCAGAAAAAGTTCCTGAAAGACTTGCTTCATCCTCCACACAATGGGAGACCTTCCTACATGGGATCAGCTTGCCAAGTCTTTTGTAAAAGTTTTCACTGATGAAAGCTTCTTTCTTTTTTGCATGATGGTTCTTTGAGTTATTTACTGTTCTTTTGAGGGGGGGTATTTTTTCCATGAGGTTTTCCCCATTTCCTCAGTTTATGGACACTTATGTATTTTATTATCATTTCATTTATTGTATGGGTGACCTTCGGTCCTAGTTACCAGGGCCCAGGATGGATTAAGGGGGGGTGTTAGGATATTCCTATACTCCATCCTAGTCCTACTAGCTTTCCAGTCATTTTCATTTTCAGTGATGCATGCAAAATTAGGGTTTGCATACAGTTAGGTTTTGCATGCATTTTGCATGCATTCTAGGTCATCAGTCCCAGCACCTAGTCCTCAGCAAACTAGCCCCCGGAGCTTCTTTCAAATCATTTCTAGGCCTCCCAGTGACTAATGTGCCCTCCTTTGCTCCACTGCATGACAAGGGAACCTTCTTCACCTACCAGTCTAGTTATATTCAGTTATATTGAGTTATCTTCAGTTATTTCCTTGATTTAAGGATTAACTGACTCTTTACTGAGTTTATCACTCTGTTGGACCTCCAGTGAGACTAGATTGACCATTCTGACTCCAGTTAACTCCTATGGCGCCCTCCACTGAGACTCCTTCACTATATTAGTGCTTCCATGTGCCAGTTACACCAACCACATTCAGTTAGACTCAGTTTGACTCCCGGTTGATCATTACTTGTGCATTGATGACTTCACTGATGAGAAGGCGGACTCCTAGTTAGGCATTGATGACTCCCCACTGATTATGGATCTGTGCATGAAGGCCAATTCGAATTCCTCCTAGTGAATTTGAATCCTCATACTCAGCATTGTATATTTACCTATTTACTATTCAGTTTAATGTAACATGTGTAATTATTCTGCCTCAATCAGAGTTTCTTTGGATCTAAGTTCTATTGCTTGTCTCTTCTTCTATTATTCCTAAATTCTTTCATTGTGAGGTTTACATCATCTCTTTGGATCTTATGTGGGAAATTTCACAATGAAGCCCCTGAATCTACTACCCAATAATCACTAGTATTATCTAATGCAAGAATTAAAGCATCTTGTAACACATCACCTGCGACATTTGCTTCCTGGGTAGTTTCCTGCTGTCCATCTCCTTTCTTCTTTAGAGATCTACAGTCTTTCTTCAGATGTCCTTTCTTTCCATAGTTCTAGCACTCTATTTTTCCCAGTTTGGACTTGGATCTGCCCATTTTAGACTTTCCCCGATTACCTTGGCTCTTTCCTCTCTCCTTCTATCTTCTCCTGCTCTCCATGGTCAACGCATTACTTGATGTCTCACCTGTTTTTTTTCTTCGCATTTCCTCACTAAGAATAACACTAATAACATCATCAAATTTCAAGGTGTTTGAACCATAGACAGAGTTACTTACAGCCATGACCAAGCTATTCTAGCTTTCTGGTAATGAACACAAGATTTGAAGAGCCCTAACCTCATCATCGAATTTCACACTTACAGAACTTCGTTGATTTGTAACCGTATTAAAATCATTTAAATGATCAGTAACAAATCCACATTCAGACATCTCCATATTAAATAAATGCTTCATTAGAAATACCTTTTTGGAGGCCAAGGGTTTTTCATATAGCTTACCCAGTGCGCTCATCAAACCCTCCATTGTTGTTTCTTTTGAGATATTGAAATCCACCGATAAAGCCAGGCTCAGCCGTATTGTTCCAAGAGCCTTTCTATCAAGAACCTCCCATTCTTCGTCCTTCATAGCTGCCGGCTGCCTTGCTCTTCCTCCCAATGGCAGGAATAGATCCTTTTGGTACAGATAGTCCTCCATTTGCATCTTCCATAACTGGAAGTTTTGGCCATTAAACTTCTCGACCTTAAACTTTCCTTCTTCTTCCATTGCTCCCACTCGAACTAGAAACCCTAGCTTCCTGCGGGTTTATCTTCCAAATAGACCTTTATATTGGAGAAAACTCACTATGGCTTGGGAATACCACAACAGACAGATGACTACCACAAATCAACTCAATTCTCAAAACAATGCTATTATAAATGACAATGTTAATATAATGGAGAAATGTAACCAACCTCGATCCAAACGTTTGATGTAGATCCCCGTTGGAGCTTTCAATCCATGCACTTGAAATCTGCAAATTAGTCTTGACAGCCAATATCCAACAAGTACATATAATATATAAATGACATTAACATTATCAATAACAATGGTCCATAATATCACAAGCAAACGTAACCCAATGTATAATAAACAACATTCACAACATGAATGGACGAGAATATGAGTATTTCTATTAATTAACAAGAAGAAGTACAAAGTGATACGACCTCTTGCCGGCAACCAATCTGAACCAAGATCTAGATCAATCCACTTGTGCCTCCACCACTTCAATCCTCCATGAATGGAAAACTCAAACTATGAAAGGAGTTTGGAAGGTGAACATAAAGGGTTCACAACTACAAGGATCAATGAGTGTAGAATCAAGATAGGGAAAAAATCCACTAGAGTTCTCTTGCTATTCTCTTCTTCCTCCCGTCCATAAGCCATATGTTCTCAATATATAGTCCTCTCAAAGGTAGGTGAAAGGACACATCGAAGCATTACTCGGGCAGATGGAGAGCTAAAAGTCACCCAATGACCGCTTTCTGGGAGTAAAAAGTGATAAATAGTGCTTTGACCATTTTACTTGATACCTGCGGGCTATAGTGATGCAACTCGCGGGTACTCCTGCTATAGTTATGCAACTGGCGAGTAGGAATACAAATAGGGAAAACTAGTATCTCTGAAGGATATAAGTGGATATGAGTCACTGAAATGGATCCTACAGGCCAAATAATGCTGATGCTCACAGGGTGGAAGATTACGATGTAACAACCTTTGTCTTTGATACCAATTGTTAGAAAAACAGTATCGCAGAGCAATAATAATAAACCAAAATGAAAATATAATCACACATACACATTACAAGAGAGACACAGATATATCTTGGTTCACCCAAGATGGGCTATGTCCACACTGAAATTTCCAGTCCTTTTATTATACCGTGCAGCAAGGTGAACGGATACAACCTGCAGCACAGTTGCTGCACTTCCTCTTCACTGTCTCACAGTATCTCTTCTCGATCTCAGAGATATTTACAATGCATAAAACCTAATACATCAACCCTAGCCATATTACAATGTCTTTCTTATAAAGGGGAAATACAAAGGGAAAATACCATGAGTTACCCAAAACCATGGGCCCGTAAAACAACCCCAAAAATTTCCTTCGAGGGTGCTTCCCTCGGACCCCCCACACCCCCCCCGCTGGGGCGAGTGTACAATCCTTTTACATATCATATAAAGCTGGGGTACAAACACAACTGAATAATAATGTCTCTGAATCTGGTGATTAGGCTCCACAACCAACAGCTAGAATTCCTCTTAGACATGTAAAGGTTCCCTAAATCCCTAATCCAAGGTAGAAGCAAAAACAATGGACTCTAATTTCCCCCTATACCTAAGCTTTATGCATACAAAAATATAAGAAGGAAAAAGAGAGGGGGAGGGTAGATGACTTCTCTCCTTACTAATGGATGTCCTCGATGCTCAATCCTTTATGTTTGATGTCTAATGCTCCAAAGTTGAGTAGATCATGTAGAGACAATATAAGAAACTACCTTCCTTCTACAAGTTAAGCATAAAATAGTATACTTACTTTGAATGCAACAATAGTAAGCATACATGTGAATGAAGACATATATGGGGGAAATAGGCCAAGTTATATCAATAGAAATCCATAAAGAATCATGTACAATGGTATACCTGACTTTGCAATAGTACTTCCTCCAAGCTTCCAATCTAAACCCTCTGAGAATCAAGCTAACATTAGGATGGAATCTCCAACCATTTTTTCCATGTGTGGGATTCAAGGTGGGAGCTTCATTTATAGGATTTGGGAGGTCAAACTACCATGGAGAAAGGTTTGGATCAAAAGAGGATATCATGGATCTTGATAAGATTGGCATTCTTAGAATGACATGGAGGGAAGGATTTGAAGGATAGACCCAACCTCCCAAAATCCCTCTCAAATATTGATCCTAAACTCAAGGAAAAGTAGTTGGAAATTTTTTTCGCTGCCCCAATGAAGGCCACAGAGCGGCCAAAGGGGAATTATTGCTCACTAGACAAGGGAAGGGGGGAAAAATTCTTATTCATGGCTAAAAATAGGGTTGGTTGAAGTGGATTTCGACCTCCTAATGATGTATTTATCTCCCCAACATGTTTAGGGACCATAAAAGGATTTAAGTTTCCCTCTAGAACACATCTAGGAAGCATAATAATGACATTTTCATGTTGATGAAGTATACAACATGAGTGTGACATTCAGAGGTGTAACAAATGTGTTATTAATTGACTTATTGCACAAGAAGGTAGCATTCCAATTTGTTATTGAAATTTGAAATATGGGAAATTATTTTTTTCAAAGCTAGCATTAACAATACCAACAAATAGAACCATCATTTCATGCTTATTCAATAACTATGAATAGAAAGAACTAAAGGGGAATTTGTACTCGGATTTGCATTAGTCATAAAAGCCTTGCAAGCCATTCTCAAGACATATATCCCCACATAAAAACCAAGAACATAGAACCAATTTCATTTCCAAAAATGATTCAAGTTGGTGAACTGAGTGGGATAAATGTCCATCATTTATGGAAATATTAACATGTATATTATATCAATGGCTACCCACACATTATCATAAAGGGACCTAGTTAAAGTTGAGTTAACAAATTTCTAGGAAAGAATGTATTTGAGAAAAATGGGATCCATTTGCAATACAAAACCTTTAACATTTTAAATTTGTGACGCAGTCACGGTCGGTCATGGACCATTCTACAATTCAAAGCACACAGCAAAAGCACACAAATTCACAAAGGGTGCCAAGAATTATGTGTTGAATTTAATTATGTTTTCCTACTTATTTTGGCCTTATTATCTTCTTTATCACATATACTAAATATATAATAAAGATATAGATGCACAAAGACAAACACAAGAGACAACAATATACCCTCGGAAACCCTCAAGGGGAAGAAAACCCAACCAACCTTTCTTATTCAGAGATTTGGTACAAAATACAAGTACATCAAATATATAAGTGATCGAGAACAAAAGAGATCACATAAAATATGATGCCAAATAAAGAACCCCATAAATAACAGTCTTCTACAACCCTTGCGCGAATTTCTCCTTGCTTGAGTCACAGGGGCTTCACTAAAAGGAAATATAATATCACGTTCATTCATATTGCGGTATTAAATATTCATGAAAACCTAAAAATTATATTGCTTATATATTAAGGGGCAAAGGTTTTTATTTATTTAATGTAACAATACAAAAATACTTTGGGGTCTTTTTTATATGGGCGGGATAACAAATATCTGCCAAATGGAGATGGCGAGATCACGTCCGGATGAGAAATCGGGTTGAGGCAAGGTTCAGGCTTAATAGTACGTAGGGAAATTGCGTCTTGAGGCATGCTTGAGGCCAGGGGTTTCGTGGTGAAGTGGGTTTCCAAACGATCATAGTCGAGAGACAGTGGTGACTGACAACCAATTGTTACCAATAGCACTCAGCCAGTTGTTACCAATATCCTTGGGAAGCTCTAAGCCTCTAGGGCCTGTGATAGGCCCTCGATAGGCCTTGAGGTCTTGAATACCCAACCACTTGTTCCTATTACAGGCCTTGGGAGGTTTAGTCATCCTGCTAGAGCTTGTTACAGGCCCTAGGGGCTTGGATACCTAGCCCACAATAGGCTTAGTTGGTGATTGGGGAACTGCAACATGCAATCTAAATGTTGAACTATGTGCATTGGCTCTAGTGACATACAAGAAGTGATCTCCTATTTCTTCATTAGACCATTAGATGTTGCAAATCATAATGATATGTGGTTGATTAATTTCATTGTGGGTGAAGCAATGTGCATCCACAATATACATCGAAAGAAGCAAGGTGCATTGTAGAATGCATGTGGGGTCATAAGAGGGGTATCATATCAATATACTAGGGAGAAATATAAAAGGCTATTAAAAATGTTAATGAAAAAATTGATACATACAATATCTAGTGAAAATAGGGATTTTTTTTAAATTGGGAAGGCATATTGGGAGGGGGTTAAATTTTTTATTTATTTTGGAAGGTATTTTCCAATATTTAGTGAAATTAGGGGTATTGTTTCATATGCCACGAACGAACGTGTTATGATAGCGGTTTATTGAGTGAATCCCCCGTGGCTTGAGTGTGTCAATTGAGGAGGGAATCATCTCTATTTATACTAGTTTTTTGGCTGACTTTTTCATTGGGGCCAACTTGTCAACTAGGATAATAAATAATAATTTATTAATTGTTTCTTCTTATGTGTTGACTTAGCTGGTGAGGATAAATCATGTAGATACAAACATAAACACTCCCTCTTATCTAGGGAGGTATCATCATGCTGGAACACATCTAGATATGATCTGATCGTCATAGCTTGTCTTGTACATCTTTTCATCATAAAAAATGTCTCTTTCGGTCAATTCCTTATGATCAGAAGAACTGTTCCTAGTAGAACCTTGTTCCCTATTGGAACCACATCATCTTTACAAAGATAATATCTGATCAACTTTATCACCTTGGTTGTCCTAGACGAAAGAGGATTACCTCCTCATGCACTTTATCATTCTAAAACTTAATGGAGGCCACACTCCCTAGGACGACACTTCTTCCAAGCACTTTAAAAATCTCAAGTCAAAGAGAGGTTATACTCCCTAGGAAGACATTTGTTCCAATTTACTAGTCATTACAACTGGAAGGCAGCGACGGCTACAACTAGTCCATCCCTATGGTCCCATACTCCACACAGGAGCACTTTACACATAAGAGAAAATCCCACATAGGGATACACTTCACAAATGTGTCCTCTCCATACAAGAGAATGTTCCACACAAAAACCATCCCGCATAGGGATACACTCCACAAAGGATTCCTCTCCACATAGGAGAATGTTCCACATAGGAACAATCCCACATAGGAATACACTCCACAAAGGATTCCTCTCCACACAAGAACCATCCCACACAGGGATGCACTCCATAAAGGATTCCTCTCTACATAGGAACCATCCCACACATGGTTGCACTCCACAAAGGATTCCTCTCCATAAAAGAGAACGTTCCACACAAGAACCATCCCACACAGGGATGCACTCCACAGAGGAATCCTCTCCACACAGGAGAACATTCCACACAAGAAACATTCCACAGAGGGACACACTCCACAAAGGATTCCTCTCCACACAGGAACCATCCCATATAGGGATACACTCCATAAAGTATTCCTCTCCACATAGGAGAACATTGGACACAAGAACCATCCCACATAGGCATACACACCACAAAGGAGTTAGGCACAAGTCTAAACTTGTGCCTCGTCAACATCCATACTGTTCATCAATCTCCCTTCCTGAGGAAATGAATATCCACCACCCAATCCTTTCACGGACAGAGGCTTGGTAAGGATATTTTCAATCCATTCAAGACCACAATCCACATAAGACAAGGATTCCACACAGAACTCAGGAATCCACACAGAACTCATATTGGTCCACACAAAACCACAGTCCACATAGGACAACGATTCCACAGAGAACTTAGGATTCCACACAGAAATCATATTGGTCAACACTTAAGCACAATCCTCACAGGATAAGGATTCCACACAAAAATTAGGGGTTCACACATAACTCATATTGGTCCAAAAAGAGCCACAATACAAAAAGGACAAGGAGTCCACACAAAAATCGAGATTCCACAAATAAATTATATTAGTCCACATAGAACCACAGTCCACATGGGACGAGTCCATAGAGAACTCATATTGTTCCACACAGAACCACAATCCACACAAAACAAGGAGTCCACACAAAACTGAGGAAAATCAACTCCATCTCCCTTTCAAATACTGAGTATCAATGGGATCTTCACATCCATCACTTGTCCTCTTGCTGAAATTGTTCTTCAAAACAAGTCTCTTGTAGGTCATAGCACATAATGTTTCCACCAAGTCAAGTTCATTCAATTAGTTACCAACAATGCATACTCATGAAATTCAATCAAATCATATTGTCATTTCAATGCAATAGTTCACACAGCTACGTAATTATCTTAGACATTGCTTCAGCACAACATCCATCCATATCCCAGACACACATGGTGACTATCAAGATGCCTTCCATCTCCACTAGAACATACTAGCAAGAGTGTGCACTGTTTCAAGTATGTCAGTAAAGAGGTTTCATCCTAGACTAGTTCCAATAAGGGCTTATGGGTTTCTATGCAACACTATATGCTACTTACCCAACATATATATGGATTGCATGAGCTTATTGCTCGTCAATCTCAGTCATATATAAATGCATAAAAGAAAATTATATCACATATCTACATATAATTGTTTTGAACATTATCCCTTAAACAAAACATTCAAAGATTTAAAGAATAACTCAAATGACATTACAAATACTTATAATTTATTGTTTCGTTGGATCCCTCTTGATCTCTTCCTCCTTGCAGAAATCATGGGAGTCCTTAGATATTCATCTTCTTTCTGTAGCCTAGATCTTCATACATCAATAATGACAATCAGATAATATTGATACTACAGTCAGTGGTCCACCCATAGAGTGGACCAGAGGAACTACTCCTTTGACGATCTTTTGCATTCCTTGAAATACTTTATGGAGAATATTTATCAGCATTAGCAGTTGAGGCATGGTGCTTTCACTTATTTGAAGTACATTGTTTTACATATTGGCCATACTTTTTACAGTTGAAACATTGAGTGTCTAAAATATTCTTCTTCTTCTTTTTCTCTAGAACTGGACTTGATCTTTCATCTTTGTCTTTTCTACCAAAGCTCTTCTTTCATTTCTTAGCATGAGTTGTAAGGGCTAGTTATTCTTAGTATTCCTTTTAGGTAGAGGAAAGATCCCTTGTTTCCTCATGGATACATTCTGACCAAAACTGATCAAAACTGGGTAGCTAACCACAAATAGATATTCCTTTCACAAATAGATTCCATTATGGAGGAATTCCCCCCATAAATGTCAACACAATATCTCTATCATGGACACTTTCATCAACATCTCCCATCTAATCTCTTATCTGGGAAATATTCAATAAATAAGAAGAAACTGAATCAACATTTGTGAACTTCACTTAACGAAGTTGGTCTTTTAGGGCCAATATTCTGCTAGGGTTCTCATTCTCATAAAATTTCTTCAAGGCATCATACATCTTCTTCGCAATGTTCTGAATTACAATATGCAACAGAAGATGATGTTTCATTGATTTGATCAAAATCCTTATTCTTTTGTCTTGGTTTCTCTCGGGCTCCCTCTAGATCTAGCATATCTTTGAGCATATGATCCTTGATATCGTGTTATTTTAGGAGCATGATCATCCTACTATTCCAAGGTCAGAAGTTCGAAACTCCCTCCAATCTGTCTTCTACTGTAAGTTCAATAACCATCTTCTCTCTAGTTCAGAAAAGGTCAAAAACTGAAATTTTTCGGATCTGAAATCTGCAGAAACCCTAGCAAGTGCTAGGTCAAAAATGAAATTTGGAATTTGGAAAATATGATTCCACGGGTGGATGCACCCTCCTAGGATGAGTTGAGTAGCCCTCCTTTTCTTCTGGATATGTGGACAAAATAGCTCATAAGCTAAAACCCTAATTTTTGGAATTTCTGTAGAATTTAGGTCAAGACTAAAACTTCAGATCTATAATTCCCTGACCCTATTTTTTCGGCCCCTAAATTTTCGGCCCCTGATTTTAGGACCCTAAATTCGGCCCTTCATTTTGGACCCTAAATTTTCAACCCCTGATTCTTGGACCCTAAATTTTTGGCCCTTGATTTATTGACCCTAAATTTTCGGCCCCTGACTTTCAAACCCTAAATTTTCCGTCCTAATTTATCAGAGCTAATTCTTTAGCAATGGTCTCTTTTAGCACCACTCTGATTTCTAGGTAAATCTTTGTGCTTTACAAATAACATGATAGCATGTGTGGGCCCATAACCTATTGAATTTAGTTAAGTTTTCTTGCTTATTATGGCCTTATTATCTTCTTTATCACATATACTAAATAAATAAGCAAGATATATATGCACAAATACAAACACAAGGGACAACAATATACCGTAGGAAACGCTCAAGGTGAAGAAAACCTAGAAAACCTTTCTTATTCATAGATTCAGTACAAAATACAAGTGCATCAGATATAGAAGTGATCTCGAACAAGAGAGATCACATAAAAGATGATGTCAAATAAAGAACCCCAGAAATAGCAGTATTCTACAACCATTGAGTGAATTTCTCCTTTCTTGAGTGAACTTGCTTGAGTGTGTCAAATGAGGAGGGTGTCATCTCTATTTATACTAGTTTTCTGGCTGACTTTTTCATTGGGGCCATCTTGTCGATTCTTCCTAGGACGAATTGTCAATTAGGATAATAAATAACAATTTATTAAATATTTCTTCTTATGGGCCGACTTAGCTAGTGAGGATACCTCACGTAGATACAAACATCAACATTATGGCCTTCTATTGAAATAGGAAAGTAGATACAAAGATAAATTTTACATTGCAGAGACTAAGATCTCTTCCAGACACTCTCGCATTCAACTATATTATAACCTCTTATCACTATTGCATAATTCAGGGTGCACTTGCAAACTCAGGGACAACAACCCTCTTTGTGAACTCGAACTAGTATTTATAGATGCTCTCGGGCTCAAAATTCCCACTCTTCTTCCTCTAGAAGCTTATCACACTTCGAGGCATTATCAGATCATCCACATTTAATCCTGCACATGCCTCCTATCGGCTCTTCTTTCCATATGGAATTTCACAACAACCACCATAACTGCACAATAACTACTTCAACTACTCCCACAATTATGTCTTCCTTGGTTCTGGTTGGTTCAATGGTCATTTAATTTTTCATCAACCTCCCTTTCCCGTCGAAATTCTCTAGCTCTTCCAGTCGGCACTCCTTTGACTATATCCTTACTCCATCAGTGGTACTCTAATTAGTTTCTTGTCGTCAAGCATAACTGGTCGATACTACACAACTTCCTCCTGTTGACTATCTCTTCAGTGCTTGTCTGGGGGTCATCTATCATCCTCTAGATGACTTCAATAACCTTATTTTTGACTGGTATTCTTGGGATAGGATGCCCCTACATCAACCTCCCCAGGTTGAAAACAAATACGCCCATGGTTTGACAACTCCTTGAGATTCTCTTCTGAGATTTATGTCGCATCCTTCAAGTCCATGACCTTCCACCAGGCCAAATATTCTTTCTTCTTTTGACTCCTTGTATTCATGAATTCTCATTTGTTAAGTACTTCTGCAACTTCTTCAAGTGGTTGGGATGGTATCTATCCTTTGTAGTCTATGGTTGTCTTACTTCCACTTGTTAACCCTTCCTTATACCTGTATAGGTCAGCCACATTGAACATTGGTGAAATATTTAGCTCCTATGGTAGCTCCAATGTATATGCATTATCCAGGATCTTCTTTAGGATTTTGCATGGCCCAATATTCTTCAAATTCATATTATTATATGTTCCTCGTGGGAACCTTTCTTTCCTTAGGTGAAAATACACTAAATCACCCTTTGTAAATGAATGCAATCGTCTCCTCGAGTCAACTCTCAACTTGTAGGAAATGTTTCTTTTCTCCAACTATCTCTTTACCTTCTCAGGAACCTCCTTCATTTGGTCGGAAAATTATTTTGCGTCTACACTTCTCTGTGTTCTCGTTGGAAGTTTCAATAAGTCGGTTACTCCATATTGAATTCTTCCTTGCACTATTTGGAATGGACTCATTATAGTCGACCTATTTACGGATTTTTTGTACACGAATTCCTCTTGAGACAACCTATTTACCTCAATAAATTTCCCAAGCTCATGTTCATGACTTTAGTCTACCCATCAGTCTGTAGATGGTATGCAAAACTAAACTGCAACCTCATATCAAGATTCTTCCACAGGTTTCTCTACAAATTTCCCATAAATTTAGTATCTCTATCTGAAGTGATACTCTTTGGTAGTCTATGCAATCTCATGACCTCTTTAAAAAATAGATTAGCAATGCTAGTGGCATCACTTGTCTTCCAACGTGGAATAAAGTGAGTTATCTTTGAAAACGTTTCAACTACCACAAAGATGGATTCATTACGTTTATGCATCTTCGGCAATCCCAAAACAAAATACATGTTGATATCCTCCCATGGGGCCATCGGCTTGGAAATGGTGCATACAACCCCATATTTTGAATTCTCTCTTTGGCATATCCGACACTATCAGACCTACTTCTTCACATCCATCGCTAATCTTTCCAATAATACTTCTCTTCAACCAAAACCTTGGTCTTGTCAATGCCAAAGTGTCCTCTGAGTTCTCCACTATGCAACTCCCTTACCAAGTTTTCTTGGAATGATCCTTTTGGGATGCACAACTAATGACCTTTGAAAAGGTATCCTGATTGGATGAAATAATACAAGTACAGAGTCTTGTCGACACTACATGGTTCCTTTGACGCCTTCCATGCTCCATCCAAATCTTCATCAACTTCATAATGGGATTTAATAGACTGTAACCCTATTGACTAAATAATCGTCTTTCCCAACAATGCGACTCTTCGACTCAACACATCGATGACTTTGTTGGTCTTTCCCAACTTGTGCTCTGACATAAAAGTGTAACTCTATAGAAACTCTACCCACTCCATATGCCTCTGATTTAACTTTTTTTGGGTATTCAAATACCTCAGATCTTTGTGATGAGTAAATAAAACAAATTCCTTAGGCAATAAGTAGTGCCTCCACACCATCAATTCCTATGTTAGTACTCATATTTTCATAAGCCTTCAAAGGAAGAATTTCAAGTCTCAAAGGCCAGTTAAGTTCATAAAATTTAGCTATCAGGAGCTAAGGGGAAATAATTCTTAAGTGAGTGACGGTCTCATGTGACCAAAACCAAGTGACCAAAGGACTAATTGAAGGGCATTAAGAATTGGGAATGCAGAGTTGTTGGATCTGATTGGATCTAACGGTCGAGAGACAGTGCCCTTTGATAAAGTGCAAGCCAATTAGCATTAAATGGAATCGAGCTAATAAAAAAAGTGACCTTTCAAATCAATGGAGGATATTAAAAGCACACTGGTAAGTTTCTACCCTTTCAAAATGGGATTGAGATCACATTGTACTCAAAACCATTGAGGACACGTGATCCTTATTGATTGACCATGCCTCCAAAAACATTGTTTTCAAAACTGGCCCGCTCCTGAGTATTACCGCTCTTGGAAACCGGCGTGGTTTTTTCCAACCTGACATTACAATAGAGTAAAATTTTGTCATCCACATCAAGCCTTTCCATAGAGGTCCCACTATCACATCATCCTAGTCATTAATTTGTCAAATCAAATGTCACCATTTGTATTTTCGAAAGGATAAAAAGCATTATTTTCCCATTTTCTAAAAATCATTTTTTGTTATTCTAAAGGGACGTTGCACCTGATATCTACAATACTAGACCTGCTAACAACGAACAATCGACTAGTCCACCTCATCAGCCAACATGTTCGATTCATCCTCCAAAAATTATCCAAGTATTTCACTGTTAGAAGTCTTAGTTAGTTCTATTTATACCGTCATATAACACATAATTTAAAGGCCCTGATTTTTCCCTAATTCACGAGTGAACCTACCAGTGAATCAATTTCCATATAAATGGATCCCAAGTCTAAAGAAAAAATGCCCAAACCTATATTTTTAGGAGATGAACATGTATACGACCACAAGGCTGATATATTTGAAAAAATCGTAACCAACTCAGATCTAAATTCCACTATTAGGAAATCGAAATCCCAAGCCATGGCCAACCAAGATAATTGCAACTTATGGAGCTCTATTTTTGCCCAAACAGTCTGCCCTAGGATTGTGTTCTTTCCTAAGTTTGTAACCTGGTTCTCATAACACTATTCACCTAGTAAGAGGGCCATTTTTTCCTCGTACATGTCAAATACATTATGCTACATTATCCCAGACACCTTAAAACATATGTTCTGCATAGAAGAATCCTCAGCACTCCAACCATTTAATGAGAAATCCATTTCAATAGATTTCCAAAGTATTGGACCTTATGAGCATCAGCAATTACTATCCAAACATTTAGAACTAGGCATGACCATACCCACTGTCCCACCTCCTTACCAGACAAGATTGTTTTCTGAAAACTCCAAAAGAGCCATTTCACTTAGCTGCACTATTGTAGGTTTAGAATATGATAACACTATGGATTATGTTACTTTGGGAGCACAACTCAGTCTAATCAAAGAACCAAGGAGGTCCTCCTCAATTTGATCTTTGTAGTCATTTGGAAGAATCCATACATAAACAACGAGAAGAATTACCAGCTATTGAATGGTTCAGATGCCCATCTTATTTGTTTTACATGTTCTTTTACCAAAATTTGAAATTTTCAAACACCTAGGACTGAAAATAGCTGATGAAGATGGCACCCAAACTCCAGTCTATGAATGGATTGCACTGATATTAAGGAGGGAATACAACTCATTTTTTTCTAAGTTCACAGATAAGTTCATGAGCATAGCATACAGCTTGATTTTCGGTAGTTCACCTTCTAAAATTCTACCAAAATAAAAAGCACCTACACATCACATCGAAAGTAAAAATAAGAGATTGGTTCCAATTTGAGGATCATATAGTAATAAGGGTATATGGTTTTGAGGAGGAACCATACGAATTACCAATCTTCCTAAGTCCAAGGATCTTTGCTATGGAATATGTAATACAGAGGTTTGTTTCAGATGAGCTACATTTTAGGCATTTCGGACAGCATAGGACTTTCCTACTACCAAAGTAAATAGGATCAATTATATCGAGAGGTCTAAATGCTTTAAAATATGTGGAGGGGTACCTAAATCAACTGAATCTTAAGAAGGATGAGAAAGTGGCCTATTATCCACACTAAGTAATCTCAAAGCAGATACTAGAAAATAAGAACTCAGCTTATGTGTGTCAACCCAAACCTGTTTGGGAGGAAATTCCTAATAAGGAGACCTGGGAGGAAGTTCAAGATCTATTGAAAAGTATCAAAGAAAAGGTTAGTGCAGAGCATATAGTAGGACAAAAAGGCTATAGTGCAGAGCATGAAGAGATTCAGGAAATGGCTATTGATGTCCCCGAGCAATGCCCACAGCCAAAAAGGGCCGGGATTGAAGCTCAAGAGGAAGAAGAATCTATAGTAGAGGGAGAAGAGTCAGTTGAGCTGACAAGAGAGCTAGCTAAATTGATAACAAATCCAACACCCCCAAGAAGACCCCCAATAAGGTATACCACCTATCCTTCATTGGAATTCACTATCTTATAGAGGTCACAATATTCACCCTCAACAGAACCAGTACCTGTTAAAACTAATCTACAAACAAGCTACAGGAATATAAGAGAAAGAGGTAGGAGAATGAACAATGATATTAGATAGAAGATTTATGTGGCAGAGAAGAGGTTAATAAAAGTGGTTCATCATCAACATGATACATTCAGGATTTCTATAATTGAGCCCAAATTCCATAAGCCGTCAAGCTTAAATGAATGGAAATATGAAGACCATATGGTGGAATTTATGGAGTTAGAAATGTTAGACAAACTTGATTTTTATAGGAAAGCAAGTGATATGATCTGTACCTAGGTAGTTAAATTAGTAAAAGAGGACAGAAGGTTGAGGATAGCCCTAGATAAGTTTGAACAATTGTACAAAGTTGAAAAATGGACAACTAGAGCCAAATACGTAACTATAAATCAATTAGAAGAGAAGATAGTGTCATTGTCAGCTAATCCCTCTGATGTGGCTCCAATCAAATCACTAGTAAAAAAAAGGATAATCAAATAGCCACTTTGAGGAAGATGCTAAATACCTACAACAAATCTTATCCAATCAGAAGAGTTGAAGCAGATTCAAGCAAAAAAATAACAAATATATGCTAGCATGATTAAGGATCAGAAGATTGCAGAAGAAAGAAGAGTTAGGATTGATTACCTTTACTAGAAAATAAACACTTTGAATCTACAAAATACTCATCTAGAAAGTGATAAGTATCTTGGAGCAGAAGATCCCACACTATCAATAGAAAATCAATCAAGGGAAGAAGTGGCAATACCAAAGAGAGATGGTGAGCAACCAGTTGTTTCTCTTGAAACAATAGAAATTGATTCCATCGAAGAGGATCAAACAGTCCAACAATCAATCCCACAACCAATTCTAGAAGAGACTAATAAGGATATCAAGATACAATAATTGAAAAAGGAGATAGATATAAAAGATGGAAGAATCCTCTAATTAGAGGGAGAAATTAGTAAAAATGAAGATGATATAGTATATTTGGAAAAAGAGATTGGTGAGCTTAAAATCCAGGTGACAAAGTTACAGTCCGATGTTAAAGGGGAGTAGATTTTAGGAAGAACTACACAAGCCTTGTGGAAAAAAATCACTAGTTGGTTTATGAATAAGTGGGATTATTTTGAAATAATCCAAGGTGAGTTATATATGGAAACTGCAGCCCAATATAAAGCCAAATCTGTTGAAGAGAATTTGGGTGAGATTCCCAAGTAAGCCAACCAAGTGATTAATTTCCTAAACAACAGGACAAAGAAATATCTAGTTGATCTAGGGATTGAAAACATGACTCAACTCATAAAGACAACTAGGTTGATGATTATGATGAAAAACTATATGTTTAGGATGAAATATAATATTAATCAGCTTGCAGACGACATCATCTCTTTCGAGGAACTATTTAAAGCAACAATGAATTTGGAACTACCTTCCCCCTAGGATGGTAATGGAGATGCTTATCCCAAAGATGCATACAAAGAGCATCTAAATAAAAAAGGAGATGAGATAACTCAATCAGCTATAGAATGAGATGTCAGTGGATAACAAGTAGCATATAGGCTCAAATGTGACTTTGAAATTTGGTTTTCACTAAAGAATGTTGCTAAGAAGCTAGGGATGATCTCATATGAGAAAATCAATTATGTTGAAATATCCCTAGAAGCACTAAAGACACATATAATTCCCATGGGAAAATAATGGAAGTCAGTGGTGCAATATCATAAACTAATTCTGCCACCTAAAGTGCTACCAAGACAAACACCAAGATATCCTTCAAGACAATCAGGTGGTCAACGATCTAGTCAAACAACAGGACATTCTACTACATGGATTCCAACACGGCTTTCCAATCATCCCACTCCACCTTCTTTCATGCCACCTATAGGGAAATAAAATATACAAATGATGCATCATATGAATCATACATGAATTCCTCAAGTGGTCCAAGCAGGGAACCAACCAACTGTAATGTCCCCATTCAAATAAATAGGGAAAATTCCACCAACCTACTAGCTTCCTAGGTTGGGGTGGAGACATTAAAATTGGAATAAGGAGACTAATAAACCCAAATGGAATTTGGTTTGGTCATAAATATATTAATAGGGGAAAAATAAATATTTATGGTGAGAAAATAAGATGGCACTTGGTCATGGATACACATTGGTGGTGTGGGACCCCCAAAAACCTAGATTCCCCATGCCACATGGCATTCCACTCTCACCCATTCGAATCCAAGGTGGAGTCCACTATTATTGGGATAGTTGGAAGGTCATATTACTTGCCATGACTCAATGAGGTCGAATTGTAGAGGAAGAATAACTCCCATGGGAGAGGAAGAGGCATTTTGGAGCTAGTGCGACACTTGGGCTAGATTCCCTAGCTTCTATGACATAAATGATGAAGATGCCTATGACACTTATGAAAAAATCAAACTGATGGATGACATATGACATATATGACATGTCAGGGCTAAAAATATCCTCCAAGATGATGCTCAAGGGAGTTAGGGAATCCAAATAGACACCTATTCGAATTTGGTGGAGGAGGATGCTAGAATGTTGGTTGTGGAGCCATATCTTTGGGTCTCATAGATGATATTATCTTAGCCATGCACCCCAGAGGACTGTACACCCATTCTGCATTTTTAGGGGTTCGGGGGTGGAGCCCCCATGAACGGGGGTTCGGGGGCAGTGCCCATGAGAAATGGAAGTTGGGGGGAAACGCCCTCGAGAAAAAATTTTGGGGTTGTTTTCGCCAGCTGTTTTGCGGGCCCATGGTTTTGGGTAACCCGTGGTATTTTCCCATTTTATTTCCCTTATAAAAGAAAGACATTGTAATACGACTAGGGTTAAGATGTATTAGGTTTTATGCATTGAAAAGATCTATGATATCAAGGAGAGAGACTGTGAGACAGTGAAGAGGAAGTGCAGTGGCTGTGCTGCAGGTTGTATCCCTTCACTTTGCTGGACGACATAATAATAAGGACTGACAACTCTAGTGTGGACGTAGCCCAAGTTGGGTGAACCATGATATATCTGTGTCTCTCTTGTAATGTGTATGTGTGATTATATTTTCATTTACGTTTATTGTTATTGCTCTGTAATCCTGTTTTTCTAACAATTGGTATTAGAGCCAAAGGTCTATTTGGTAGATAAACCCACAGGAAGCTAGGATTTCTGGTTCGAGTGGGAGTAATGGCAGAAGAAGGAAATTTTAAGGTCGAGAATTTTAATGGCCAAAACTTCTAGTTATGGAAGATGCAAATGAAGGAGTATCTGTACCAGAAGGATCTACTCCTACCGTTTGGAGGAAGAGCAAAGTAGCTGGCGGCCATGAAGGACGGAGAATGGGAGGTTCTTGACAGAAAGGCTTTGGGAACAATACGGCTGAGCCTGGCTTCATCAGTGGCTTTCAATATCTCAAAAGAAACAACAATGGAGGGTTTCATCAGCGCATTGGGTAAGATATATGAAAAACCCTTGGCCTCCAACAAGGTATTTCTAATGAAGCATTTATTTAATATGAAGATGTCTGAAGGTGGATCTGTTACTGATCATTTAAATGAGTTTAATACGGTTACAAATCAACTAAGTTCTGTAAATGTGAACTTTGATGATGAGGTTAGGGCTCTTCTAATCTTGTGTTCATTGCCAGAAAGCTGGAATAGCTTGGTCATGGCTGTAATTAAATCTGTCTCTGGTTCAAACACCTTGAAATTTGATGATGCTATTGGTGTTATTCTTAGCGAGGAAATGCGAAGAAAAAGCACAGGTGAGACATCAGGTAATGAGTTGACCATGGAGAGCAGGGGAAGACAAAAGGAGAGAGGAAAGAGCCAAGGTAATCACAAAAACTCTAAAAAGGGAAGATCCAAGTCCAGAATGGGAAAGATAGAGTGCTGAAACTGTGGAAGGAAAGGACATCTGAAGAAATACTGCAGATCTCTAAAGAAGAAAGGAGATGCACAGAAGGAAACTACCCAGGAAGAAAATGTAGCAGGTGATGTGTTACAAGATGCTTTGATTCTTCCATTAGATAATACTAGTGATTATTGGGTAGTAGATTTAGGGGCTTCATGTCATGCTACACCCCATAGGAAATATTTTCATGATTATGTTCCAGGCAATTTTGGATATGTTTTATTGATTGATGATGAACCATGTAAAATTGTTGGAATGGGTTAGGCATGGATAAAAGTTAAGAATGGACTTGAATGGCCATTAAAATATGTTAGGAATATTCCTGCTATGAAAAGAAATATGATCTCAATAGGGCAGTTGGGAGATGGCGGCTGTCTATCTACATTTGGAGAAAAGTGGTGGAATATCACTAAAGGATCAATGGTGATAGCAAAAGGAGACAGGGTAGGTACACTGTATTTATGTACTCATAATACTGACCATTCTATCTCTTTAGCTTCCATAGGAACAGATACATCATTGTGGCATCATAGGCTTGGCCACATCAGTGAGAAGGGGATGCAGATTCTCCACTCAAGGAAGTTTCTCCCAGATTTGAAGCAGGTAAGTTTGGAATTCTGTGAGAACTGTGTTTATGGAAAACAAAAGAGAGTCAGATTTCTCAGGGTTGGGAAACAGAAGAAGAATGAAAAGTTAGAGTTAGTGCATACAGATGTATGGGGACCGGCTTAGGTACAATCTCTTGGTGGCTCTCATTATTATGTTATATTCATTGATGATGCAACTAGGAAAACTTGTGTTTATTGCATCAGACAGAAATATGATGTGTTTGCTACTTTTAAGAAGTGGAAAGCTTTGGTTGAGAATGAGACATGAAAAAGGATGAAGTGTCTCAGATCTGATTGTTAAGATTTAATATGCTAAGACAGAAAATAGCAGCATTACATTCCATTTCACAATAATAGCATATACAGGATCACTGAAGAAACAACAAGCACAACATAAACACAAGAGACAGAGATTTATCCTGGGAAACCCTCATGGGGTAGAAAACCCAGCAAAGCTTCCTCAATATAGATGACCAGCAATATACAAAGATGAAACCCTGAGACATGATCTCCTCCTCCACAATAGCAGACCTCTCCTCCACAAGTGCGCTATCCTCAAGTGAGTGAGTGTGTATAATGAGGAACACACCTCCTCTATTTATACACTACTCTGATATGTAATTTACACAAGTACATGTAGGCTCGTATTTAACCATTAGGTTAAATACCCCATTATAACTTACTGGTCCAACCCCCACATGGTTGGTCTAATAACCCTTTGACCCACATAACACATATAGGGTCGACCCCCACTAGGGAAGTCTAATAACCCAAGTTACCACATTCTGACGGAGGAATAATCATCTCCGGATATACAATAAGATCTTCAAGGAGGAATGAAACATCTCCAGAATAATAAAGTACAAATATAATATTCTTTGAAGTTACAATATCTCAACACTCCCCCTTAACGAGAAGGATATTATAACAACATCTACACGAGCAAGGAGTCATCAACATCATACATGATACATCTATAAATCATTGGAACCTTTCTCAACATCATCAGTAACTCAAGCAGTTACTGGAAAATCTTCAATACTGGAACATCAACATCTTCAGTACTGAGTCTTTATCTTCTACAGCACTCGAACAGCTACAACAACATCAACATCTAGATCCTCACGATCATCAGTATTGTCATCTCATGATCATTAGCATCGTCAGCATCATCATCAGCATCGTCATCACACGATCATCAGCATCGTCATCACACGATCATCAGCATCGTCATCACACGATCATCAGTACACGATCATCAGCATCGTCATCACATGATCATCAGTATCGTCATCACACGATCATCAGCATCGTCGTCAGACGATCATCAGCATCGTCATCAGACGATCATCAGCATCATCATCACACGATCATCAGCATCGTCATCACACGATCATCAGCATCGTCATCACACGATCATCAGCATCGTCATCATACGATCATCAGCATCTTCATCACACGATCATCAGCACCGTCATCACACGATCATCAGCATCGTCATCACACGATCAGCATCGTCATCACACGATCATCAGCATCTGGATCATCTCGATCTACAGTATCTAGATCATCTCGATCTATAGCATCTGGATCATCTTGATCTATAGTATCTGGATCATCAGTATTAGTATCCACACCAATACACATATACATACAAGTATCCTCATTAATACAAGTATCATCAAAAGTACGTATTCTCACCAATACATCTTTCAAAACATGTATTCTTACTAATACATATATCATCAAATGCATGTATTCTCACTAATACATCTATCATCAAAAGCATGTATTCTCACTAATACATCTATCATCAATAGCATGTATAGCAGCATACCCTGCAACACACACAATCATATTACAGGATAATCAATCCCACTCTCTTTAGGACATAGGTCCATGGATGATACAATCCAGATCAAGTTCCAGGATGATCAATCCTTATCACTTTAAGACAAGTCTCATGTCTAGGGACGATGCAATCCCATCATGTACATTTTGAACCAAGGTCCAGGGACGATGCAGTCCTATCTTCAATTCTCGGAGACATCAGTCTATGGATCAATTCTGGGACCTCAGTCCGGGGACGATGCAATCCTTTTCCTGTTCATTCAGGACTTAATTATCGGAGACCCAGTCTACGGCTCTATTCTGGGACCTCAGTCCGGGGACGATGCAATCCCCTGCCTGTTCATTCAGGACTTCATTATCGGAGACCCAGTCTACGGCTCTATTCTGGGACCTCAGTCTGGGGACGATGCAATCCCCTGCCTGTTCATTCAGGACTTCATTATCGGAGACCCAGTCTATGGCTCTATTATGGGACCTCAGTCCGAGGACGATGCAATCCCTTGCCTATTCATTCAGGACTTCATTATCGGAGACCCAGTCTACGGCTCTATTTTGGGACCTCAGTCCGGGGACGATGCAATCCCCTGCCTGTTCATTCAGGACTTCATTATCGGAGACCCAGTCTATGGCTCTATTCTGGGACCTCAGTCCGGGGATGATGCAATCCCCTGCCTGTTCATTCAGGACTTCATTATCGGAGACCCAGTCTATGGATCTATTCTGGGACCTCAGTCCAAGGACGATGCAATCCCCTGCTTGTTCATTCAGGACTTCATTATCGGAGACCCAGTCTACGGCTCTATTCTAGGACCTCAGTCCGGGGACGATGCAATCCCCTGCCTGTTCATTCAGGACTTCATTATCAGAGACCCAGTATACGGCTCTATTCTGGGACCTCAGTCCGGGGACAATGCAATCCCTTGCCTGTTCATTCAGGACTTCATTATCGGAGACCCAATCTATGGCTCTATTCTGGGACCTCAATCCGGGGACGATGCAATCCCCTGCCTGTTCATTCAGGACTTCATTATCAGAGACCTCACGTCTACGGCTCTCTTTAGGACTGAAAGTCCAGGGATGATCCAATCCCCTCAACTTTCCACTAAGGACTTCATTCTCGGAGACCTCACGTCTATGGCTCTCTTTAGGACTGAAAGTCGAGGGATGCTCCAATCCCCTCAACTGTCCATTAAGGACTTCATTCTCGGAGACCTCACGTCTACGGCTCTCTTTAGGACTGAAAGTCCAGGGATGATCCAATCCCCTCAACTGTCCACTAAGGACTTCATTCTCGGAGACCTTACATCTACGGCTCTTTTTAGTACTGAAAGTCCAGGTATGATCCAATCCCCTCACATGTTCATCAAGAACTTCATTTTCGAAGACATACGTCTACGGCTCTTCTTTAGGACTGAAGTCCAGGAATGATCCAATCCCTTCACATGTTCATCAAGAACTTCATTTTCAAAGACATACGTCTACGGCTCTCTTGAGGATGATGCAATCCTATCATGTCCACTTTAGACCTTGTCTAAGGACCATCCACCAACCTCTTTGTCGGCATCACCAATATAGGTATTCACATCATCGCCCTCACTGTCGATGCATGCAATCTCATCATAAGTGATCACATCACTCCCCCTTTCGAGGAGGGTCCTTCTATATTAAGTTTGTCTCGGAAAACTTTACTTGAGGTAGAGGTTTGGTTAGTACATCGGATCGGTAGAGGTTTGGTTAGTACATTGGTAACTTGTTACAAATTCAAACCTTAATTCCTATCTGCTCCATATCTCGTATATAGAAATGCCAGATCTCTATGTGCTTTTGACTTATCATGGAACACTGGATTCTTTGCCATTTTGATACAACTCTATTTATCACATAGGATCACAGTTGGTTCTATCTCTAAGTCAAACAATCCTGAAGCCAAACTTCTTCACAGCTAGCAGAGCAAGCAGCCATATATTCTGCTTGTGCTGAGAGCCACACTAGACTGCTTCCATCTAAACCATGAGATCATGGCTAATCCCAGAAAATAACATCCTCTCGATGTGTTCTTCCTGTCAGCATCTGAGTAGCCATATGAAGTCATGATCTTCAAGATAGCATAGATCAAATTCTATCGTATCCTTTAGGTACCTGGTCAAATGCTTTGCAACTAATAGGTGAGCACATCTAGTTTCCACTAGATACTGACTTAAGGTATTCACAGCAAAGCATATATCTGACCTAGTATTTAATAGATACACCAATGACCCAATAATTTGTCTGTACAGAGTTATATACACTAACTCTGATGATTCATTCACCAACAGCTTCAAGTTGGAATCCATGAGAGTGGACATTCCAACATATCAAGTCCTTTTAATATTTCTCGGCATACTTTCCCTAGTTTAGAAAGATTCCTTCTGAGCCTTTCCATACTCCCAGACCTAGGAAGTAATACATTAATCTAAGATCTTTCATTTTCTTTTATGCAGCCATCTATCTGTGCCATCTCTTGTTAGATGGGTCTACTAATATGAATCTCAACATCATTCGAACTCTGATGTGAGTTCCTTCTTGTATCCATGTCATCTATGTATAGAAACCATATTCAACCTTGTAGCAAAGGTTGAGATCCACATGACCCATGGTGATCATTAAGCTCATCAATTGATTATCGATCCTAGGTACCCATACAGAACATGATTCACACTTCTTCTTTAATTACACCATACTTGGAGCAAAACATCTTGTCATGATTCTCTTCCCCTTTCTAAGAGAATCTTCTAGCCATGAACCTTCTATATTTTGTTTGATTTGTAAATCTTCTTGTTTGAACATCCATCACTTGTACGGTGTCCATCATTCTTCATGACCTTTCCTACAAATCAAAATTAAGTACATGATTAGTAATACTTCATAATCATCAAATCATATTGACATGGTAACCTATTATGCATACAGATATCATTTACATAGTTATGCAACTAATTTGACAAATACTTTGGCACAACACTTTCCCATATCATGTATGCATACAGTGGCTATCTAGATGCCTTCCATCTCTACCAGAACATACTATCGAGAGTGTGCACAGCTCTCGGCATGTCAGCAAAGAGGTTTCATTCTAGACAAGCAACAATGGAATGTTGGTCCAACTTACCAATCTTATGCACATTAGTAGTATACTGTTCAATGCTCTATGAATGTTTACACTTACCATTATATATTCTAGGAATACAAATATGCATACAACCTATTACAGGCAATATCATTACTATTTCAAATAACAACTCAAATACTTATCTTTTATGTTTGTGTGGTTGCCTCCTGCTTGATCTTCTGTATGTCTTTTGAACTTCTATTCATTCTGTACCACTGTGCATGCTCAAGAGTCATCCTCATGATCTCATATACAAACATACACTCATTAGTATATTCTAAATGCTATCAAAACATTATAGTACTAAATAATCTTGAAAATGTATAGTCATGATTATAGTTAATAAACATTAGTATTCAAGATTTCAGGGAAGTCTTCTTTTACTCATGCATATCATCAATCAAGATAAAAGATATAATATGCATAATCCCTTGATTACTAACTTTATGAATAAGCATAACCAATCATTCTAAGTATACTTATATAAGGGATCCTAACACAAGGTAAGATTCATGGGAAACATACCTGGATTAGTATACCTACTTGGTTATGTACAACATACCTAAACAATCTCTTCAATGATTTAGAGATCCTGAGCTAGAACCTGCATGTCTCATAGGTTAAGCATAATATAACAAAGTCATACATACCTCGTAAGTAGAACAAAGATTATGGATGAGTCTTTGTCTTCATGTTTTCATGGTCATGGAACCTGATTTGTCTTTTGTGATGTACCTGTATCTTGTTAGCAGACAACATCAACCTCACACAACATCATAATGCATTAGTACAATCATATAGCCCTAATCAACGAATGTCTTTAATCATTCACATGCATTCATATTGTTACTAGGGTGATCAGACAATTCTAACATTAATCAAGATTGTACTAATAAATAATATGAAGACAAACACATCATGAACTTAATCAAGAATCAGATTTCAAGACATACCTGAACCTCCTTGAGTCATACCTGTCGAGACTTCTTGTAGTCTTCTTATGCAAGGCCTTAGCCTCAACTCCCCCTGAAACTTGATCTGGAGCTTGATTAGGGTTTGCTAGAGAAACCCTAAAAACTCAATCTTTGAGTTTCACACTTCTGAATGGATGGAAGGATGTGTCTTGCTAGGCTGATCAAACTAGCATACTTCAATTTTGGAATTTCCAAAATTTGACCCCTCAAAATTGCCTTTGAAACTTCTGGATCTTCTGGACAGGATCCCGAACTAGGGTTTGATGAAGCCCACCCTTCTTCCCAGACAAAAGGTTCGATCCAAGGCTCTAAACTCTTATTTTTCTTAGGAGTTTCCAGCCGTGGTTACAGACTTCAAAAATTCCAACTTTTGCTGAAGCCCTAATTTTCCATCTTTCCGATCAAAATCCCGAACTGGGGTTTGATCAAGCCCAGTCTTCCACCCAACCAAAAAATTCGATCTTGGTCTCTAAATTTTTATTTTCTTGAGTAGAATTCAGCCTTGGACTCCGATTTCAAAAATTCTAACTTTCTCTGAAACCCTAAATTCCGGAAGCCATGAATAAAGGTGCTCGAAAAATAATTCTGTTTTGACAGAAATATGCACCTGATTGTTTCTGCTATAACTCTGAAATTTTTGCTCCACAGGGTCTGAAACCCTTTTTCTACAGTATCCTAACCTGTAATCTTTCCATCCTGACAGGTCTGACCTCAATTGGGTTTTCTGAGAGAGAGTTATGCCAAGTGTCGCAGCGTGACTTGTTTATGGGATAAAACAGGAGAGCGAACTTGTACGGCATGCCACATGTCACTGTTTGAACTTCGGCCTCTGAAATTTTTTTTTAAGATAGCTCAACCTGTTATCTTTCCATCTTGATAGGTCTGACCTCAATTGGATTCTCTGAGAGAGAGTTATGCCAAGTGTCGCAACGTAACCTATTTATGGGATAAAACAGGAGAGCGAACTTGTACGGCGTGCCACGTGTCACTGGTTGCACTTCGGCCTCTAAAAACGTTTCCTGAGATATTACAGTCTGTGTAATACCTGTCACTTTTTACGAAATTTCATTTGGAGCTTCCTAGCCCAAGTTATGACCTTTTTTCCTAGGTCACCTGATTTTGACTGAGATCTGGAAGAGGCAAAAACCCTAACTTGTACTGATCATAACTCACAAATTACAACGAATCTGAGGGTTCCCTTTGGACACAAGGTACCTGGGGATGTTATCTTCGAACTGTAAACTTTTCAGACCCTGAACCTTCGCAGAGATGGATTTATAGCGAAAGTTCCACGATGACTGGTTTTTTCTATGTAAAACCCTAACCTTCAAATTGTCGTAAGTAAAGCAAGTGTCGTAAGTGCCATACCTTGCCTTCCTTCAGGTTAGCTCTGATACCATGTTAATATTTAATATGCTAAGACAGAAAATAGCAGCATTACATTCCATTTCACAATAATAGCATATACAGGATCACTGAAGAAACAACAAGCACAGCATAAACACAAGAGACAGAGATTTATCCTGGGAAACCCTCATGGGGTAGAAAACCCAGCAAAGCTTCCTCAATATAGATGACCAGCAATATACAAAGATGAAACCCTGAGACATGATCTCCTCCTCCATAATAGCAGACCTCTCCTCCACAAGTGCGCTATCCTCAAGTGAGTGAGTGTGTATAATGAGGAACACACCTCCTCTATTTATACACTACTCTGATATGTAATTTACACAAGTACATGTAGGCTCGTATTTAACCATTAGGTTAAATACCCCATTATAACTTACTGGGCTGACCCCCACATGGTGGGTCTAATAACCCTTTGAACCACATAACACATATAGGGCCGACCCCCACTAGGGAAGTCTAATAACCCAAGTTACCACATTCCGACGGAGGAATAAACATCTCCGGATATACAATAAGATCTTCAAGGAGGAATGAAACATCTCCAGAATAATAAAGTACAAATATAATATTCTTTGAAGTTACAATATCTCAACACTGATAATGGAGGTGAGTACTGTGGCAAGGAGTTTGATAGTTACTGTTCATACCATGGGATTCATAGAAATAAGACAGTCCCAGGAACACCACAAGAAAATAGTGTGTCAGAAAGGATGAACAGAACGATCATGGAGCGTGCAAGGTGTATGAGACTACATGCAGGGTTTCCTTTACAATTTTGGGTGGATGCTGTAAATACTGTTGTTTATTTAATAAACAGAGGACCTTCGAGTGCTTTGGATGGTGGTATTCCAAAGGATTCATGGATAGATAAAAATCTAAACTACTCATTTATGAAAATGTTTGGTTGTGAAGCATTTGTCCATATTGATAAAGAAAATAGAACAAAGCTTGAAGATAAATCCAAGAAATGAGCCTTTATTGGATATGGGGTTGATGATTTTGGTTATCGTTTATGGGATTATGAAAATCACAAAATCATTAGAATTAGAGATGTCATATTCAATGAAAAGGTCATGTATAAAGATCAGTTGCAGGGAAAGAAACAAGAAAAGGAAAACACAGAGTACACAATACTTGATGAAATTACAGAAAATGAAGTTCCAAAGGTGCCAGAAAATCAAGAACAGTAACAAGTGCTTGAAACTCCTGCAACTGCAAGAATATCTACCAGGTTAAGTAGACTCCCTAAACGATACTCTCCTTCAATGTATTATTTGTTGATGAATGATGCTGGTGAACCAGAATGTTATGAAGAAGCAATGCATGTGGAAACTAGAAAGAAGTGGGAGCAAGGCATGAATGAGGAGATGGAATTATTGGTAGGAAACTAGACTTGGGATCTGGTTCAGTTTCCTGTTGGTAAAAGAGCATTGCAGAACAAATGGATTTACAGGTTGAAGGAAGAAGAAGGAGGTAAGAAGGGGTACAAGGACAGACTTGTTGTAAAGGGGTTTGCACAGAAGAAAGGTATAGAATTTGATGAAATATTTTCTCCTATTGTTAAGATGACTTCAACTAGGACTATTTTAAGTCTAGTGGTGGTAGAAGATTTGCATCTTGAATAGTTAGATGTAAAAACAACCTTTCTCCATGGGGATTTGGAGGAAGAGATATATATGCAGCAGCCACAAGGGTATGAGGTCAAAGGGAAAGAGGATTTCGTATGCAGGTTCAAGAAGAGCTTGTATGGATTAAAGTAAGCTATGAGGCAGTGGTATTTAAAATTTGACAGGTTTATGAAAGAACAAGGTTATAGTAGATGTCATTCTGACCACTGTGTTTATTTTAAGAAGCTAGACAATGAAAGATATATTATCTTGTTATTGTATGTGGATGACATGCTTGTTGCAGGGTCTGACATGTAAGATATAAATGTACTCAAAAGGAAGCTACCTAATTCATTTGCAATGAAGGATTTGGGTGCTGCAAAGCAAATCCTTGGTATGAGAATAAAAAGAGACAGGAAAAATCGCAAATTGACATTGTCTCAGGGTGAGTACATACAAAAGGTGTTGGAGAGGTTTAAAATGCAGAATGCAAAACCAGTTAGTACACCTTTGGCCAGCCATTCCAGTCTAAGTAAAGAAATGTGTCCCAAGACACATGAAGAGACTGATTACATGTCCAAGATTCCCTATCAATCAGCAGTTGGTAGCTCGATGTATGCTATGGTGTGCACAAGACCAGATATTGCACATGCAGTGGGAGTTGTGAGTAGATATATATTAGTCATTATATATGATTTTTTTTATGGATGGAGTGTAATTAATGTGCTGAAGAATTTTCATTAACAGTGCACAAGTCTATGGCACCTAAAATTCGAATTTCATGACATATGGTGAAAATTACTAGCTTTTCCCCCTATGTGAAGTATTGCACATAAACATCTGATTTAAGTGAGTTGCAGAAGACAATAGGAACTAATTAAAGATACAATGGGGATCTTATTAAGGACATTTATCAATACCATACATCTGTTCAGAAATTTGGAAGTGTTTAACAACATTTGGAGAGCTATCTTTGTCCACTACCCTTGGGGGTTTTGAAGCTCGATTTGACTAGAATTATTCCCTATTTTGTCCAGATTGTAAATGAATGTTGCAGAAGTGTTTTAAGGGTTTTTACACATCCATAAGCCTCATTTATATGTTTTAATACCTTTTAAATACCTTCAGATCCAATTTGGAAGATTTTGGAGTCATTTGGAAGCAGTAGTGACAATACTGGTCTAAGGGTCGAATTGGTCAAAATTGAAATTTTTTCCTAATTTATGCAAATTCTTGAAAAGGAACAATACATGTGGTATCATAGCATGGTCCTTGAACCTAATGTGGATGACCATTCACGAGTAAAATAAGTCAAAGAAATCATCCCCCACCCTTAGAAACTGAAACTGAAAGTACTTTGGTGAATGGGAAGAAGTAGGAGAAGAAGTGCATTCTTTGGTAACCATGAGAAAGGATGAGAAAAGAACCTTAGAGGATAATGAGGAGTTTAGAAAATTCCTGAAACCATTCTTTGAAGACATGACAAACCAACTAATGAAAGGGTTCGAATTGTTGGCTAGTCAATTTGGAATTAATTGGCGATAGGAGGGAGCAATGGTTCTCCTTTCGAAGAAAAGAGGGAAATGGATAAAAGAATTTATGTCACAAAGGAGAAACCTCATGTAATGGTGGAACATGAGGTACATGCTGATATGCAGGTTCTTGTAGATGCTACACTGTTGGTGTCCATTTTGTCACTATTTTTTATCATCAAATATACTCTAAGTGGCGTTAATTGCACTATTTTGGTATAATAAATCACTCTTCTTGCCATTCAGACTGTCAAACAGACTCAGGTATGCATTTATTTGAACATCATACGAATCCTGAATAATTATCAACATTTTTTTATGATTTATTAACAATAATCTCATATTTCTAGACATGCTTGGCAGTTAGTTTTTGCTCTACAGGCTGCAGTCTTCAAACAGACCTTCATTCGGACTCGTTTTCACGCCAAAGATGCCAGCAGCGTTCAAACCCGTCGTCGAGCTCTTCGTTCAGCCCGCGAGATCGTTGGTTGGAATATTCCTGGAATTAAAGATAGAAATGGAAACATGGGTTCGGTTAGCAACATGGTGGTTATGGTTGGTGAGCCCCGATTCTAGAAGATTCGCCTGCCTTCCCGTCGAGCTTGACAACACACCGTTTCCTCATGTCAACACTCTAGACGATTCGCTTCTCCATCCATTCAGCTTAACAGCACATACTCATGCCCACGTCGATGCTCCAACAACTCCATCCTTCCACGCTCAACCTACCAGCACATGCTTCTGCCCACGGTTGAAGGAAACAAACATGCAGTTGTTCGCGTTAGGTAGGATTGACACCTTGGAAGCAGGCAAGCGACCTCTACGTTGTCATGAATCACCAGTAAGCCATTTGATAGTATTAAGGACTCCTATTTTTAGAGAGGTCGACTACATAGACCTTCTCCCCCATTGTAAAATAATAAATAGATGCCTCGTATGGAGAAACGATGATCATCAGATAGCATATAGAATATATAGAAGATAGCCGTATTTTTTGCATAAACGATGTGTAATTTTCTCAGTTAATGGAATCTACTAAATTTTATTGTTGATGCTCTGTTGCTGGTGACTAAGCTGATTTATTTTTCATCTCTGATTGCTGGGAAGGGCCCCTCATCAACCGGAGGTTCTATTTATGTTTTTGTATTTTCTTTTTTGCAAATAGCTAGTTCATTTTCCAATGTGTATAATCAATTATGTTTTTCTGTATATGTCATTTCTTTACTTCTCTGTACTCTCTATTTTGATGTTAACTTAGTTTTCTTTTCCAGGATTGATAATGGTCGACCAAGCATAGTGTTTATAGTTTCTTTTCAGTATTTCATAATTAGATAATTTGCTTTCAATCTTTTGTAATTAGATAGAGTTTAGTTAGTTGTTGTTTCAGGTTTAGTTATAGTTAGAATTAGTTCCACTAGTTTCTTTTTCTGTAGCTGTAGGTTAAGTTTTATTCCTAGTTTTGTTTAACTATGTTATAGAATTAGTTCATATTTGAATTAGAATAGGTTATTTCCTACTATCTTAGCTTCTCAACAATCTTCTCACTGACTTCTTTGCACTGTAGGTTCATCTACATTCGCCAGTTGACGTTAAGATCATCAAAACTGCCTCTTTATTTAGTTTAATTCATTTTTCTTCTATCCGGACTATCATTCGAACAATCATCCGGATCGTCATTCAGAATTTCATACTTTCTGCATTATTTTCATGCCTATTTTGAATCCAGTTTCTTAGGTTTTTAAATTGTAACCTTTCTTGCTTCTAATCGGCATTTTTAACTATAATTAGGACCTTACTTCATATCTCATAAAGTTTTAATTAAGTTTTGTTATCGTTCTTAGTTTCCATCCCATCTTCCTTAACTTTTCTTTAACTGTTTTTTCCGAGTTATGTCTTTCATAGTTAATTTGTCAATATGTTACTGTTTTAGAATCTATCAGTCTTATTCTTAGTGTAGTTTATCCTATGTTCTTAAGATTTATTTCAGATTAGAATTGATAATTTCATTCTCCAAGTATTCTAGTTTTAATAGTTTCTTCGTTAAGTATAGGATCAGTTTTCCATTCACATAGATAATGAAGATGTTCATGAAATAGAATTTGGTTCAGAAATAAATATCTTTATCAAGTTTTCTACTTGATTCTAGATTTTATTAGTTTCATATCATTTTGCTTATGGATAGAAGATAGGTCATAATGTTTAAAGTTACTTGTAATTGGTCTCTTTGTAGTTTACATTTCTTTGTAGAAATTAGATTAGATTTACTTCCATTTTTCTTTTCCATTACATTTGAAAGTCATTACGATACATTCACTCTAGTTCCTATTACATTTGACGTACAACATCAAGGAGAATGGAATTAGATGCTTTAGTATAGTCTTGAATAGTTGTTGAATTCATTAAATAGTTTGTAGTTTTTATTTAAATTAACATAGTTTTATGATTATGTAATTTATCGTCAAATTAAGTCATTTCATAGATAGGTCTCTTAATTCATTTACATAATTTCTAATTCCTAGATTAGAGTCTTTAATCATCAATTTCCAATCTCATCAAAGTAGTCTTGTTTTAGTTTAGTCTTGCTTTCCGGAATAATATTGTTGTTTTCAGTCATTAACCATAGAGTAGAGTAGTATAGCTTGATACTATTCTGATATGCTTGTTTAACTAGGTTTAATTAGTTCCTTTATTGTCTTTCTGAAGTTTGACTCAGTTTTTCATTTTGAAAGATCTTTCGATCTTGTCTTTATTAAATATTTTTGAGGTCTGACAAGCCAAAAATCTTAGGTACCATTCTACCTCAGCATATACTTTGCCACAACTCTAATATTACCAACCCCGGTCGATAATTAAATGTTAGGTGATTTCTTTGAGATAGCTCACAAACCCAACATTTTGGCGTCATTGCTGGGGAGTTGTAGATAGGTAGAATTCAGTTGTAGATAGGTAGAACCTTTTTCCTAAAAACTTAGAGATAGATTTGAATTTTGCTCTTTTAAGATTTAGAAATAGGCTGGTGGCGGGTGAGCGGTAAGACGAGGTAAGAACCTGCTCATATGTTATAATAGGCATCCCCAAAACCCATCAATAGTAGTGATGCAGGTAGAATTTATTTCAGTTATAGTTTGTTTTCACGAATAGGTCTAGAGACTCATAAGGTAGATTTATTAAAACTAGTTCTCTTACTAAAATCCCCACTAAAATTCCTACTAACCTATACGGGGGGAATGCCATCCCAACGCCTAACTCAGCATAAAGGTATCGGAAGACACCTAGAGGGGATAGTCCTACTCGGAAAGCAAAGGAAATCATTTCTAGAAATCAATTAGGGGAAAACATTGGGACATCAGAATAGTCTGTTCATAAAGAAATTCCACAAGAAGAACCTCAAGCTCATATTGAGACTGAACTTCGACAAGAGGAAACTCAAAAGGATAAATTTCAGAACCTCCCAACCCTCCGTTAGTCCAAAAACCCAAAGACACTACTTTTTCAATAGTAGGTGGTCCAAACTTAGTAGATTTTGTTGATCCTGCACAGGTAGATGCTCTTTTCGATAATTCTGTGAACATAGTTATCTCACAGATTGAGAAAACAACAGTAGGACCTTCAAAAATCGATTCCCATGTAGCTTGTAATTATCCTCCTAAAAAGAAGAATACTCTTCCTGAAACAGAACGTTGGGAAATCGCATATTCACCAAGAAAGGAACCACCTA
The DNA here is from genome assembly GCA_027924585.1 of Larix kaempferi. Taxonomy (NCBI): domain Eukaryota; kingdom Viridiplantae; phylum Streptophyta; class Pinopsida; order Pinales; family Pinaceae; genus Larix; species Larix kaempferi. The sequence continues at coordinate 3,976,358 of BSBM01001217.1, forward strand.
AGTATTTTCTATTTGGAAATCGAATCTTCATGGAGGATGGAAATGAAGATCGTGTTCGACAAGATGAAGGAGAAGGAGAGGTTAGAACCGAAGGTACTTTTGTATTCCCCATCTTAGACACTGCACAAAATGTAACTATGAAAAATATTCCTCCCTCCTCGCTACCAACCTTTTATGGGAAGAGTAGTGAGGATCTGGATACATTCTTATTCGAGTTTTAAATTTTGTGTAGAAGTTATAACTACCTACAAGATGGCCAAAAACTAAAACTCTTTCCTGCCACATTAAAAGATTCCTCTCTTCGATGGTTTATGGGATTAGGAGAATATAGTATTAGAACTTGGGAAGACATGAATAATGCATTTCTACGGAAATATCAGGATTATTGTAAACCTAAGGACTCTCGTAATGATAGTTTTAAAATTAAACAATTTGAAGACGAGAGCCTAGAAGACTATCTCGAAAGATTTAACTATGTGTTACATAAATCTAAATATAGTGATCTTCGGGAAGATGCAATAAGGACACTCTTCCTCAAGGGAATCTCATAATTTTTTTTAGATAACCTTAATCTCATGGCAGCAGGAGACATCTCTCATACGTCTTTTGTGTAGATTTGTGAACTATGTAGGAATTACTTTAGGAGCAGAGGGAAAATTAGAAGACACATTCGAGAATCTTATCCTAGGAACCCAAAAGGAAACACATCCGGTCCTGGTGGAGTTACAAGGGTAGAGTTCAGAAACCTATTGGAAAATTTCAAAACAGATATCTTAGGAGCCATGGGTTCTCAATTGGATGGATTACAAGCTAAAAAGAGGCAATATGAAGAGCGTGCAACAATGAGTGTTTTTTGTCCTAGGTGTAGAGCTAAACATCCCCAACGAGAATGTCCTTTTAATAATGTTTCAGTTTGTCACCTTTCTACAGAAGAACATCCAACCGATAATTGTCCATCGTTGCCTAGATTGCAAGCTGTATACAAGAGTGGAAACTTTGGTGAAACATCTAGAAGGCCTTGAAAACCTAGAGATCAACCATCATATCAAGATCCATCATCACAAATTCTAGCCTATTACTATCCTTATCAACCTCCTCAACAATGGAACACTTCAAGATGGAAAAATTGGCCACCGCAGTACCCTCCTCAAAATGCTCAACAACAGCAATGGCCACATGGATGGAGAGGACAAGCTTATACTCAACCTCCTCCTCCTATGCATAGCTATCCTTACCCACCTAATATCCAGTAGCTCTTGCCTATATTTGTACCTCCTTCACTACCCCCTATCCCAAATCAACCTCACCATTTCCAGAATATGAATCCTCCAAGACCCACAATATTACCTGCACAACTGATACCGAATCCTAACAACAAACCAATCCAAGCTCTTAATAACATTGGGCTGTTACCTCTTCCATCATATTCCATTTCAATCGCACCAATACATGAGATTCAACTGCGGTTTGGAATAGTTTTGCAAGATCATCCCAAGTCATCAGTTGTTATCCAAGAAGAGAATGAAGAAGACATACCTAGTGAAGTTTTGAATGATGCCATTCTTGAAGATGTAGTTATTCCTAAATATTCAACACACAACCATTCACATAAAGAAGTAATTTCAGGACAAAAATCACCCCCATACCCGAAGTGTCTAGTAATAGAAGAACCTGTAACTTATCCAAAATATGATATCATTAACGAATTGAAAAATATTTGTATTAAGATACCTTTGTTACAAGCCATTAAGGATATCCCAATCTATAGTAAGGTAATAAAGGAACTCTGTATTAAGAGACCAGGTAGAAAACAAAAAGACCCTCCGATGATTCATGTAATAGGAGAAATATAAGATTGCATAGCAAACCAACCTAGAATACCAAAGTATTCAAACCCAGGAAACCCCGTGGTGACTGTTATCATCAATAACATCACCATACGAAACACACTTATTGATCTAGGAGATGCTATCAATCTGATGACTACCACAATTTTAGAAACTCTCAATTTAGGTCAATTCCTCCACCCTACCCCAACAATGCTAGAATTAGTAGATCGCACTATGGTGCAGCCTGCTGGGATCTTAGATGACATCACTGTATCAGTAGCTTCGTGGGAATATCCTGTGGACTTCATGGTCATTGAATCAAAATACCCTTCTAAAGGTAACCCCATTATTCTAGGAAGACCTTGGTTGGCTACTGCCAATGGATTTATAGGATGTAGGGATGGAGATATGATTATCTCTGATGGGTTATCTACAAGAAAACTAGTTTTATACCCACCAGCTCATCTAGTAACTGAGAACCTATTTTGGTTAGATTGTCCTTTTGGGGATGAAAACTTGGAAGAACTTTCCCTTGTTAGTGACTTCTCCTGGGCACTTCAAGAACAAAATACCGAGAATGTGTTGAACCAATTTATCTCTTCCACAACATGTATAGACTCTCCTCAGTCTTTTTCCCAATTTGAACAGATCTTCGGAGACAAATTCCAAGAAAACATGAGCCTCTCAACATTTACAAGTACACCCTGTGTCTTCGCAATTGAAGAACATCTAGGATCCTATACCATACCTTGTGAGGATAGTTTGTAGCTAGGGTTTTCACCCTAGCTTGTGCAAATGAGCACCTACTAAGAAGAAGGGCCTCCTTAGTAGCAGCTCAATAAACAGTAAATTAAAGCAATAAAATAATATGAAATTTAACCTAGCATGAGCATTAACATAAATAATAAAACATGAAAATATGGCAAAGATTTCTCTTTTTTGTATTAAAAATTACCTCAGGTGTAGAGGTTGATGAAGCCCTTGTAGCAGTCCAAGAGGGTTGCTTCCAAGCTCCAGTTTTGTTCCTTTCTCCTTCTCCAAAGGGTTTTGGAAATGGGCCAAAGGGGCACTCAAATGTGAAAATAGCTCAAAAGGGTGAGCTAGGGTTTCAGGAGTGATTTTGGCAGAGTAAGGATATGGATGATTATGGATGTAAAATGGGGAGCCTCCATCACCTATTTATAGGTTTTTAGTGGTGGAGTGCTGACCCATGGTTTTGGGCACCATATGGTTTAGGTCAGCTGTATAGGGTTTTTGCTTCCTTTTTTCCCTCTTTTTCCTCTTTTTTGTATTTTATATTTCCTTTTTAGAGGGTTTTTGCTATTTTTGGAGGAATTTAACTTATTTTGGGGGAAAAAGGGGGTTTTTGGCCTTTTGGAGGCTTTTTTAATGGTTTTTTTGGCCTTTTCGAGGTTTTTTAATGGGTTTTTAAGGTTTTGGAGGCAAATATGGTAGGAAATATGGACAGATGAGTCATGTAATGGGGTAGATGAGGTAGTGAGCACTTTTTGGGTGTTAACATATTGCCCCCTAATGTGTGAGGGCAGGAGCTCATCGTATGGCCGATAGACATCATAAGTATTTTATGGTTTTCCTGGGATGTGGAGAGGAGAAGAAACGAACTAGAGCCCGGAACAACGGTCCCGAACAAACTGCAAAAATTGAAAGTACATGACCTCAATAATGAATGAGGAATAAGCTGAACATATGGATGAGGCGGGCATTCCCATGCTCGTATCAAGATATAGAACAATAACAAGGGGATCCAAAAAATGGGGACCTAAAATATACATGGCAGCAAATGAGGAAGAATCTCAATATATGGACGAGGCGGGCATACCCATGCTCGTATCAAGATACATAAAAAATAACAGTGAGGCCCAAAAATGGGGACCTGAAGGATACATGGAGAACCACTGTGTACATCATAAGGGTCCAGAGGAGACACCAATCTGGGACATACTACTGGGCTAACCATGTCTAAGCTGAAGAACGGATACACTGGAATAACAATAGTGTTTTTGAGTGTGGTACCAGAGGAACTGATGAGCTGCTGGATCAGAGTGATGGGGAGTCATACCCTCCATGGTACACTGAACTGGAACTAAACTGGGTACTCAATGAAGCATATAATTGGATGACTTCTGAATACAGTCGCCAACGCAACCCGGACATCCATGGGAACATATAACTGGGCGTTTTGAAGTGACTCACAAATGTGCTAGAGTCGGGGGAAATCTGGGGTCTTTGACCTATAACTAAAGGGATATATACCCTGCGCAATTCTCAATGATGCAATCAAGGTGTTGAAGTCGAGCATGTGAGAAACAACCACTTGGAGAGGCACTGATGACTCCTCTCAAAATGGTTTGTAGGCACTCACCACAAATGGTGATGAGTCCAAGGCGCAGGGACCTCTGGGTCCATCCTATGGAATAGATGGGTTGTCGTCGATAGAGGGAGACCGACAACTAGCAAGGAAATGATGTTTCCTTGATAGGAGCACGAGGTGGAGAACCAAAGTGTGAGAGTAATGATGGTAGGACTGACATACTGTGGGGGATAACTGGGCAAGTAGAGTGGGTGGACTCAAACTTCCTTTGTTCATAGTATGATGGCGGGGGATGATTGGCCAGCATATGACACTGACTGGTGGGAAAGGGATCATAACTGTAATGGATCAAGGATAGTGACTGGGATGAGTGATACTCAAGGTGGTGTAAAATGGAAGGAGACTGCAGAATACTCTGAACAAAGGCGACCTAATTGGGGGTGCTTCCAAGATGATCGATCATAGTGCCAAGAGGCATGGGGAGAACTTCTTCATGGGTTAAGGAACTAGAAGAAGTGTGGTCACAATGGTACTGTCGTGTGGATTTATACGAGCCCAGGACAGTTCATGCTCGTGATTGCTTTCAATTTTAAGGAGTCTGAAAGTGATAAGAAGACTCTGCAATGGTACTGTCGTGTGGATTTGTACAAGCCCAAGACAGTTCATGCTCGTGGCTGCTTTCAATTTTAGAGAGTCTGAAAGCAATAAGAAGACTCTAGGGGTTTGCGTTTTTGTGTGTTAGTCTCCAAGGCCCAAAGAAGCATAAAAGGACGCAATTAAGAACTCTTCTAGCTAGTGTGACTAGAGTATTCCTTTTTCGTAATTAGTCTACCAGGTCTGGAAAAGGGTTAAACTTATACCAGATAAACGCCCTTTCAGGTACTTTAATGAGCATGAAAGGTAGCAAGATTGCTCAACGATATTTTCATTGTTTTAGGAGTCAGAAAAGAGCTTAACAGAAACTCCCTAAGTGCCTTTTTCGTAAAGGACTTGTCCGGCCCGAAAAGGGGATAAAATTATATCGAACAAAATGAATGGCCAGGCAAGGAGGAAGTGCTCAATCAAGGAACATCGATGGGAACCAAGAACGAGGGTGGGGGGGAACACTAGTGCGCCTCCTTGTGGGATGATGAATGGTGGAAAAATATCAAAATAATTGCAGTATGAAAGGAGTGAATGGCTCATGTAAAAATATGGAACAATCCAATGGCGATCGATGTGGTGCGCAAACCGAGGCAGCAAAGTGTCAGGACACGATGTTGAAATTGTACCTGGTGAAAGCAAGAAATGAGCTCAAGCATCATCACAGGCTCGTAAAAATGAACCTGATGATATAAAAAGTGTCAAAAATGGATAACGGCCGATGCGACACGCAAACCGAGGCAACGGGGGGTGTTTTGGAAAAAATACCCAAAACATATGGGGGTGAGAGTGAGAAATGATCTCAAGCATCATTAGGGGCTCGGAAAACTGAATCCGATGGTATAAGGAATGCTAAGAACTGACAACGGTCGATGTGGCACGCAAATCGAGATGGTGAGGGGCATGGAAAAAATGCCTGAAAGTTTTTGGTGAGAGCGAGAAATGATCTCAAGCATCATCACGGGCACGGAAATATGAATACGGTGGTGCAAATGGTGTGAAAAACAGAGGTCATAAGGACTCCAGAATGGTCAAAGGAAATAACGAGGTTAAAAAATGGCTACAAATAAAGGTGAGCCCACCAAGCGAAGGATGCAGGGGTGGGGAGAAATGATGACCCGCGGGAGCAGAATACTAGGTGTATCGAATCAAATAATATATACAAGTGACATGTGACCTCAAAAATGGTTAAGATCACGCATGTGAAAAAGTGAGCAGGGTTAATGACCTGCCCCCATGCTATGCGCATGGGGTTTGTGATTGTGGGTCACATATGTGCTAGTTTGAACGATGGGTTCATTGACGTGATGAGATAGATGTTATGGGGTAGGTTCAAAATGATTGATCATGCCCCCTATCCCTGGTTCGAGGTAATCTATTATGCCCCCTAACTCAGAGGTGCCAACGTGGTATAGATGTTGTCTCAGAGAGGGATCAATGGGGCATCGAGCAACTGCTGGTGGGTGGGGGGTACCATGAGGCTGTGGGTCATTATTTTTGGCGAACAGGGGGCACGTTCGACCAAGTGTCAATGTGATGCTCTATGATAGTGGGGTCAAGACCAGGCATTTCGGTGTAGGACCAGGAAAAGACATCGCGAAACTCTTGGAAAATTTTCGTGTACTCTCCGCTCTCATGCTCAGTGCAGGAGGCTCCTAACGTAATGAGTTCAGGAGGGCCCGCTGGGGCAGAGATATCGATGTGGATTGTGGGTGAGATATTGGCCATGTTACCTTCCTTGAAGGCATCGGGAGCGGGAATGGGCTCTTGAAACCAGTCGACCTTGGTGGGGAGGAAATCTTTGGACTCAACTAAAAATTGGGTGGCTGTTGTGGAAGAGGGGGCTTCCAGAAGGAAATATGAATGATGGTGCATATCCTCCTAGGGGTAATCAGGGGTAGTAAGAGCCTCTAGAATCTCCTCATCATTGTGGAAACTTTGAGTTTTCAAATCAGTTGATGAGGGAGTGCTAGTAGAAGAGATCATATAAATGGTATTAATCTCTCCGGTTGGCGGGGATGTTGGGGGGTGGATCTCTTCAATGGTGGGGGGAGCCGTCTCAAGGTCCAAATTATTCATCTCGTAGAGAGATGCTCTGTAATATGGGAGATCTAGGAAGTGATGTGAGTAATGGCCGTAAATACCGCATATTGCACAAGGGTGGTTGGTATGCAATGATTTATCACGAGGCTTAGGGGTAGGGTCGAGTTCGACAACCAGGATGGCGGGGTCATCATCAAGCATTTGCATGTGCTCTTGTAATGCAGGTAATTGTGGACATTGATAGGTAGCATGGCCCAATTCATTGCACAACGAGCATTTGGGAGGAGCATGAAACACGGGGGGGGGGGGTTTGACTGTTTTGGGTGGGGGTACAGCAGTGTATGGTTGTGGGCCTTTGCCCCCAATGTTCTTGACAATGGGGGGTGGATTGGTGGATGAGGAAGGAGTAGTGACACCGGGAGGTGGTTGACTAGTAGTGGCAATGGGTTGCACCAGTTGTAGGATGACATTTGGTGTCGGTGGGGGAACGAGAGGTGAAATATACCACATGGGTAGTCCTAAGGTTAACCCGGGGAGGCTGAGAGTAGCCATAACCGGGGTGCTTACTACTCCTGAGGGAGGGAATAGGAAGGAGATTGTCTAGATGGGTGTAACACCAATATGACTAGGTACCAATGGTGGTCTGGGTAACAAGGGCGGTTGATTGTTGGGTGTTTATGTATTGTGGGAAAGGGTACATAGGTCAGATATTTCGGTCACTGGTGATGGGGGTGGAATGGATTGGAATGTGGAGGTCATCGACGTATATGAGTAAACTCCAGGTCCCCCGGAGGAAACCAACGAGGTAGTTGCACCACAAACAGGTTGTTCAACCATGGGGAGAACATTTTTGGGTGTAGCGAGGGCATTGGGATTATTGTTGATGTGACGAAGTGGGAAGCGAGGTGCTTTGGAGGCGTCATCTAGTGGAGCCGGAGGTATACGTAACGACTGATCATTCGGATGAGCGTTAGTTTTTTTGTCGGTGGGAGGGGCTTTGGGGGTGGAGCCATATTGGTTCTGATGGGTTTGAAGGTTGAAATCAGCGGATGACATCATTAACAAGTGATGGGTACCTGAGTCTAACATGGGTTGATCAGGAGCGGCATAAGTGATTTTTTGTTGTGGTGGTGCATTTCCTTGAGGAGGAGCCAACGGCTGAGTGTTCACTATGCCTTGGGTCGGTAAAGGGTTTTGTAGCACCAAGGGTTGATTCTGAGGTGGTGGGGGTTTGGGCAGTGCCTGAGGAGCCGCATGCCCTTGGCGGTGGTCATCATCAGTCCAGAGTTGCCGAGCCTGCTCTAAATGTGGGCAAGCGTGTGTGTAGTGGCCATAGACCCCGCAAATAGAACAAGGATGGTTTGTTCGCAAATTAGGATTTTTGGCTTGTTTGGGCGGCCAATCAGGGTTCAGGTTGGCAGGTGACGTGTTATTGTTGTTTGGGGAATTGGAAGGTTGACTGCCTTGGTCGAGAGGGAGGTTGTTCCCACGGTTACGGCCTTTGCCGCGGTTTTGCTGGCCTTGTTGGCGTTGGTTATTTTGGGTTTGCTACGGATTTTGTTGCGCATACACTTGCCCTTGGGCAGCAGGTGGGTTCTGGGGTTGTGCAGGTGCAGGAGCAGCCTGCGGTGGATAATAAGTGGGTGGAGGCAGCGCAGGTGCAGAACCTTGTGGGGGTTGTTGATATGCCTATGCAATGGGTTGTGGGTTTTCCGCAGGGACTTCCTGGGGCGGATAATAAGCAAGGGGGCTTGAGAGGATATAGGAGTTTGCGCAGCCTGCCAGTGGTAATATGGCTGAGGTGCGACCGGGGGGCGTAAGCGGGGGATGCATGACCAAAGCACTGAGGTGGACATGAGGGTCCGTGGGAATGGTGATGATGTGCCATATGAGCATACGAATTGGTTGCTCCAGACTAGGATGTAGCCCGCGAAAGGTCAGGGCCAGGGCTAGGACGTGCTATGGAAAAGGGATGGTTATGTGAGGATATATGGCCAATGATACCATCTACGGCATAGGATTCCCCTGGTGCATCATGTCGGGAGCAATCGCCGTGGGGGGCGTCAGGGATGATGGAATATAGGTAACCAGACTGGGCGTAAATAAGATCAAATTGCTGGGCTTTAAGGATGGCCTCTTCTTCGGATTGGGGTCGCTCGAATGCCACATCCTTGGCAATGACAGGAAGGAGAGATTTTAGAAACCAATCTAAGAAGATACGGTCATCTAACTTGATTTTGCAGAGGCTGCAGCGTCGACGCCACTCATGAATGTGGTCAGTGATGTGGGTATCCGTGTTCTGTCTGCAAGACAGTAGGATCTCAACTCCTGCGTCATAGCGGAAAGGTAACTGAAAGAACTGTAGGAAAGTCGAGGAAAGGGAATTAAAGGTGGCATGGGTCCCATGGGGATGCTCGATGTACCACTTAGCTGTAGAGCCAGTGAGGGTGCGTTGTAACAGATGGAGGCGGACAGAGTCGTCCACTATGGAGTTGGAGGAACACCATAGATGGAAGGACATAATATGGTTCTGGGGGTCCTCACCTGCTTTCCCTCAAACTTAGGGATGTCGGAGGGAAGCTTGGTGGGCATGTGGGGCCATGCAGGGTCATGTCTGATGGGATCATTAGTCAGTCTAGCCAGGTCAGGAAGGTTGATACTAGCCATGAATGGAAAACTAGTAGAAGGATGTGATATACTATTGGTTGTGACCATGTTGGGGCCAATGCCCCCAAGTGAAGGGGCTGGTTTTGGGATGGTGTCCCCAGGTGGAGGAACGAATGTGGTATGGGAAGATCCTACACCACCAAGGGTAGTGTGAGTCACTATGGAGTGGGGATGGGTATGCTAGCTACTGGAATGGGTACAATGATCGGAATGGTAGATATGGTCCCCATCGAGGGAATACCCAAAGCATGTGTGGTAGCTGGTGTGGTGGTGGATGCTTCACCAATGGTCCCTACAAAGAAAGGGTTGGAAGTCATGCCAGCCATGGGGCTGGTTGGTGCAGTGTAAGTGGGGTTCTCGGACTCTACCTCAAAATCAGAGGTAAAATAAGGGGCGTCTAGATTGGGTGACGGAGTTCTATTCCATTGACGAGTGGATTCAAGGGACAAAGCTCGAGATCTATGATGAGTGGTATCAAGTGATGAAGAGCTATGTCTATGACAGGTGATGTCAAGTGAACCGTGCTGCGGGGGCTCGCCCTGGAGGCGCCGAGAATGTCTCAGGGACTCAATGGTGACAGATGGTGTCAAGTATCTGGGGGTTGTGTTGAGTGAAAAACAACTCAAAAACCCTAATGCAACTGAGTGTACAGAAGGAGAGTGCAAAAAATATGGCACTCAGGCCAACAACCAACTCAAAACACTTACTATAACAGTTGTGCTACAATAAGGGGAGTATCAACAGAAATGATCAAAATACCAACAAGCAGAAGGTTTCCTAAAAAATGAAAAAATGGTGGACTCACTAGACCAGAGGGAGGTAAGGGAGCATGCAAACACCTAGCTAAATAGTATTTTGACTCAACCAGACATATCCTCTGCAAGGTGATGAAATCCAAGTCAGACAATATGGATAGTAGAGCCAAGTGGCTAAAGATATCCCCCTACTGGGAGGGACACTGGGTAGTCAATCCTAAAAGAAAGGAAACTAAGATACCCCGTTCATGACACATCCAGAAAAGGTGAATCTGCAGTTTGGTTCTATCGCCGCTGTATCCCCATACAGGTGATACACTGAGAAGTACGAAAGGTATCATTTGGTTACTGAATGGAGTGCGGTATTCCACTCAGGCCTCCAAAACTAGTCTGGCTACTTCAACCCTCCTAGGGGAGAGGCCCTCTAATAAACTGGTTGTGACCATGCCAAAAAATACTAGGGGATTTTAGTTCCCTAATGGACAACAACTATGTCTCAAGTGCAAGCAACCGAGGGGTGTTATTTGGATGCCTATCCCCCTGATCCTACCTAACTACAATATTCTTTTGTGTTCCCCAAGTGGGGTTAGAATGTTGGTTGTGTTAAGTAGTATTTTAGGGCTCACTTGAATTAGGTGATAGAGTGTGTGCATGTGAGATAATGAATCCAAGTAAAAGTGCCATGGGGTGGGAAACTGTCTAACTAATAATAACAATGCAGAAATTAAACTTTGAAATGCAAAATTTTCTCTTTTCAATTAAAATGCTGAAATTTAAAAAAAAAATTGTAAATGGAACATAAATAATACTACAGAAAAAAGGTTGTAGGGAAGTAAGGCTGCAAATGGGACAGATGGCTGTGCAGGTGCAGAAAATATTGCAGCAAAGTGCTGGGTTCAAATAGGGAAAAAATGCAGAAAACAGATCGCGGGTCTGTGGCAAATTTGTGCGTCCAGACCGTGGGAAATGGGTCGATAGTCACAAGCATATTGCGGGAATTTGGCAGAAAGACACAGGAGGACCGTGGTAAAAAGGCTGAAATTCACAGGCGGATAGCAGAAAAATGGCTGAAAGCCGCAGGTGGACCACAGGAAAAGGGCCAAAAGTCACATGCGAATAGCAGGAAAATGGCTGAAAGCCACAGGTGAACCGCAGAAAAAGGGTCGAAAGTCGCAGGTGGATAGTAGGTAAATGGCTGAAAGCCGTAGGCGGCCCACGAAAAAATGGGTGAATAACCACAGTTGGACCACCCGAAACAGGATGAGAGCCACGGTCAGATCGCAGGTAACAGACTGAAAACCGCCGGTAGATCGCCGGAAACAGTCTGAGAGCCGTGGTCGGATCGTAGATAACAATCTGAAAGAGACGGTCAGCTCCCAACTGTGGGGACGAAAGACGCGATTTACGGAAGCCGAAGGAAAAAAAAACAGAAAAATATTGCAGAAAATTAAAAACGTTTAAAACTATAACCAGAAATTCAGAGGAACACAAGGGGAGTCGCCAAAACTGTAGCTAGGTTTTTCACCCTAGCTTGTGCAAATGAGCACCTACTAAGGATAAGGGCCTCCTTAGTAGCAGTTCAATAAACAGTAAATTAAAGCAATAAAATAGTATGAAATTTAACCTAGCATGATCATTAACATAAATAATAAAACATGAAAATATGGCAAATATTTCTCTTTTTTGTATTAAAAATTACCTTAGGTGTAGAGGTTGATAAAGCCCTTACAGCAGTCCAAGCAGGTTGGTTCCAAACTCTAGTGTTGTTCCTTTCTCCTTCTCCAAAGGGTTTTGGAAATGGGCCAAAGGGGCACTCAAATATGAAAATAGCTCAAAAGGGCGAGCTAAGGTTTCAGGAGTGATTTTGGCAGAGTAAGGATATGGATGATTGTGGATGTAAAATGGGGAGCCTCCATCACCTATTTATAGGTTTTTAGTGGCAGAGTGTCGACCCATGGTTTTGGGCACCATATGGTTTAGGTCAGCTGTATAGGGTTTTTGCTTCCTTTTTTCCCTCTTTTTCCTCTTTTGTGTATTTTTTATTCCCTTTTAGCGGGTTTTTGTTATTTTTGGAGGAATTTAACTTATTTTGCGGAAAAATGACGTTTTTGGCCTTTTGGAGGCTTTTTTAATGGTTTTTGGCCTTTTGGAGGCTTTTTAATGGGTTTTTAAGGTTTTGGAGGCAAATATGGTAGGAAATATGGACAAATGAGTCATGTAATGGGGTAGATGAGGTAGTGAGCACTTTTTGGGTGTTAACATAGTTCTAACAAATTTCTACACATAAATGCAGGTTTAGATGAGAATCAACAAAAACAATTAGTAAAAGTTCTCAAGAGTCAAACTGGAGCATTTGCATGGGAGTATACTGATATGAAAGGTATACACCCAGATACCTATATCCACCACATTTGCATAGACCCAAACATACCTTTTGTTAGGCAGCCCCAGAGAAGAATGAATCCAGCCCTAAAAGATATAGTAAAAGATGAACCACAAAAACTCCTTAATGCTGGTTTCATCTACCCAATTTCCAACAGTAAATGGGTGTCTCCTATGGTGGTAGTTCTAAACAAAGTCACAGGGAAATGGCGTATCTGTGTTGACTTTCGAGAATTGAACAAGGCCACTCTTAAGGACTACTTCCATTTTCCTTTCATCAATCATGTGTTAGATACCTTATAAGGGAAACAATACTTTTCTTTCCTTGATGGGTATAGTGGATACAATTAAATACTAATAGCACCTGAGGATCAGGACAAGAAAACCTTTACCTATTCTTGGGGTACATATTCCTATCAAGTGCTACCATTTGGCCTATGTAATGCACCTGCTACTTTCCAGTGTGCAGTGCTATAAATCTTTGCTGATCTTATACATGATTGTGTAGAAGTTTATATGGATGATTTTACAGTTTATGGTAATATTTTCCAAGAAGCCCTTGACAACCTTGAAAATATTCTTATTCGGTGCCAAGAAACAAACTTAGCTCTTAGTCATGAAAAATGTAAGATGTTACTAACCGAGGGCATAGTTCTGAGACATCATGTATCTCTTCAAGGTATCAAGGTATATCCTTCCAAGATAGAGATAATTGTTAATCTTCCTCCTCCAAAAACTCCAAAGGAAGTAAGAAGATTTCTTCGACATGCAGGATATTACAAACGTTTTATTGAAAATTTCACTAAAATAGCCACACCTATGTTCAAACTACTCATGAAAGAAACAGAGTTCCAATGGACTGAACCATGTCAACATGCCTTCGAAACATTGGAGGCAAAGCTATCAATGCCACCAATACTTAGGGGCCCCAATTGGTACCTCCTCTTCCATATATCCACTGATGCTTCCAACATAGCTATAGGGGCAGTCTTAGGTCAAAAAGAGGGACAAAAATCGCATGTCATCTACTTTGCTAGTAAAAATTTGACTTCGAAAGAATCAAAATACACTATTACTGAAAAAGAGTTTCTAGCAACAGTCTATGCCATCAACAAGTTTCATCATTATATCACAGGATATGAAATTTTAATACATACTGACCACTTGGCCATCATATTTTTGATGAATAAACCTATCACCAATGGCAGAGTGATTCGGTGGCTTCTCTTGTTACAAGAATTTAACATCACCATTGTTGATCGTCTCAGTCGAGAGAATGTGGTAGCAGATTTTCTCTCTCGAATTCAAATTTACGATAATGCTAGTCCTATCGATGATAGATTCCCAGATGAAAATTTGTTCGTTGTATCTGTTCGAACCCCATGGTTTGCAGACATAGCCAATTATTTAGCAACTAGAAAGATACCAAACCATCTCTCCCAAACTGAGAAACATAGGATCATAGTTCAAAGTTCCAATTATTCTTGGGTGGATAATGATCTCTTTTGTACTAGCCCTAATCTTATTATTAGAAGATGTGTACTAGAGGATGAGATAGCAGAGATCCTTCATGCATGTCATGGTGGACCTTGCGGTGGGAATTTTTCTAATAAGAGAAAAGCATACAAAGTGTTGCACTCTGGGTATTATTGGCCAAGCATTTTCAAAGATGCTGCCAAGTATGTTAAGGGGTGTGACAGTTTCCAAAGAATGGATAGACCTATGCCATCCGATGAGATGCCTTTACAACCCCAAGTTATGATTGAGCCTTTTGAAAAATGGGCTCTAGATTTTGTTGGGCCAATTTCCCCTATGTCTTGCAAAAAGAAGTACATTCTAGTTTGTACAAATTATGTCACCAAGTGGGTAGAAGCTAAAGCTTTATTCTCAGCCACAAAGAAATCTGTGGTGGAGTTCATTTATGAAGAAATATTTACCCGATTCGGTGTATCTAGTGAAATTGTAACCGATCAAGGATCTCAGTTTGCCTCCAAATTAATGAAAGAGATTACTGAGAAATATGGTATTAGACATTGTAAATATTTACCATATCACCCGCCGGCCAATGGTCAGGTAGAATCCACCAACAAAGTATTAGAATCCATTCTGACTAAGACTATTCAGTTACACCACAAAGACTGGGAAGATAGGCTCCCAGAAGCCTTGTGGGCTTATAGAATAACTTGGAGGAGCACCATTGGCCACACACCTTATGAACTTGTTTATGGTAAACAACTTCTTCTACCTATTGAATTTCAAGTCAAAACATTTTGTATGGCTGCACAACTAGGGATGAATCTAGAAGAAGCACAGAGACAACGAATCCTGCAAATAAATGAATTAGATGAGAATATGCAAGATGATATTCAATGCACAATCTTAATACAAAACCAAAGCAAAAATTGGCATGATAGATACATTAAACAAAAACAATTCAAAACTGGAGACTGGGCAATAATTTTTTATTCAAGATACAAAAACTTTAAAGGTAAATTAACTACTCGTTGGATGGGTCCATATGAAATTGTTACAGCCTTTGATAATGGATCCATTAAAATTAGGACAATTGATGATTCTCAAATTTCCCTTGTTGTAAATGGACATAGACTTAGACTTTATCATCAACCGATATCTAAACAAGATTTTGTGCAGAATTCCTTACAACGGAAAGAAATGGAACTGGTAGAAGATGAAGTCATTCCTCCTTCTCCTGGTTCTTGAAATGAGTTTGGGTTTCCTTTGTATATATGTAAATATAATTTTGTTTTTCAATAATAAAGAGGCATTTTTAACCATTGATTGCATCTTTATAGGAAATTCATATTTATTATCAGCTTATGAAATTTTGTAAATTAAAACAGGAAGACTCTTTCCCCCCCACTTTTTTTTCCTAAACTTCATATGACTTTTCTTTGTACATATGTTTTTGTTTTGAATAAAATTGAATCATCTAACAAGTGGTTTTGCAATTTAATTACAAGAACCTTATCTTTATAATCAACTCATGCAATATTATCCGATAAGGAAAGTGCTCTAAAAATACTTATAGTTCTCCTTCTCTTTCGATTATTGTGAAAATTGAAAATTTATAATGAAAACTAAAGCATTCTTGATATCATTTTTAACCACTTTCTTTTATGATTATGTATATGGTATTTGATTCAGACTTGTACATTTCTGATTTATCATTAGAACAGTTGCTTAAGACCTATCATCATGATTTTCAAAAGTTCTATCTTACACCTATGGACTACTAGCTCATCCTAGACTCATTATCAAAACTTGTCTCTAAAGCACTTGTAAAAGGTAGCCCAAAAAGTGAGTGATATTTTCTATTTCATGGGGAACATTACTGACCTTTTATGAAGAAGATAGATTACTTTTAGGTTATTATCTTTTGGCATGATCTGTAATTTAGGCCATTATAAATAAAGTTACTCATAAGGTTCGTGCTAAAAATTTGAATTATGTGTTTAACAGGCTTAGCACACTCTAGTGCCAGACGGCTTCCTTACTAAAAAAAATATATCATTATATGAAGCAAAACCGATGGGGTACTGAACAAGCTCGTTGGCAGCGGGTCCATGCTAAGTAAAATCTTAAACAAGGAAGCTCGATAAATGCAAGTAAACCCGTCGGGGTACTGAACAGGCTCGCTGGCAACGGAGCTATGCTTGCATGGTACCAAGATAAACCCTCCGGGGTACTGAACAGGCCTGCTGGCAGTGGGGCAATATCGGGTAAAAGAGGTTTGGTTAATGCATTACTATGCACATGGCTCATAAAATACCTGAGTATACAAACACATGTTTAGGCTGATTATTTATACTGTCATTAGAGAATGGTTGTAAGTTGGACTTGTATGCTGTCATCTAATTCAAACAATACCTAGGGTATAAATATCCTAGAAATGGGACCCATAACTATAGAAACCTCACAAACTCTAAGGTGAACTTTATCTATATTTTTTGGATGACAAGAGATCTTTACAATGAGTCATGGATGACTAGTTTTCCTATGGACTTTTTTGCATCTCTTACACTATCAATCTTTATATGGTATTCTTAACCACTGTTGTATTATTTTTGATGCATGTACATATCTGAATCTTCTACATTTAATAGTTAATATTTCATTTTCTTAGGAAAATTATCACATCAATTTTTAGAAGTTATTGACTGAACCATGTATTGAAAGTATGTGAATGATAATTAATTTTTCTTTAATGGCTTGAGGACATGCCATATTTTTTGTTTGGGAGAGGATTAAAACTATTTTTACTTCCTAAATATTTATGAAAAAAGTTTATTTATCTCTAACAAAATGATAGGTGTTTTTTAGGAATAATGCAAAATAGAAAAAAGAGGATTGTCCCAATGAATGACAAATAAAGAGGAACACAACTGAAAAATACATAAAAGCAAAGTTTACAGCATCTTCTGTGCACTAACAGACTCATAAATTCTCTGCAAAGTTAGTTTCAGTCAGTATCAGCAAGCAAATCTTATACAGACAAAAGTTTGTACGAAGGGTTGAATGACGGGTCGAATTCCGATCCGAATGAGGTGACGAACAAGGAAAATGTATAACGATCTGAATGGAATGTTGAATGAAACCATAGCTTATAATGGCTTTATTAAATATGCCCAGATGTCCAAATTTGAATATTGTTGATAAATCTAATTGGATAATTATGTCAGGAATCAATCAAATGTCAATTTTGTACATGGTTTGATTTCCTTATCCATCTCGCCTTCATTAAACGAATGGATTATGCATCATTTTGATCTTTAGAATCATTACATGACTTCCATATGGTCTTAATTATTCTGTTGTATGACCTGTCATCATATTAATCGAATCATCATCTCTCACGTGTAATCTGTGCCTATAATTTCATTTTGAGAATTACATTCAACCTGTACAAAGTTTGACTTTGGACACTGTTGAATATATCATGACTACACGTATTCATTAACTCACACATTTCTATGTTGGAACTTGATCCAAGATCTTTGAATGACAAGTGTGATCTCTTAAGCATGCTAAGTCCTCGTCTACGATCATTCAACCATTCAAACGAACTTCAATTTAAACTGATGACTGCATGATTTTCGCTCTATTCTTGTTCACTTTCCATATTTTTTGTTAAGCCGCATCTTCTGCATCTCTTGCATCCCCTATACCTATTTTCATCCCTCAACCTCTGTCTAGTTATGTCGATCCGTCATGAACCTGGAAGTTACCAGGATTTACTTTGCATCCCCGAGTTCAAAGAGTGCCATGAGGTATTCCTTCCAGCCAGATGGGGTCTATTTCTCCACCTTCTCCAAGGCCATGACCACGAAATTTCAATGTTGTTCACCAAAGGATTCGATGGAAAGACGACCAAAGTTGGCCATCTCACTTTTTCTGTGACGGAAGAATCTATCGCATTAGCCACGAAGCTCCCTAGGGAAGGAGCTTGTTGGCATAAACATCTCCTCCTTCCACAGAAGGCTCATGAATTTGCTTTGAAGGCTGAATATCAACATGTTGCTGGAAAAAAAGCATTCCACCGGGAGTGGGTCAAGCCGGAATACCAAGATCCCTTGACTATCATCATCAATCTGATCACCTATGAGGGTAAGTTTATTGTTTTTAAAGTCTTCCATTTTAGATTGCTAGCACATTTTGTTAACAATCAGACCCTTAATTTTCCATTTTATTTCTTGAAACGTTAAGGGTCTGATTGTTAACAAAATGTGATAGCAATCTAAAATTATGATTATTCACCAGTAAGAAAACAAGGCACTGCAGAAAGAAAACAAGGCACTGTGCACACAAGTAAAAAGCATTGAATGCTTGGTCAACGCCAAAACGATGTCCCATACTTCTCTTAGGATGATTTATGAAGCCTTGAAGAATCAGTTCAAAAATCTTAAGGCTCAGTCCACTTTCCTTTCCAAGTCGAAGAAAGCTGCTACCGCAGATCAGCCTTCTTCCTGAACTTCTCTGTTTTGCTCAGTGGGACCTGGCATATCTCCGGTTTGGGGGAATGTTGGTGTCCATTTTGTCACTATTTTTATCATCAAATATACTGTGAGTGGCGTTAATTGCACTATTTTGGTATAATAAATCACTCTTCTTTCCATTCAGACTGTCAAACAGACTCAAGTATGCATTTATTTGAACATCATACGAATCGTGAATAATTATCTGTTAACTTAGTTTTCTTTTCCAGGATTTATAATGGTCGACCAAGCATAGTGTTTATAGTTTATTTTCAGTCTTTTGTAATTAGATAATTTGCTTTCAATCTTTTGTAATTAGATAGAGTTTAGTTAGTTGTTGTTTCAGGTTTAGCTATAGTTAGAATAAGTTCCATTAGTTTCTTTTTGTGTAGTTGTAGGTTAAGTTTTATTCCTGGTTTTGTTTAACTATATTGTTATAGAAGTAGTTCATATTTGAATTAGAATAGGTTATTTCCTACTATCTTATCTTCTCAACAGTCTTCTCACTGACTTCTTTACACTGCAGGTTCATCTGCATTCGTTAGCTGACATTAAGATCATCAAAACTGTCTCTTTCTTTAGTTTAATTCATTTTTCTTCCATCCGGACTGTCATTCGGATAGTCATCCGCATCGCCATTCAGACTTTCATACTTTCTGCATTATTTTCATGCTTATTTTGAATCCAGTTTCTTAAGTTTTTGAATTGTAACCTTTCTTGCTTCTAATCAACATTTTTAACTATACTTAGGACCTTGCTTCATATCTCATAAAGTTTTAATTAAGTTTTGTTATCGTTCTTAGTTTCCATCCCATCTTCCTTACCTTTGCTTTAACTGTTTTTTCCGAGTTATGCCTTTCATAGTTAATTTTTCAATATGTTACTATTTTAGAATCTATCAGTCTTATTCTTAGTGTAGTTTATCCTATGTTCTTAAGATTTATTTCAGATTAGAATTGATAATTTCATTCTCCAAGTATTCTAGTTTTAATAGTTTCTTCGTTAAGTATATGATCAGTTTTTCATTCACATAGATAATGAAGATGTTCATGAAATAGAATTTGGTTGAGAAATAAATATCTTTATCAAGTTTTCTACTTTCTTTTACATAAATATCTTTATCAAGTTTTCTACTTGCTTCCAAATTGAATTCAGAAGTAAATATCTTTATCAAGTTTTCTACTTGCTTCTAGATTTTATTAGTTTCATATCATTTTGCTTATGGATAGAAGATAGGTCATAATGTTTAAAGTTACTTGTAATTGGTCTCTTTGTAGTTTACATCTCTTTGTAGAAAATAGATTAGATTTACTTCCATTTCGCTTTGCCATTACATTTGAAAGTCATTACGATACATTCACCCCAGTTCCTATTACATTTGAGGTACAACATCAAGGAGAATGGAATTAGATGCTTTAGTGTAGTCTTTAATAGTTGTTGAATTCATTAAATAGTTTGTAGTTTTGCTTTGAATTAACATAGTTTTATGTTTATGTAATTTATCGTCAAATTAAGTCATTTCATATATAGGTCTCTAAATTCATTTACATAAATTCTAATTCCTAGATTATAGTCTTTAATTAGCAATTTCCAATTTCATCAAAGTAGTCTTGTTTTAGTTTAGTCTTGCTTTCCGGAATAATATTGTTGTTTTCAGTCATTAAGCATAGAGTAGAGTAGTATAGCTTGATACTATTCTGATCTACTTGTTTAACTAGGTTTAATTAGTTCATTTATTGTCTTTATGAACTTTGACTTGGTTTTTCATTTTGAAATATCTTTCGATATTTTCTTTATTAAATATTTCTAAGGTATGACAAGCCAAAAATATTAGGTACCATTCTACCTCAGCATATACTTTGCCACAACTCTAAGATTACCAACCCCGACCGATAATTAAATATTAGGTGATCTCTTTGAGATATCTCACACACCCAACATACACTCAAACAAGAAGAAAGACAAGCACTTGTCCATGTTTAGAGGGATTATGAGTTGCCTCATGGAGAGAGTTGCAAAGACTTGAAGAGGGCACATGATCTCACAATAATTTGACTAACCAATTACGGAGAAGATGAATTAAATATTTGAATCGGGACATTACACCAACAGGTCAGCCAGTTGTTCAACCAAGTGTCTACATGAGGGGGCGGACCACATCACCGAGAGGAAAGAAGAAAGTTTCAAGTCAGAGAAACTAAAGATTGAAATGATGTTAAATCAAAATTTAAATGTAAAAAAGTAATAATTTAATTTCTTTTACCAATCAGTGAGAGTCAAACAGAATTCAATTACTCTCCAAGTCTATATAAGTAACTTGAATTCATTTGTAATGGTTGGAAAATTTATAGAATACTTCTATCCTTTTGTTGAGTCATATGAACTAATTTTGTATTGTGATTCCCTTGTTGGAGACTAAGATTACAAAGTGATACAAAGATTTTTTCATCTGTTGTATTCATATTCTATGTAAATCATCTTCTTTTCATCCATGTATATTGTCATGAGATAGTAATAAGGATTCAGAATGACCTTTCAACTCCATATTATGGCATAGATATTATATGTTGATGAATGATTGATACTATTTTCATATATTTAAAAAAAAATTGACCTCTGATCTAGTTTCATGGGTTTTTTGTTGATCAATAGTGTATCAATGTATTTTATCATTGCTATTTATCATGAATGTATTGTTACATTTGTAAATTCCTGATGATTTGCACGTGTCTTGTTAGAAACTGCTTATTTTTTTTACATAAATCTCAATACGTTTACGTTTTCAGTTAGATTTAAGATATTTGTCCTACGTGCACATCTTTGATATGTTTTTTTTCCATTTGATAAAGTTTACCTTCATTTAATCCAAAGTACTGGAATACTCTATAAAATTATTGCACAGTTATGTCACACCATTTAAATTGTTCATGCAATTTCCTGTCCTAGACATTTGAGAAATAAAGATCCATTAAATATCAAACTTCACATATATTCAGCTCAAAAATCTTTAAAATTTGAGCTTTGTCATGCCATGGATAGTATTTGTTTTAGTCCAGTAATATGCAGGGACTAATGGCATTGGAATCCTATTCTTAGATCGATTATTTATACTTGCCATCATCTAGCTTCTCACTTGAGAATGCAATTGGTCATCCTTCCTGGCTCATCACAACTCCAATTTCTAGCCCACTTGCATCGCAATTGAACTGAAATATTTTTTCAAAATTTAATAGTGCCAAAATTGGTCGTTCTGTAACCTTCTGCTTTATATTTTCAATTGATCATCAGGAAGCCTCCGTCCATTGGAACTCAACCTTTTTCATGCATGTCATCAATGGTGAACATATTCAATTAAAATCTTTGATGAACTTCCAATAAAAATTGGCAAGTACACGGAAACTTCTTACCTCGATGGATTTCATCGACTCAGGACACCCTAAGATAACTTTCACCTTCTCTAGTTCCATCTTCAGTCCTTGACTTGAGATTACAAATCCCAAGTATACCAATTACTCCTACATGAAGGAGCACTTCTACATATTTACTAGCATCTTTTCCTTATTCAAATTATGCAGCACTTTCCTCGGGTGAGTCAAGTTTTCAACCTTATCCTTTCTAAAAATTAGAATGTTGTTAAGATACACAACGACAAGCTTCCCCAAAAATTACTTTAACACATTGTTCATCAGTCACATGAACATACTTGGTGCATTTGTCAACCCAAATGGCATAACCAACCACTCATACATCCCTTCCTTTGTCTTGAATGATGTCTTCCACTCATCACCTTCTCTAATCCTTATATGGTGATATCCACTCTTCAATTCAATATTGGTGAAGTAATTCAATCCACTCAAGTAGTCGATCAAATCCTCTATCCTTGGTAATGGAAATCTATATTTGATGGTAATCTTGTTGATGGCCCTTGAATCAGTACACATTGTCCACTCTCCTCCTTTCTTAGGTGCTAGTATAGTTGTTACTGCACACATACTCATACTTTCTCTGATCAGCCCCCTATCCAAGAACTCTTGTACTATCGGTTCAACTCTCCATTCTCAGTAAACACCATCCTATGCAACTCCTTGTTTGGCAGACTCAACCATGGAATCAAGTTAATCTAGTGTTATACACTTCTTGTCGGTGGAAATCCTTTCGGAATTTCATCGACCTTTATGCCCACGAACTCTGACAACACCTATTATACCTCTATCAAAAAAATTCCCATAGAGAAGTCCACACTCAAATCCTTTGGGATGTTTGCGAATCAACATTGTTACTTCTTTTACTCTTGCAGGAACTCCTTAGCTGAGCACATCAACACTCTTCTTTCCGAACAATTATTTCCCTTTCCTTGGTTATTATGTTCTTTGACCAAGGGAATCAATTGAACATTTCTGCCATCCTTCTCGACTATGATGGTATTTCTACAACCATTGTATACCATGTTTATGTTGCACTACCACAGTTGTCCTAGAAATAGATGACATGCATCCATCAGAATCATGTCGCACAACATGCTATCATAAAGTTCCCTAATCTTAAAATTAATTAAGAATTTCCTTGGCAATGTGACGTAGTGACTTTTGTAAATCCATTACACTTGATAAGAATTTAGATGTGGTCAACACTTCAGACCCAACTTGTCGATCACTTCTGTAGATACTAAATTCTCCGTGCTTCCTCCATCGATGATGATCATATAGCATATGTCCTGGAGCTTCACCTTTTTCTGGAAGATAGACTTCCTCTGCGTTGGTTCCTTTTCCTCTTGTCAAGAAAGTTACAACATAGTCTATTGGGTAATCAGGTTTATACCTCCCTTGAACACAATCTCCCTCGTGCTCTTTCTTCCTGTTGGATAAGCCCCATTATCAGGTTTTCAACTTGTCTCCTGCCGAGTTGCAATATGCAAGTTTTCTTGGCACTCATACACCTTGTGACCTAATTCCTGACAACTATAGCTGATGACCTTAGTTCAGTCTACACATATTCATATGAAATCTCCTCTTCGACCATATGTACCTCAACTTCTGGGATTCTCACCTCCTCGTCGGTATTCCAATGTGGAGTTTCCAGTACTACCTTCTTCTCGCCGTTCTTCATGACTTTCATCCTTCCTCGACACACTAGTTGGTTCTCTTACAACAATGAAATTCTGAATTCGAGTAGTTAAATTTCCCTTTCTTGTTGAAGTACTTCTGGATAATTTCTCCTCTGCTTCCAGGGCTAACTAGTAAGCTTCACCGATTTTCTTGAACCTTGATAGGATCAAATTGTCTTGAATCCCATACTTAAGGCTATTCACATACCTTGTGACTACTTCCTCTCCCTCATCATTCTATCCAAACCTAATAAATAGTCGATAGAATTCCTTCGTAAATTCTTGCACAGTTAACTCCTTCTATCTCGGGTTTTGCAACTTCATGAATAGAGAGATCATATAGTTGGTGGGAAGGAACTTATCCTTCAACTTGGAAACCATTATGTCCCAAGTTTTTATCTTTTCTTTTCCTTTCTTCACCTTGTCATCTTACACATTGTCCCACCATAATGAGGCATAACCCTTCAACTTCAATTTAATCTGGAATTGCCAAAATCTAATCTTCTTGCTGAAATCTGGGACAAGTTTCCAGATTTTTCTCAAGGGAGAGAAAAAATTTTAATATCTCGAAACAAAGAAGAACAATCAGGATAATCAGTATGCTGACCTTTATGATCAACAAATAGTCATATTTTCAATTTGTTAATTTGAGAATCCCAAATGATCCTAAACCTGCGGAACAAATCCAGTTACAGAATTATGCTAACTTCCAGTCTGTATGTATAGCTCAAAACCTAGATGATGTTGCTAGAGATGTTATTGAGCTCAAGGCTCATCTGCAGACATTGCATGGACCTTTAAGTCATATTTCGGATACTGTTGATTCTTTGGTTAAGAACCAAAAAGAGGAGACAACTAGGCTGTCAGATATTGAAGCTGGTCTCGATGTTATTACAAGATCTGTAGAAAATCTACAGTCATCACTTCCAGATCCTTCTTCTCCTCCTGACTATAGTCAAATCAACCAAGAAGGCTCTAAGTTCAAATATCATTCTGGTAGCTCAAGCCCCCAGAAATTCCTGAAGTATTTAAGTCCACATAGACTCCAGAGTATTCAGCATGGTTTTGAATTGGCTAGAGAAAAGTATGAATTGTTGAAACAGAGAGTTCTCTCACTTGATTGCCATGAAATTAAAATGGCATCCTCCACTATCTCTATGGATTATGAGGTAGGTGAATCCTCTAGCAACCCAAAAAGAAACAGAGCTGAGTCACATTTCTTCCAAAATCAAGCTAGAAGAGTTTCAGGTCAAGATGTCAGCCACAATAAGTTTCGCAGTCCATTCAGCAAATGGACAAATGAATTAAAAAATGTAGATATCAAGATTGATTCCAAAGGTCTGTCCAAAGGCTTCGGTAACACACTGATTATTAATTTTGAGTTCTTGGAATATGATCAGATTCTAAATCTGTTCCAAAAGATCAATGCATGGGAATTCCAGAGAAAAGCAGAAACTAAAGCATCCTGGAAAGATATAGCTACGCAGCTTACTTGGGCATTTACAGGAATAGCAAATCTATGGTGGGAAAAAATTTCAGAAGAAGAAAAAGAACATTTACTAGAGGATAATGATCCTTTAGAATCTTTGTTTCAAGCCCTTGCTCATGAATTTCTTGGTGCATTACCTCCTGATGCATCTCATACTACTCAATTGTACATGTCCTAGAAATTATGTGATATCAATCTTCTTCAGGAATATTTTTGTACAATGCAGACCATGTTTTACAAAATTACAGATCATCAGAATGTTGCCTACCTTCGCCATTATCTTACCTCTTTTCCCGGCAAAATCCCAGTTCTTGTAAATGCCTATTTTTCGGATCATCAAGTCAAGATTAAAGAGTTATCTCTTGCTGGTTTACATCAGCATGTGCCCACAGCCCTCCAAAAGAATGTGTCTACATGGAGACACAGAAAAATATCAAAATACAAATTTTTGTTTCTCAGTCAGCCTATCAGCAATTTCGTGAAACTGCCAATTATGGTTGTTTCAAGACTCGTCCACATAAAAGAATTGCATGAACCTGCCATTCCAAAAATTCTGGTGAATCCAGTTCTCGATCCCATCCCAGATTCTGGTCTTCCTAAAAAAGAATCTCGAAGTATGCAAAGAATTTTTTTTTTCAAAATAGGAAGAATAGGTTTGTCTTTAATAAAATGACCCAACCACTTCGAAATTCTACCTGTTACATCTATGGAAAGAAAGGCCATTGGGAAAACAAGTGTCCAGAGAAGAAGGCAAAGTTTCAGAATAAAATCTGTGAGATTTTTACAGCAGAGTACAATCCTGCTGAGTGGGATGTAGTCCCTGAGTTACAATCAGAAGATGAAGGATTCTCCATTCATGAGTCTGCAGATGACTTTGAATATAATTCTAGTTCTGATGAGCTAGATCTCCATAAGATTTCCATTAATTCTTCGGATAGCTCTGATGATGACCAAACTTTTATCAGTAATTGTTTTATGTTTTCTTTTGCTTCTCTCAAAAGTCAGATAGAAGAGTTAGAAGAAAAAAGGATAATCTTTCTCCAGGCCTGGTCATAATCAGAAGAAGACTACAAGAAAACATTGATGAGTTGACAAAAAAGTTTCCAGAACCTTCATAGTATGTCCCTACATATGAAGGGTCAGATCCAAGTGAGGCAGATCTTCTCAGAAAAATTGTTTTCTTTGAAAACAAAGTAAAAAGAGAGAGAGAATAGTTAGCTAACTTAGCTACAAGTATACAAGGATCTCTACATCAGCTATATGAACTGAACTCTGAATATATCTAGCTAACAATGAGAAAAGCTCACAGCTTTACCCCAGTTCCAGAAACAGCAGAAAAACCATTCCCTAAACAAAAGAGTTTAGGAGATCGGATGGTTGTCCCTATATAGATCAAAACGGAAGGGTATCAAGCTTACGACTTGGATGCACAAGTAGATACAAGCTCCATGAACAGTTGTTGTAAATACAAAGCCATTCCAGAATATTTTTGGCAGCCTATCTCTATTCACTTCAGAGCAGTTAACAAAGAACTCATCAAGGTAAATTTTATTGCTCCAGATTTCCTATTTTGTTAGGAAACATCAAAAAATATGTTACTTTATATTGTTTAGATACAGGAGCTAACATATTACTAGGATAATATTTTGTCAAGAAACACCTGCCAATGTCAGTTAGAGAAGATTCAGTTGATTTCACAGTTCAAGGAACTGTGACTTCCATTCCAGTAAAGTCTGCTTTCACTATCAGAATTTCTCCTGAAAAGCCAGACATTGTCGAAGAATCAGTCAAGGATTTGGCAAAAATAAAAAAGATTGTCGAACATGCAGACCTAAATGGTCAAGACATCCTTGCAGAAATAACTCAGAAGTTACAAAAGGAATGTACTTCTTGTTAATTTTAAACCAAATAGACTAGCAAGATCACTGAAAGAAGCATAATCACAAGATAGACACGGAAATTATCCTGGGAAACCCTCATGGGGTAGAAAACCCAGCAAAGCTTTCCTCAATAAGATTATCAACCAAAATACAAGATGTGCTCCCTCCTTCTTTGTCTCCTTAGCAAATCTCCTAGACAAGTGCGCTACTTTTCTCAAGTGAGTGAGTGTGTCTAATGAGGAGTTCACCTCCTCTATTTATACTAACTCCCGACTGACCAAAATAACTAATGGGGCCGACCTCTCCTAGAGAAGTCTAATAACCCCTAAAATATGACATCAGGGCCGAACCCCACATGGTGGGTCTAATAACCCTAGTTAACACAAACCCCTGGAGGAATAAACATCTCCAGATACATAATAGGGTTACCTTGGAGGGATAAAACATCTTCGGAATAATAGAGTACAAATATAATATTCTTAGAAGTTACAATATTAAACACTCCCCCTTAACTAGAAGGATATTATAACAACATCTGTAGGAGCAAGGAGTCATCATACACGATACATCTATATATCATCGGAAGCTTTCTTCAATTCATCTTCGTCAACAGTGTCGATATCACTTGATCATCAGCATAGACATCTCACGATTATCAGCATCGTCATCAGCATCATCATCACACGATCATCAACATCATCATCACACGATCATCAGCATCGTCATCAGCATCGTCAGCATCGTCATCACATGATCATCAACATCATCATCACACGATCATCCGCATCATCATCAGCATCATCAACATCGTCAGCATCGTCATCACATGATCATCAACATCATTATCACAATATCATCAGCATTGTCATCACGATCATCATATAGGATGATCAGTCTTGCTCTCTTTAGGACATAGGTCCATGGACGATACAATCCAGATCAAGTTCCAAGATGATCAGTCCTTATCACTTTAAGACAAGTCTCATGTCTAGGGATGATGCAATCCCATCCGTACATTTAGGACCATGTCCAAGGATGACTTAATACTTAACCGTACATTTAGGACCACATCCAAGGATGACTCAATCCTCAACCGTACATTTAGGACCACGTCCAAGGATGACTCAATCCTCAACCGTACATTTAGGACCACGTCCAAGGATGACTCAATCCTCAACCGTACATTTAGGACCACGTCCAAGGATGACTCAATCCTCAACCGTACATTTAGGACCACGTCCAAGGATGACTCAATACTCAACCGTACATTTAGGACCATGTGCAAGGATGACTCAATCCTCAACCGTACATTTAGGACCACGTCCAAGGATGACTCAATCCTCAACCGTACATTTAGGACCACGTCCAAGGATGACTCAATCCTTACATGTATTCTCATCAATACATCTAACATCAAAAGCATGTATTCTCACTAATACATCTATCATCAAAAGCATGTATACATCTAACATTAAAAGCATGTATTCTCACTAATACATCTATCATCAAAAGCATGTATACATCTATCATCAAAAGCATGTATACATCTAACATTAAAAGCATGTATTCTCACTAATACATCTATCATCAAAAGCATGTATATATCTATCATCAAGAACATGTATCAAAAGCATGTATACATCTATCATCGAGAACATGTATTCTCACTAA
This sequence comes from Larix kaempferi, assembly GCA_027924585.1. Lineage (NCBI taxonomy): Eukaryota > Viridiplantae > Streptophyta > Pinopsida > Pinales > Pinaceae > Larix > Larix kaempferi. The sequence continues at coordinate 4,005,145 of BSBM01001217.1, forward strand.
TACATCTATCATTAAAATCATGTATACATCTAATTCTCACTAATACATTTGTCATCAAAAGCATGTATACATCTATCATCGAGAACATGTATTCTCACTAATACATATATCAAAAGCATGTATACATCTAACATTAAAAGCATGTATAAGTAAAAACTAAGTATTCTAAGTATAAGAGTCCTAAATCTAAATATTTCTAAGTATCTAGGTGTAGTGAGCCGGCAAGCTTATCATCAACTTTGAGTTCGATGAGGCAATCTCATCATCAGTGACTATACTACTCCCCCTTTCGAGGAGGGTCCTTTTGAACTACACCAAGCTTGTCTCTGAAGTATTCAAGTTTTACTCAAGACAAAGGTTTGGTCAAGATATCAGCAATTTGGTCCTCAGTGCTTATATACTCGAGCTTGATGGCTCCTCTCTGCACCATATCTCGTATATAAAAGTATCGGATCTCTATGTGTTTTGACTTATCATGGAATACATGATTTTATGTCATCTTAATGCAGCTTTGATTGTCACACATAATCACAGTGGGATCCATTTCTAAGTCAAACACTCCTGATAATAGCTTCCGAAGCTATACTGCTTCACAGCTAGCAGAGCAGGCAGCTATGTATTCTGCTTCAGTAGTACTGAGGGCCACGCTAGATTGTTTCTTGTTGAACCATGAGATCATGGCAAATCCAAGACCATAACATCCACCTGATGTACTCTTTCTGTTTGAGACACTCCTTGCCCAATCAGAATCTGAGTAACCATGTAACCTGAGTTCATGACCTCCAAGATAATATAGACCAAAATCCAATGTACCTTTTAGGTACCTCATCACATGTTTTGCAGCTATTAAATGAACCTTTCTAGGTTCTACTAGATACTAACTTAGAGTATTTACAGCAAAGCATATATCTGGCCTAGTATTTGTTAAATACATTAATGACCCAATGATTTGTCTGTATAGAGTTAGGTCCACTAGTTCCGATGAGTCATTAACTAATAGCTTCAGGTTGGAGTCCATGGGAGTGGCCATGGGTTTACATTCCAACATATCAAATCTTTTTAGAATCTCCACAGCATATTTACCTTGATTTAGAAAGATTCCTTTTGGTTCTTTCCAAACCTCTAGGCCTAAGAAGTAGTGCATTAATCCGAGATCTTTCATCTCGAATTCTGAATAAAGATTCTTCTTGCTTTCAATAATCTGTTTCTCATTTCCGGTTAGAAATAGATCGTCTACATATAACAACAATATAACTGGTTCATCATCCATCACTTTGAGGTAAAGATTTGGATCAGCTTTACTTTTGGTAAAGCCCATGCTTGTTAAGAAATTGTCAATCCTTCCGTACCAAGCCCTGGGAGCTTGCTTTAATCCATATAATGCCTTTTTCAATTTGCATACATGAGTCCTTCCGTCTTTAACCTCAAACCCTTGTGGTTGTTCTATGTATACTTCTTCTTTAATTACACCATTCAGAAAAGCTGTCTTAACATCCATTTGGTGTAATTTCCACTTCATCATGGATGCAAGTGCCATGATAGTTCTAATTGAAGTATACCTAGCAACTGGTGCAAATGTTTCTTCATAGTCAATTCCCTCCTTCTGAGAGAATCCTCTGGCTACAAATCTTGCCTTGTATTTTTCAATGCTTCCATCTGCAACATGTTTTATCTTGAAGATCCATTTGGAAGAAACCACACTTTTGTCTTTTGGTTTGGGAACTATATCCCAAACATCATTTTTTATTATTGACTGATATTCTTCTGTCATTGCTTCTACCCATTCTTTCTTCTGAGCTACCTCTTCATAGCTAGTAGGTAGTTGATCCACAAGATCACACATCAAGGCCATATAGTTGGATACTAGCTTTGGTTTCTTTCTTTCTCTAGTGGAGCCTTCAGGAGATCCATATCTTTCAGCTCCTTGAATAATGTCTCTAGCCCATGATGGCCTTCTCTTTCTAGATAAGTCTGAAATAGGGGGTTCTTGAGGTTCTATCATGTCATGATCTTCTGGAGTATCATCTTCAGGTATGTGTACTGCTTCTGTGATTCTAGGAGGTGTATCTTCTTCATAGATTTCTTCAAGTTGACACTTCTTGGATTTCTTGAGAGATGCTTCTTCATCAAATGTCACATCTCTACTTATTTCCATATGATGAAAACCTGGTATGTATATTCTAAAAGATTTGGATGATTCACAGTATCCAACAAAGATTCTGTTCTTACCAGAAGGATCCAACTTGGTTCTCTTTTCTTTTGGAATGTGAATGTACACAGGACAACCAAATATTTTGAGATGACTCACCTCAGGCTTCTTTCCTGTGAACACTTCTTCTGGAGTTTTGAATTCAAGAGCACTATGGGAAAGTCTATTTTGCACATAGACTATTGTCCTAGCTGCTTCATCCCATAAATACATAGGTAGATCTTGATCATGTATCATGGTTTTTACAGCTTCCATTATGGTTCTATTCTTTCTTTTAGCCACCCCATTTTGTTGGGGATTGTAGGGAGTGGTTAGTTCCCTCTTGATTCCAGCTTCCTTACAAAAGTCTTCAAAGTCCTTTGAAGTATATTCTCCCCCATTGTCTGTTCTGAGAATCTTGATTTTCTTTTTTGAGATATTTTCTATTAAGGCCTTGAACTCCTTGAATTTTCCGAAAACCTCATTCTTACCTTTTAGAAAGTATATCCATGTCTTTCTTGAATAGTCATCAATGAATGAAAGATAGTATTCAAAACGACTTAGGGAAGTGGTAGGAATTGGTCCACATACATCTGAATGTATTAGCTCTAAGATGTTCTTAGTCTTTGTTTCACTTTTTGGAAAAGGGTTCTTGACATTCTTCCCTTTTTCACATCCTTTGCATGAACCATTATGATCAACCTTTAAGTCTGGTAGACCTATCACCACCTTGCTTACATAGGGTAGGGATTTATAGTTAATGTGGGCTAATCTTCTGTGCCATAGCTCACTTGGGCTAGATGCTTCATGGGAAAGGGCAACTTCTGGATGTCCCTTGAGCTTATAGAGGCCTCCTTCCTCTTCACCAATGACAACTGCATCTTTAATGGATCTTCCCTTTGGCCACATGAATACTTGACCATCTATGAAGGAAACTCCAAAACCTTTCTTATCTAGTGCTGAGATAGAGAGTAGGTTTTTCTTTAGTCCTGGCACATATAAGATTTCTTTCATCTTCAAGGGTGATCCAGAATCTAGCTTATAGCTTGCTTCACCAATCCCCTTGATGGAATATTGGTAATCATCTCCTAGAGATACCTTTTGTGAAGAAGACTTTTCTTCAAGTTTTGAGAAATTCTTTCTTTAACCTGACATGTGCTTAGAGGCACCACTATCAATGAGCCATGTATCTTCTCCAGGGGATACAGATCCAGAGAGTGCAGAGAATATGACATATTCTTCTGGATTTTCTTTCTTTACTTTGGATCTTTTCTTTCGAGGCCTTTCTTCCTCTTCTTCTTCTTCTTCTTCTTCTTCTTCTTCTTCACTATCATCTTCTGCCATATGAGCATGGTGTCTTTTGTGTATAAACTTCTTCTTCCTTTCTGAAGGACAAAATCTGGCAACGTGTCCAAGTTTAAGGTAATTGTAGCACTGGAGTGTGGAGAGATCCCTTACTTGATTGGGTCCTTTATTCCTTTTGAATTTAGAGAAGTGTTGAGATCCCTTGTGTTCAACTTTCTTGAAGTGACCCATTCTTTTCTTGGTGTGAGTAGCCAAGGCTTCATCATCCTCTTTGAGAAGTGCTTCCCTGTTGGCTACCCTAGCCTCTTCTTGAACACAATCTTCCCATACTACATCAAACTTCATACTTTCTTTTCTGGCACACATAGTTTGTATAAATGATTCCCAAGATCTAATGAGGCCATTTAGAGCAGTCATCACAAGTTCATCTTCATCAAGATTATCACCAATGGCATCTAGTTGTTCCTTGATTTGGGAGATCCTTGAGCAGTAGTCTTGAATGGACTCCCCTTTGTTCATCTTGGTACTCTTCAACTGAGATCTTAGGTTCATCTTTCTATTGATGTTCTTTCCTTCATACATTCTTCTTAGGGCATCATACATCTCCTTTGGAGTTTTCTTGGAAGCCACTTGGGGAATCAAGTGGTATTTAATAGAATCAGCTATGATTCTCTTTGCCCTAATCAAATCCTTTCTATGCTTCTCTTTGGCTTCATCTCCTTCCGGTTCTGCAACTTCATCTTTGATATAATGAGCAAGATCATTCTCTTCAAGAATGAGACCAATTCTGTATTTCCATGCTCGGAAATTTTCTATGCCTTCTAGCTTGTCTTCAAGCTTAGTGTTTGGAGCCATCTTCTCTTGGGGGAGTCCAAGAGACAGAATAGTACTTACCCGGATATATTTACCTTTTACCTTTCCGGATTCTGGAACAGAATTTCTGGATGATTGCACTTTTGGTAAAACTAGGGTTTGGATTTCCCGGAGGTCTACCCAACCAAAAAGTTCGATCTAGGGCTCAAAAGATAGGTATTGAGAAGGGATATCTAGCCATGTAATCAGAATTCAAAAATGCCAACTTTTTTCTGAACCCAATTTCTGACTTATCGCACTTTTGGTAAAACTAGGGTTTGGATTTCCTGGAGTTCTACCCAACCAAAAAGTTTGATCTAGGGCTCAAAAGATAGATATTGAGAAGGGCTATCCAGCCATGTAATCAGAATTCAATAATACCAACTTTTTGCTAAAACCCTAACATTCACCGAAGAGAGAGAGAGAGAGGTATTCTTACCTTGTGAAAGATGTTCTATTCAGTCTAGCTCTGATACCATGTTAAGTTTAAACTGAATAGACTAGCAATATCACTGAAAGAAGCATAATCACAAGATAGACACATAAATTATCCTGGGAAACCCTCATGGGGTAGAAAACCCAACAAATCTTTCCTCAATAAGATGATCAACCAAAATACAAGATGTGCTCCCTCCTTCTTTGTCTCCTTAGCAAATCTCCCAGACAAGTGCGCTACTTTTATCAAGTGACTAAGTGTGTCTAATGAGGATTTCACCTCCTCTATTTATACTAACTCCCGACTGACCAAAATAACTAATGGGGCCGACCTCTCCTAGAGAAGTCTAATAACCCCTAAAATATGACATCAGGGCCGACCCCCACATGGTGGGTCTAATAACCCTAGTTAACACAAACCCCTGGAGGAATAAACATCTCCAGATACATAATAGGGTTACCTCGGAGGGATAAAACATCTCCGGAATAATAGAGTACAAATATAATATTCTTAGAAGTTACAATATTCAACACTCCCCCTTAACTAGAAGGATATTATAACAACATCTGTAGCAGCAAGGAGTCATCATACATGATACATCTATATATCATCGGAAGCTTTCTTCAATTCATCTTCGTCAACAGTGTCGATATCACTTAATCATCAGCATAGACATATCACGATTATCAGCATCGTCATCAACATCGTCATCACATGATCATCAACATCATCATCACATGATCATCAGCATCGTCATCAGCATCGTCAGCATCGTCATCACACGATCATCAACATCATCATCACACGATCATCAGCATCGTCATCAGCATCATCAACATCGTCAGCATCGTCATCACACGATCATCAACATCATTATCACAATATCATCAGCATTGTCATCACGATCATCATATACGATGATCAGTCTTGCTCTCTTTAGGACATAGGTCCATGGACGATACAATCCAGATCGAGTTCCAAGATGATCAGTCCTTATCACTTTAAGACAAGTCTCATGTCTAGGGATGATGCAATCCCATCCGTACATTTAGGACCATGTCCAAGGATGACTTAATCCTTAACCGTACATTTAGGACCACATCCAAGGATGAATCAATCCTCAACCGTACATTTAGGACCACGTCCAAGGATGACTCAATCCTCAACCGTACATTTAGGACCACGTCCAAGGATGACTCAATCCTCAACCGTACATTTAGGACCACGTCCAAGGATGACTCAATCCTCAACCGTACATTTAGGACCACGTCCAAGGATGACTCAATCCTCAACCGTACATTTAGGACCACGTCCAAGGATGACTCAATCCTCAACCGTACATTTAGGACCATGTCCAAGGATGACTCAATCCTCAACCGTACATTTAGGACCACATCCAAGGATGACTCAATCCTCAACCGTACATTTAGGACCACGTCCAAGGATGACTCAATCCTTACATGTATTCTCATCAATACATCTAACATCAAAAGCATGTATTCTCACTAATACATCTATCATCAAAAGCATGTATACATCTAACATTAAAAGCATGTATTCTCACTAATACATCTATCATCAAAAGCATGTATACATCTATCATTAAAAGCATGTATACATCTAACATTAAAAGCATGTATTCTCACTAATACATCTATCATCAAAAGCATGTATACATCTATCATCAAGAACATGTATCAAAAGCATGTATACATCTATCATCGAGAACATGTATTCTCACTAATACATCTATCATTAAAAGCATGTATACATCTAATTCTCACTAATACATTTGTCATCAAAAGCATGTATACATCTATCATTGAGATGATCAACCAAAATACAAGATGTGCTCCCTCCTTCTTTGTCTCCTTAGCAAATCTCCCAGACAAGTGCGCTACTTTTATCAAGTGAGTGAGTGTGTCTAATGAGGATTTCACCTACTCTATTTATACTAACTCCCGACTGACCAAAATAACTAATGGGGCCGACCTCTCCTACAGAAGTCTAATAACCCCTAAAATATGACATCATGGCCGACCCCCACATGGTGGGTCTAATAACCCTAGTTAACACAAACCCCTGGAGGAATAACATCTCCAGATACATAATAGGGTTACCTCGGAGGGATAAAACATCTCCGGAATAATAGAGTACAAATATAATATTCTTAGAAGTTACAGTATTCAACACTTCTAATCATCCAGATGCCTTCTGTAATAGAGAAAAATACTATGTCACTTTGCCATACAACCATAATACATAAATAAAACCACAGAAATCCTTAGCAAATAATATGAGTCCTATAGAGCATCAAGCATGCAAAGAAGAAATCCAACAGTTGTTGGATAGGAAGCTGATAAAACCTTGCAAAAGTGCTTGGGCTTTCCCAACATTTTATGTGAATAAGCATTCTGAGCAGAACAGAGGAAAGAAAAGATTAGTAGTTAATTATGGAGAATTGAACAAAGCTTTAGAACCAATCAGGTATCCTCTACCTCATAAAGATTTAATTCTGTAAAAGATAGCAAAAGCCAATGTCTTTAGTAAGTTTGATCTTCAGAGTGGTATTTGGAAAATAGGCATAGCACTAGAAGACAAGTACAAGACTACATTCATAGTCCCTCATGGCCAATATCAGTGGACAGTAATGCCTTTTTTCCTGAAGAATGCTCCATCAGAATTCCAAAAGAGGATGGAAGACATTTTTTGTTCTTTAGATTTTTTTATTGTATATATTGATGATTTGCTCATTTTTAGCAGAGATATAGTTGAGCATAAGATCCATTTAGAACAATTTCATAATTTTGTTTTTAAGCATGGTATTGCACTTTCGTCATCCCCAGATAAGTTTGTTATTTCCAAGACTTCCATTGAATTCTTGGGCCTCCAGATTTCACAAGGAAGAATAATTCTGCAGCCACATGTTTTGCAAAAACTCTTAGAGTTTCCTGACAGATTACAAGATACTAAACAGGTTGAGCGATTCCTCGGCTGCTTGAATTATATCAAACAGTTTTATCAAGCATAGGAAAAAGACACAAAGTTGTTACAGAAAAGATTAAAGCCTGGAACATAATGGATACTAGCTATGACTGACACAGTCAGAAGAATCAAAGCAAACATCCAGAAGCTTCCTCCCCTTGCTCTTCAAGTCCTAGATCTACCTTTTATTCTAGAGACTAATGCTTCTGATCAAGTTTGGGCAGCTGTGATGTTGCAAAAGCATTCAAAGAAAGAGGAGGTTTGTGCTTATACTTCCGGAACATTTTCCGAAGTAGAGTCCAAGTACCCATCATCACACAAAGAGATTCTTGCTGTAAAGAAGGGTATTCATCGTTTCAGACTTTTCCTCAAAAGTGTCTGTTTTATAGTTCGAACAGATATTAAGCATATGAAGGCTATGCTTGGTAACAAAAGACTTCTAGAACATGGCAATGCCAGAGTTCTTAGATGGGTTGTTTGGTTCCAAGGATTTTATTTTTAGATCATCTTTAAAGCTGGAAAAGACAATCATCTTGCAGATATGCTAACCCGAGAAGGAACACCTATTAAAAACATTAATGTTTTTACTAGAGGAGAATCATCTTCATCAGCCACATCAGCAAAAGATCTAGTTCTTATCTGCCATGAATGCATTTATGGGTGTGAAGAATGTTTTCATCAGTAGATCCAAATCCTACCTTCTAAAATACAGCAAAGGATCCTCCAAAGTAGATTGGATTCTCTAGAAGGATGACACAGTTATGATATAAATCTTGATAATCCTCTTCACTAGGTTAATCAAGTTAATATGATTTTTGGGTTTTTTTTCTCTTCCCCTCTCAGGAATTCCACAATACTTTTCATATATTTGGGATCCTTCCATCAGATGGATCGATTATTATGCCATTCATCAAATTGCTCGTGCCCATGGAAAAATCAACATTTTTTTTTATTGTGATGATATATGAGTGCATATAGGTTATGGATCCCCTGGTTAAAAATTCTCTTCTTCTTATATGTTCCACGCACTTCAGATCATGATCATTCAAGGCCATTTTGGTTCACCTCAGTCTTACAATGTGAGCTGATAGAAGGAGCTATTGCAGGTAGCGTGTTTCAGTTTGACATCCTCTTGAGAGGTGCATCTATCTCACAAACTGTTATCAAACATGATTTCTTCTGAGAAGTTTTCATCCTGGGATATGCACTACATCGGTATTTTCATTATTCACCTTTTTCTGCCTATTTCCGTGAAAATCCTCCCCATTGGATCCTCATGAATATCTTTCCGTATGGTATAGCTAATCCTCGTGAAGAGGATGCTGATCTAAATGAATTTGATTCAGAAGGATTTGATTCCGATCATAGCCCACCTGGCTATTGAAATAATTGTACTTAATATTTTCTATATCTTGTCTTCTGTGGGTTCTCTGACGAATCTCCACTATGTAATAGCTTTTATTTCTATTATTGCTATACTTTGGACTTCATATCCCTCTTTATGTCATTTCTTTAATGGGTTCTTTGGTTAAAGAATATCCACAGTGTATTTATGAGCTATCCTCTAGTGTGGATGTCTCCTCGTGAGTTACTCGAAAACTAAAGATGCTCTTGTCAGTCATGTTAAGGCATCTCCATGCTTTGTGAGTCATTACTTTTGGTACAGATGGCAACTAGTGCTGTGAAAAGTAGATTCTCAGTGTCGATGAGTCATCGATTCTTTTCTTGCGATGGACTCCTCTCATTTTGTATAAATAAGGGTTCAAGGGTTCATTCTAGACATTCGAAGTTTTAGTGGTCTAAGTGTGAGTCTGAGTGTTTGGAAAACGAGCAGAGAATTGCTTCGGCGTTCTTGAGTTTCCAAGTTCTTAAATCTATCTGTGTCTGTGATATGAATATATGAATTAGAAGTTCTGAGTTCCAAGTTTTGAGTTCCGCATATTTAGGGGGTCTCCGAATCCATCTATAGTGTTAAAATTTAGTAAATTGTACAAATTCATTATCAAAATTATAATTTTCCATTCTCCGAATGACATAACTAAAAATGACCAATTGTTATGTGGTCATTTTTAGTTTAGTTCTTATCTTGGTCATTTGTAGTTTAGTTCTTATCCCATGACCAAATTGGTCATTTATCTTGGTCATTTTTAGTCACTTCACTTAAAATTTCTCAATTTTGGTCATTTATCTCTTGAAAAAGCTGTGGTGACCAAATTTTTTGGTCGCCTAGTCACCTCGATCTCGAGATCAAACAAATCTGACAGTAGCTTCCAAAGCCATACTGCCTCACAACTAGATGAACAAGCTGCAACATACTCTGCTTCGGCTATACTTAGTGCCATGCATGACTACTTCCTGCTAAACCAGGAGATCATATTAGATCCCAAACTAAAGAAACATCCCGAAGTGCTCTTCCTTTCTTTGGAACTTCCTTCCCAATTCGAATAAACATAACCATGCAGGTTAATCCTCTGATTCATCTCATATTTGATCCCATACTCAATTGTACCCTTCAGGTATCTCAATATATGTTTTGCAGCCATCAGGTGAACATGTCTCAAATCCGTCAAGAACTGGCTCATGTTGTTCACAGCAAAACATATGTCTGGTCTCGTGTTCATTAAATACATTAACGAACCAATCATCTTCCTGTAAATCATGTATTCAACTGTCTCTGAAGAAGCATCACATAGTAGCTTCAATTTCGATGCCATAGGTGTGGCTATTTCCTTGCAGCCCATCATTTTGAACCTCTTCAGAATCTCTACTCCATACTTTCCTTGATCAAGGAAAATCCCATCCGCACGCAACCACACATCCATTCCTAAGAAGTAGTGCATCATTCCCATATCCTTCATCTCGAACTATGCGGCAAGCCTTCTCTTTGTACCTGCAATGAGCTCATCCTCCCCTGTTACAAACATGTTATCTACAAATAGTAGTAGTATCACTGGTCTTCCACACTTAACCTTGAAGTAAAGGTTGGAATCTTCTTTACACTTGGTAAAGCCTAATCTCATCATAAAGTTTCCCATCTTGTTGTACCATGTCCTGGGTTCCAGCTTCAATCCATACAAGTATTTCTTCAATTTTCACACGAGTCTATTTTTCATGTGTCTCGAATCCTAGTGACTGCTCCACGCACGCTTCCTCTTCAACTACACCATTCAAGAATGTTATCTTGAAATCCATCTGGTGTACCTCCTATTTCATTACTACAACCAATGCAAGTATAGATCTTATGGAAGTGTATCTTGCTACAGATGAAAATGTATCCTCGTAGTCTATGCCTTCCTTCTGGGAAAAGCCACGTGCCACAAATATTTCCTTGTGTTTTTCTATGCTACCATCTGCAGCATGCTTGATCTTGTAGATCCATTTCGAAGTTACAATAGACTTCCCTATTTGTCTTGGAACTATCTTCCATACATCATTCTTCATAATCGACCGGTACTCCTCAATCATGGCATCCTTCCATTCCTTCTTCTTTGTTGCTTCCTCGTAGTTGGAAGGTTATTTATCAATGATGTCACATAGTAGGGCCACATAGATGGAGTATAGTCTGGGTCTCTTTCTTTCTCTATGCATCCCATTTGGAGCACCATACTTCTCTGCATATTTTATTGTTTCACATGCCTATGTTGGTCTTCTCTTGTGCGATTTCTTCTCACGAGGTGGATCTATAGGTTCTTATGGTTCTTCCATGTCACAGTATTCATGATATTCTTGAATTTCTTCTTCCATAACTGTGTCTAGTTCTAGGAACTTCAGGTTCTTCCGTTTCTTCAATAGGTAATTTTCTTTATTTACTATATGTTGAATCTTCATCGAAAGTTACGTCTTTGTTGATCTCGATCTTCTTGAATCTTGTGAAGTATATTCGGTAGGATTTTGGTGTATCGTTGTATCCCACGAATATTCCCTTATTTCCTAAAGGATCTAGCTTGGTTCTCTTTTCCTTCGGGATGTGTATGTACACCGGGCAGCCAAATATTTTGAGATGGATGACTTCTGCATTCTCACTTGAGAAGGCTTATTCGATAGTATTGTTTTTCAATACACGGTGAGGTGTACGGTTTTGTACATACACATTTTTCCTTACTGCTTCTTCCCATAAGTGCATAGGAAGATCCTGATCATGTAGCATTGCCTTTTCTTCTTTGTCTGGATTTCTGGCAGTCCTGAAACTTTTCTTACAATTGGTAGTGCTCTATAGTGCACATGTGCAAGCCTCCTCTACCATAACTCACTTGGTTCCATGGAGTCATGGACTAATGCTTGTTCTGGTTGACCTTTCAACTTGTGCAAGCCTCCCTCTTGCTCTCCAATTATTGGAGCATCATTTATTGTCTTTCCTTTTGGCCACATTAGAACTTGTCCATCAACAAATGCAACTTGCATTCCTTTAGCATATAATGTTGAGATGGATATATGGTTCTTCTTTAATCCTGGTACATAGAAAACATCTTTCATCACTAATGATTTTCCAGAATCTAGCTTGTAGGTAGCTTCTCCACTTCGTTTGATGGGATATTGATAATCATATGTTGTTTCACCTTGTGAGGTTACTCCTGTTCTGATAAGTTGATGAAATATTCCTTGTACCCCATCATATGCTTGAATGCTCCACTATATACAAGGAAATCATTGCTCCCATGTGTGATGGTGCATATGGGTGCTGAGATTAAAAAATATTCTTCATCACTTGAGGAATCGTCTCTTTCTTCTCTGGTTATTTTCCTTGCTGGTTCATCAACTTCAGCAGTGTGAGCATGATGCCTCTTCTTGTTGATCTTCTTGGAGGATCCTTGATTTCTAGGACAATTTCTTGAGTAATTTCCCTTCTCATCACATTTGTAACATCTCATACTAGAGATATCCCTTCTAGGTCCATGGTGCCTTTTAGATATTCTATGATGATGGTCCTCCCTCTTGTTGTGATTTCTATGAATAGTTAGAGCTCGGTCACCATTAGATCCCATCTTCTCTTCTCTTTCTACTAGACAAGCTTCTTCTTGGGTGCATTCTTCCCATAGTCTTTTGAAAGTGATCAACTTCTTCCTGACACATATTCCTTGAATGAATGAGTCCCATGATCTTGGGAGACCATTCAAGGTGGTCATAACTATCTCCCCTTATTATAATTTGTATTCAATTGCTTCAAGTTGCTTCTTGATTTGATAGACCCTTGTGAAGTAATATTGGATGGCCTCTGAGTGTTGGATCTTCACCTTCTTGAGTTGGTTCCTTAGTGTCATCTTCTGATTGATGTTCTTTCCTTCAAATATATTCATCAAGGAATCGAACATATCCTTGGGAGTCTTCAATGACGATACATGAGGGATGAGGTGATATTTGATGGAGTCGGTAATAATCCTCTTGTTCTTAACCAATTTTGTCTTGTGGATTTCCTTTTCCTCTTCTCCCTCTTGGTCTGGAACCTCCGCATTGACATACTTGTCCAAATCATTTTCTTCCAAGACAAGAGAGATTCTATACTTCCATGCTCGGAAGTTGTCAAATCCTTCAAGCTTATCCTTAATATTGGTGTGATTTTCCATTTTGAAATTAGAACCTCAAATGGAAATAACAAAGAATTAGTTCTTACCAATTTGAGATGCCCAACCTAGTTCTGCAGCCAGCTGACCTAGGGTTTGTTAGAGAAATGCTAATTTTCTAAACTTGGAACTTTGAACTTCTTATTGGACAGAGAGATGTGCCTCCTCAAGGCGAGTTGTCCATTGTACTCCTTTGTCCGGATTGATGGAGGAAAACCACAAAATTTTGATGCCCTAGTCTTCTCCCAGCACTAGTGACTAGGTCAAAAATGAAAATTATTCAAATTGAATTATGCTTCCTCCAAAATATGCACCCTCCTAGGGAGAGTTAGCCCAGCCCTCTTTTTATGATGATTTGTGGAGAGAAGACCTTGAACTAGGAAGCCCTAGTTTCCCGTTTTTGCACAATGCCTTCTTTTCAGATTGGCTCTTTTAGTATCTGCAATCAGTCTGTCATCTCCTGTCACAAATAGGTCATCCACATACAGTAGTAGAATCGCAGGATTCCCTTCCTCAACCTTGTAGTAAAGGTTGGAATCCGCTTTACTCTTGGTAAATCCCAAACTAGATAGGAAACTGTCCATCCTACCATACCAGGTTCTGGGAGCTTGCTTCAAGCCATATAAGGATTTCTTCAGTCTGCATACATATGATTCCCTGTCATGTATTTCAAAACCGAGTGGCTGTTCCACATATACTTCCTCTTCTACTACACCATTCAGGAAAGCAGTCTTGACATCCATCTGGTGTATTTTCCATTTCATTGCTGCAGCCAGGGCAAGCACTGTTCTGATGGAAGTATACCTGGCTACAGGTGCAAAGGTTTCTTCATAATCTATTCCATCTTTTTGAGAGAAACCACGAGCTACGAATCTTGCTTTGTATTTTTCCACACTGCCATCTGCAGCATGCTTGATTTTGTAGATCCACTTGGAAGTCACAACAGACTTCTCTTTAGGTCTTGGGACAACATCCCAAACATCATTCTTCATTATTGATTGGTATTCCTCAACCATAGCATCCTTCCATTCTTTCTTTTCTGCTGCCTCTTCATAACTGGAAGGCTCTTTGTTCATAATGTCACAGAGTAAGGAAACATAACTGGTGTGTGATCTGGTTCTCTTCTTTGCTCTGTGTTCTTCTTCTGGAATGCCAAATCTTTCTGCATCATGAATGAGCTCTCTAGCCCATACAGGTTTCCTCTTGTGAGAGTTATCCTCATGGGGTGGATCTACAGGTTCTTGTGGATCTTCAAACTCACGAACAACTTCTGGAACTGCTTCAGTCATGGTAGTGTCCTGAAATCTTGTTTCCTTAGGTTCTTCATAAACTTCAGTGGGTGCCTTCCTTGATTTGATGAATGCTGAGTTTTTATCAAATGTTACATCCCTGCTGACATCAATCTTCTTGAACCCTGGAAAGTATATTCTGTAAGCCTTCGAGCTTTCACTATAACCCACAAAGATGCCCTTCTTTCCTGAAGGATCTAGTTTAGTCCTCTTCTCTTTTGGGACATGAGTATATACTGGACAACCAAATATTCTGAGATGGATGACTTCAGGTCTCTTACCAGAAAAGACCTCTTCTGGTGTCTTGTTGTCCAATATCTTGTGGGGAGTTCTGTTCTGCATGTATACAGCTGTTCTGGCTGCTTCTGCCCATAGATGCATAGGAAGATCTTGATCATGCAACATTGCCCTTGATGCTTCCATGATAGTTCTGTTCTTCCTTTCTGCAACTCCATTCTGTTGAGGATTATAAGGAGCAGTCAACTCCCTCTTAATCCCTGAATCACTGCAAAGTTTCTTGAAGTCATTTGAAGTGAATTCTCCACCATTGTCGGATCTGAAGGTTTCGATCTTCTTGTCAGTTTGATTCTCCATTAAGTTTTTGAATTCCTTGAATTTGTCAAGCACCTCATCTTTGCCTTTCAAGAAGTATACCCAAGTCTTTCTGGAGAAGTCATCAATAAATGATACATAGTAAACATACCCACTTAGGGAACTGGATGACATCGGGCCACATACATCTGATTGGATGATTTCCAGAATGTCTTTTGCCTTGCTTTCACTGCTTGGGAAATCCTTCTTAGTGTTCTTTCCTTTTGCACATCCTTTGCAGACACCTTCATGTTTGGTCTTGATTTCAGGAAGACCCTCTACTGCCTTGCTTGCAATTGGAAGTGCCCTATAGTGCATATCAGCAAGTCTTCTATGCCAAAGTTCACTTGGCTCCATGGATTCATGTACCATGGCATGTTCAGGTTGCCCCTTCAATTTATACAAGCCTCCCTCTTGCTCTCCAATCACTACTGCATCATCTATGTTCTTTCCCTTTGGCCACATTAGGACTTGGCCATCCACAAATGCAACCCTCATACCTTTTGCATCCAATGCAGAGATGGAGAGTAAGTTCTTCTTGAGTCCAGGTACATACAGTACTTCTTTCATCTTCAATGATTTTCCAGAATCTAGGTTGTAGGAGGCTTCACCACTTCCTTTGATTGGATATTGATAATCATCCCCAAGTTTCACCTTATGGGGTGATTCATGTTCAGAAAGGTTCACAAAAGATTCCTTGAACCCAGTCATGTGTTTGGAGGCCCCACTATCAATCAACCAATCATTACAACCATGAGAAATAGTACCTGTGAGAGCAGAGATCAGAACATATTCTTCTTCACTTGATGAGTCATCATCACTATCACTTTCTGCCCTAGCCTTCTTCTTTGGAGGTTCATCATCTTCGGCAGCATGAGCATGAAACCTTCTTTTGCTGCCCTTCTTCTTCTTACTGGAGTTGTTGTTATTATCCCTTTTGTTCTTGGGACAATCTGAAGCAAAGTGACCCTTCTCATTGCATGTGAAGCATCTTAGGTCTTTCTTGTTCTTTTTATAGGATCTATTGTGGCGAGAGTGATCCTTCTTGACTTTGCTTCTTTTGGTGTGAGTTGCAAGAGCTTGATCTTCACCTCCCATCTTTTCTTCACGAGCTATAAGTCTAGCTTCTTCTTGAGAGCATTCTTCCCGAAGTCTACTGAATGAGATCAACTTCTTCCTTGCACAAATTCCTTGAATAAAGGAATCCCATGACCTGGGTAGGCCATTTAGAGTGGTCATCACCACTTCACAATTATCCACCATTTCATCTACTGCTTCTAATTGTTCCTTGATCTGGGAGACCCTTGAAAAGTAAGATTGAATGGTTTCTCCATTCTGAAACTTCACTGCTTTCAATTGGTTCCACAGGGTCATCTTCCGATTTATGTTCTTTCCTTCAAATAGCTTGGTCAAAGATTCAAACATCTCCTTGGGTGTCTTAAGAGAAGACACATGGGGTATGAGATGGTCTTTGATAGAATCAGCAATGATTCTCTTTGCCTTGACCAAGTTCTTCTTGTGCAATGCCTTGGCCTCTTCATCCTTTGGGATAGGGATGTCTTCTTTCACATATGAGTCTAACTCATTCTCTTCCAGGATTAACCCAATCCTATACTTCCATGCTCGGAAGTTATCAACCCCTTCAAGCTTGTCCTCAAGCTTGGTGTGGAGAGACATCTTTAAGAGTACTTCAAATGGAAATAGAAAAGATTTAGGAGTTACCACTTGAAGTGCTGAAAACTGGATCTGGTCCCGGATTAGGGTTTGTCAGAGAAACCCTAAAAATTCAAAATGTGAATTTCAAAATTCTGAAAGGATATAAAGATGCGCCTTGGAGAGCTGATCAGCCTAGTACATTCAGAATTTGAGATCAGCAAAGTCTTGTCCTTCAAAATTGCCTTTTTGTCCTCCCGGGTTCACTAGGGAGAGCCCTGAATTAGGGTTTGAGTTTCCCGGAGATCTACCCAGCCAAAAATCTCGATCCAAATCTCAAACCTTCGATTTTTGCAAGGAGCTTCCAACTGTGTCTTCAGTTTCCAGAAATTCCTATTTTTGTGGAAACCCTAATTTTTAGGGCCAAATCTGAAAATGCTCGGAACTGAATTCTGATTGGACAGATAGATGCGCCTTGATGAGTAGATCCAATCTACTATACTGAATTTCAAAAATCTGTGGAGAGAAACCCAATAAACAAGGAATACAAGCTTCCGTCACTGCAAAATGTCTTCTTCTCAGTTAAGCTCTGATACCATGTTAAATTTTTAGTATTAAATCACAATACTATAGGATCTTTGCTAAGAGAATAAAATCTATAGTATATCAATGCATGACAATCATAATATGACAAGCATCACAAGCATCACAAGCATCAAAAGCATAGAGACAAGAGACACAGAGTTTCCGTGGGGAAAACCCTAAGGTGAAAAACCCCACACAACTTCCTCAGAGATAGAGAGAGCAATGGCTCAACCAAAATACAACCAAATAACACTGAGATAGTCTCCTAGCAGATGATCCTCCTCCTCCTCACTAGTGCGCCACTTTTCAGAGAGAGAGATAGTTACTTTTCCGAGTGAGTAAAATAGAGATCTCCTATCTCTATTTATACTCACCTTTTTTCCCAGTGACCTACTGGGGCCGACTTGTCTACTTTGATACACCCACAATATATTATATATTAATCAGGGCCGACCCCATAAGGTGGTCTAATAACCCATCGGCAAGTACACACACTTGCGACACTTTTCAATCCACATGACGACACTTCCTTATAGAGGAATAACACATCTCTTATAAGGGTACAATAAATATATATATAATATACAAATGAAATACATTCCGAAGTTACATATACATCAACACCCCCTCTTAACTAGGAAGGTATTTCTCGACACAGATCTGCTAGACAAGTCTTATTCTCTGGATCATCGTCATCATCATCGTCACTGCTGCTACTATCTCAACCAATCTCTGACTCTACTCGTCATAGGAAGTTCTACAGAGCCAGTCCTTTTTCATACTGGATGTAGGCCCACCACCTGCAGGTCTTCATCATCACTGTCCATACTGTGGAATCCTCAGGACTTATTACGTGCGTCACAAAACCTCAAAAGAGCATCCCAGGCTATTACGAGCACACAGCTCTACCTATAGGATCTCCCAGGGCACCGAATTATATGTGACCTCACCACAAAACCTCGCAAGAGCATCCCAGGCTGTTACGAGCACACAGCTCTACCTATAGGATCTCCCAGGGCAACGAATTACATGTGGTCATGGAAAAACCTCGCAAGAGCATCCCAGGACTGATTACGGGCACACAGCCCAACCTATCGGATCTCCCAGGGAAACGAATTACATGCCATAGGACAAAACCTCGAAAGAGCATCTTCCAGATATCCCAGGGAACCGAATTACATGCCATAGGAAAAGCCTCGAAAGACTATCTGCAGATCTCCCAGGGCACCGAATTACATGTCCTCCCAGAGGAAAACCTCGAAAGAGCATTTGCCAGATGTCCTAGGGCACCGAATTACATGCCATAGGAAAAACCTCGAAAGACCATCTGCAAATCTCCCAGGGCACCGGATTACATGCTCATCTGCACAACCTGATCCACGGCCACAGAGTATCAACCTGATACTCACCATACATCATCCTGATGTATCCATGATCATCCTGATCATCATCACTGCAACGTCCTGCTGCATGTCATCTGGAGCAACATCCTGAAGCTCGTCATCTATGATCATCCTGATCATCACTGCAACATCCTGCTGCATGTCATCTGGAGAAACATCCTGAAGCTCGTCACCTATGATCATCCTGATCATCACTGCAACATCCTGCTGCATGTCATCTGGAGCAACATCCTGAAGCTCGTCACCTATGATCATCTTGATCATCACTGCAACATCCTGCTGCATGTCATCTGGAGCAACATCTTGAAGCTCGTCATCTATGATCATCACTGCAACATCCCGCTGCATGATCCACCTGATCATCAATGCATCTACCTGATGCATACCAAGTATCATACATGATCCTCCTGATCATCAATGTATCCACCTGATACAAATACATGATACATATCATCATACATGATCCTCCTAATCATCAATGCATCTACCTGATGCATACCAAGTATCTACCTGATACATATCATCATACATGATCCTCCTGATCATCAATGTATCCACCTGATACAAATACAAATACATGATACATATCACCATACATGATCCACCTGATCATACAATGTATCCACCTGATACATATACAGATACATGGTCCAAGCATCCAACATGATGCATATACAAAGTATGTACACATGATCCAACTGATCATATCCAGCATCCAACATGATGCATACATACATAAATGATCCAACTGATCATATCCAGCATCCAACATGATGCATACATACATAAATGATCCAACTGATCATATCCAGCATCCAACATGATGCGTACATACATACATAAAAATGATCCAACTGATCATATCCAGCATCCAACATGATGCGTACATACATACATAAAAATGATCCAACTGATCATATCAAGCAGAAACCAGAACATCATCCTGATGCTCATCATCCAGCGCTTACATCCACAGCCATGTGAAGGATCCTCCTTCCAACATGCTTGGAATGGCTTCAGCAAATGTGTCCATCACTTCTTCCTCGAAGTGTCCTCGATCTGAAGAACGCCAAGCCTTTCTCTGAAGTACTCGAACTTCACTCTGGCTAGTGGCTTCGTCAGCACATCTGCAATCTGCTCGTCCGTCGCAACATACAGAAGCTTCACAGCTCCTCTCTGCACCATATCCCTGATATAGTGATATTTGATCTCTATGTGTTTCGACCTGTCATGAAACACTGGGCTCTCGGACAGCTTCACACAACTCTGGTTATCACAGAAGATACCAGTAGCCTCCAACGGGAGATCAAATAACTTAGACAGTAGCTTCCGTAGCCATACTGCCTCGCAACTAGCTGAGCAGGCTGCAACATATTCTGCCTCAGCTGTACTCAGTGCTACGCAGGACTGCTTCTTGCTAAACCAAGAGATCACACCTGATCCCATACTGAAGCAGCACCCAGATGTGCTCTTCCTATCTGCAGCACTGCCAGCCCAATCTGAATCAACATAACCCTGTAGGTTAAACTTTTGATTTGATTCATACTTGAGCCCATAATCCACTGTACCCTTCAGGTACCTCAGAACATGCTTTACAGCAACCAGGTGAACACTCCTCGGATCCGTCAGGAACTGGCTCAATGTGTTCATAGCAAAGCAAATGTTTGGTCTCGTGTTCGTCAGGGACATCAAGGACCCAATCATCTGACGATACATAGTGATATCAACCGGATCAGATGAAGCATCACATAGAAGCTTCAGGTTCGATGCCATAGGTGTGGCCATGGCCTTGCAATCCATCATCCCAAATCTCTTCAGGATATCTACTGTGTACTTCCCTTGACCAAGGAAGATCCCACCTGCACTCTGCCACACCTCCATACCTAGGAAATAGTGCATCATTCCCAAATCTTTCATGTCGAATTCAGTTGCAAGCTTCCTTTTAGTATCTGCAATCAGTCTGTCATCTCCTGTCACAAATAGGTCATCCACATACAGTAGTAGAATCACAGGATTCCCTTCCTCAACCTTGTAGTAAAGGTTGGAATCCACTTTACTCTTGGTAAAGCCCAAACTAGATAGGAAACTGTCCATCCTACCATACCAGGTTCTGGGAGCTTGCTTCAAGCCATATAAAGCTTTCTTCAATCTGCATACATATGATTCCCTGTCATGTATTTCAAAACCGAGTGGCTGTTCCACATATACTTCCTCTTCTACTACACCATTCAGGAAAGCAGTCTTGACATCCATCTGGTGTATTTTCCATTTCATTGCTGCAGCCAGGGCAAGCACTGTTCTGATGGAAGTATACCTGGCTACAGGTGCAAAGGTTTCTTCATAATCTATTCCTTCTTTTTGAGAGAAACCATGAGCTACGAATCTTGCTTTGTATTTTTCCACACTGCCATCTGCAGCATGCTTGATTTTGTAGATCCACTTGGAAGTCACAACAGACTTCTCTTTAGGTCTTGGGACAACATCCCAAACATCATTCTTCATTATTGATTGGTATTCCTCAACCATAGCATCCTTCCATTCTTTCTTTTCTGCTGCCTCTTCATAACTGGAAGGCTCTTTGTTCATAATGTCACAGAGTAAGGAAACATAACTGGTGTGTGATCTGGTTCTCTTCTTTGCTCTGTGTTCTTCTTCTGGAATGCCAAATCTTTCTGCATCATGAATGAGCTCTCTAGCCCATACAGGTTTCCTCTTGTGAGAGTTATCCTCACGGGGTGGATCTACAGGTTCTTGTGGATCTTCAAACTCACGAACAACTTCTGGAACTGCTTCAGTCATGGTAGTGTCTTGAAATCTTGTTTCCTTAGGTTCTTCATAAACTTCAGTGGGTGCCTTCCTTGATTTGATGAATGTTGAGTTTTCATCAAATGTCACATCCCTGCTGACATCAATCTTCTTGAACCCTGGAAAGTATATTCTGTAAGCCTTCGAGCTTTCACTATAACCCACAAAGATGCCCTTCTTTCCTGAAGGATCTAGTTTAGTCCTCTTCTCTTTTGGGACATGAGTATATACTGGACAACCAAATATTCTGAGATGGCTGACTTCAGGTCTCTTACCAGAAAATACCTCTTTTGGTGTCTTATTGTCCAATATCTTGTGGGGAGTTCTGTTCTGCACGTATACAGCTATTCTGGCTGCTTCTGCCCATAGATGCATAGGAAGATCTTGATCATGCAACATTGCCCTTGCTGCTTCCATGATAGTTCTGTTCTTCCTTTCTGCAACTCCATTCTGTTGAGGACTATAAGGAGCAGTCAACTCCCTCTTAATCCCTGAATCACTGCAAAGTTTCTTGAAGTCATTTGAAGTGAATTCTCCACCATTGTCGGATCTGAAGGTTTTGATCTTCTTGTCAGTTTGATTCTCCATTAAGTTTTTGAATTCCTTGAATTTGTCAAGCACCTCATCTTTGCCTTTCAAGAAGTATACCCAAGTCTTTCTGGAGAAGTCATCAATAAATGATACATAGTAAACATACCCACTTAGGGAACTGGATGACATGGGGCCACATACATCTGAGTGGATGATTTCCAGAATGTCTTTTGCCTTGCTTTCACTGCTTGGGAAAGCCTTCTTAGTGTTCTTTCCTTTTGCACATCCTTTGCAGACACCTTCATGTTTGGTCTTGGTTTCAGGAAGACCCTCTACTGCCTTGCTTGCAATTGGAAGTGCCCTATAGTGCATATCAGCAAGTCTTCTATGCCAAAGTTCACTTGGCTCCATGGATTCATGTACCATGGCATGTTCAGGTTGCCCCTTCAATTTATACAAGCCTCCCTCTTGCTCTCCAATCACTACTGCATCATCTATGTTCTTTCCCTTTGGCCACATTAGGACTTGGCCATCCACAAATGCAACCCTCATACCTTTTGCATTAAATGCAGAGATGGACAGTAAGTTCTTCTTGAGTCCAGGTACATACAGTACTTCTTTCATCTTCAATGATTTTCTAGAATCTAGGTTGTAGGAGGCTTCACCACTTCCTTTGATTGGATATTGATAATCATCCCCAAGTTTCACCTTATGGGATGATTCATGTTCAGAAAGGTTCACAAAAGATTCCTTGAACCCATTCATGTGTTTGGAGGCCCCACTATCAATCAACCAATCATTACAACCATGAGAAATAGTACCTGTGAGAGCAGAGATCAGAACATATTCTTCTTCACTTGATGAGTCATCATCACTATCACTTTCTGCCCTAGCCTTCTTCTTTGGAGGTTCATCATCTTCGGTAGCATGAGCATGAAACCTTCTTTTGCTTCCCTTCTTCTTCTTACTGGAGTTGTTGTTATTATCCCTTTTGTTCTTGGGACAATCTGAAGCAAAGTGACCCTTCTCATTGCATGTGAAGCATCTGAGGTCTTTCTTGTTCTTTTTATAGGATCTATTGTGGTGAGAGTGATCCTTCTTGACTTTGCTTCTTTTGGTGTGAGTTGCAAGAGCTTGATCTTCACCTCCCATCTTTTCTTCACGAGCTATAAGTCTAGCTTCTTCTTGAGAGCATTCTTCCCGAATTCTACTGAATGAGATCAACTTCTTCCTTGCACAAATTCCTTGAATAAAGGAATCCCATGACCTGGGTATGCCATTTAGAGTGGTCATCACCACTTCACCATTCTCCACCATTTCATCTACTGCTTCTAATTGTTCCTTGATCTGGGAGACCCTTGAAAAGTAAGATTGAATGGTTTCTCCATTCTGAAACTTCACTGCTTTCAATTGGTTCCACAGGGTCATCTTTCGATTTATGTTCTTTCCTTCAAATAGCTTGGTCAAAGATTCAAACATCTCCTTGGGTGTCTTAAGAGAAGACACATGGGGTATGAGATGGTCTTTGATAGAATCAACAATGATTCTCTTTGCCTTGACCAAGTTCTTCTTGTGCAATGCCTTGGCCTCTTCATCCTCTGGGATAGGGATGTCTTCTTTCACATATGAGTCTAACTCATTCTCTTCCAGGATTAACCCAATCCTATACTTCCATGCTCGGAAGTTATCAGCCCCTTCAAGCTTGTCCTCAAGCTTGGTGTGGAGAGACATCTTTAAGAGTACTTCAAATGGAAATAGAAAAGATTTAGGACTTACCACTTGAAGTGCTGAAAACTGGATCTGGTCCCGGATTAGGGTTTGTCAGAGAAACCCTAAAAATTCAAAATGTGAATTTCAAAATTCCGAAAGGATAGAAAGATGCGCCTTGGAGAGCTGATCAGACTAGTACATTCAGAATTTGAGATCAGCAAAGTCTTGTCCTTCAAAATTGCCTTTTTGTCCTCCCGGGTTCAGTAGGGAGAGCCCTGAATTAGGGTTTGAGTTTCCCGGAGATCTACCCAGCCAAAAATCTCGATCCAAAGCTCAAACCTTCGATTTTTGCAAGGAGCTTCCAGCTGTGTCTTCAGTTTCATGAAATTCCTATTTTTGTGGAAACCCTAATTTTTAGGGCCAAATCTGAAAATGCTCAGAACTGAATTCTGATTGGACAGATAGATGCGCCTTGATGAGTAGATCCAATCTACTATACTGAATTTCAAAAATCTGTGGAGAGAAACCCAATAAACAAGGAATACAAGCTTCCGTCACTGCAAAATGTCTTCTTCTCAGTTAAGCTCTGATACCATGTTAAATTTTTAG
The DNA here is from genome assembly GCA_027924585.1 of Larix kaempferi. Classification (NCBI taxonomy): domain Eukaryota; kingdom Viridiplantae; phylum Streptophyta; class Pinopsida; order Pinales; family Pinaceae; genus Larix; species Larix kaempferi. The sequence continues at coordinate 4,029,645 of BSBM01001217.1, forward strand.
TATTAAATCACAATACTATAGGATCTTTGTTGAGAGAATAACATCTACAGTATATCAATGCATGACAATCATAATATGACAAGCATCACAAGCATCACAAAAATCAAAAGCATAGAGACAAGAGACACAGAGTTTCCGTGGGGAAAACCCTAAGGTGAAAAACCCCACAACTTCCTCAGAGATAGAGAGAGAAATGGCTCAACCAAAATACAACCAAATAACACTGAGATAGTCTCCTAGCAGATGATCCTCCTCCTCCTCACTAGTGCACCACTTTTCAGAGAGAGAGATAGTTACTTTTCCGAGTGAGTAAAATAGAGATCTCCTATCTCTATTTATACTCACCTTTTTGCCCAGTGACCTACTGGGGCCGACTTGTCTACTTTGATACACCCACAATATATTATATATTAATCAGGTCCGACCCCATAAGGTGGTCTAATAACCCATCGGCAAGTACACACACTTGCGACACTTGTCAATCCACATGACGACACTTCCTTATAGAGGAATAACACATCTCTTATAAGGGTACAATAAATATATATATAATATACAAATGAAATACATTCCGAAGTTACATATACATCAACAAAAATCAGTAAAACAATTATAAGCATAGAGAACTTACAATTCATAAGCAACAATAATCAACAAAAGAGGAGCATACAACATTCACTTTTTCTACAAATGTATGGGCTTCACATTGAGTATCCATATTCCACTTTATTTACAATCTACACGAAAGGATTTCCGAACAAAATAGTAAGCCATGCCATATTAAAAGTCAAAATAAACTATAGATTTCTTTTTGACTGAAAATTATAGCCACTTTTATAGTTCCAAGTTTTAACAAAGAATCATCGAAAGATAATTGAATACATAATAGGCTCTACCTTACAATTTTTCATTGTAAAAAAATTAACTAAATATATAATAGCCTCTAACTTAAATTTTTTACCCCGAGAGAATATGAGAACTGGTTTTAGCCAGCATCTAGGATGACTTTCAATGGGTCATCTATAGATACATTGCATATCTCATAATGACAGGAAGCTTTGCTAAAATACAACAGCAGGAAAGTTCTAGTAAATCTCGAAAAATCCCACGACATCAAGAAAAAGAAGATCAAAAATGTTGTACCAAAAAGACAGACTACTAGAAAAACAGCAAGAGAGCCTGTCCATGACCACCTCCTTCGAAGGGGAGAGAATAAACTGAAGAACTCTCCTAGCTTCTCAAAAATAAGATCAATACCATTAATATGTTGTTTAGCACAACAACCATAAGATTCATCCATAACTACCCCACTCTTCTCTTCATCAACAAACCGAATGTTTTGGGGTTCTAGCTTCATTCTGAATCTCAAGCTAGATGAGACTGTATTTGATGCAGGGAATCCAACACCTTCAATGGAGCATGTACTGATATATGACATAGCAGTAACATGACCATTGTTAATTGCAACACCTGCTAATCCAGAATTAGTCGCAACATCCAAATCTAGGATGCCCTTGGCAGGGTTCAAATTAGCATTGTACTCAACTGCAGAAGCTGGACTTGCAGGAATGCAGCTCAAAAACTTTGAGAGGTTTTTAGAGGGTTTGGCATATTCATTATGGAATGCAATAACCAATGTTTCTAATGAGATTAGTTCCAATCCATTCATCTGTGGTGCAAGCTCCAAAGAAGAAGTTCCTGAATTTTCTAGAACCTTCACAAGTAGTGAGTCCTTACCTAAACATGTTGCTTGTGTTAGTATTCCTATAGCATTTTTAGATGCTGAGTTTTCACTTTCCTGAACATGTTATGTAATTGATGGCTTACTGGAATCTAATACATATTGTTTAGACGAAGTTTGATCATTCATTTTAGGATTTGACATTGTATTTCTCATGAACATAGCTAGGCTAGAATTGCCAGTGCTTGATGATGGTGTCAAGTTCTGAGACAGTGACTGGAAGTCATTCACACAATTGGTTTCATCTTTCATGCTTGTCTCTGAAGTTTCCTTGTTTATATATAGCCCATACACAGTGCAAATGAACATACCATAACCATTCGACCCTTGGCTTCCAAATAGTCTTTCAAATATCTTGTTAGCTGCATAAAGATATACTTGTCATAAATGGTAATGCTCAAAAGTCACATATAGGCCAAAAAAATAAACAAATTAGACTATGTAACAGACTAAGTGGCAATTAAAAAGAAAGTATCAGTAGATTATAGCTTAGACTAGAAGTAAAGAAGAAAACAAATTATGTGAAACTTGCATATGTTATATCCAAATCATACTATAATATAACCAAGTATGAACATCATTAGATATTGCAAGTCCTGAACAGATAAAATAAATAAACAAAACCACTTACCAAGGAACTGTGATAACACTTTTGCAATGGTCTTTTTGGATTCTTCTGATGCTCTAGCAAGGCCTGAGAATAGCAAAGTTGACAACTAAATGGTTAAAAGTGTGGAGTGTTGTTCTATGGACAATACTTGCATCGACCAACCTTCAATGTGAACATTTTAAAGAGAAAAATAGAAAAGGGAAATTAAATAGGAAGTGAAAAAAGAAAGACAGATTGTCTAAAACAAATATAATTAAAATCAAAGTAATATGCAAATATATTTTCTTAATGAAGAATCACATACTTGTAGGCATAGTCCAAAACCATCGAAGTATTGTTGATGAAGTTGCTTTCACTGAACCTAACACCCTGTATAAGAAAAAATTGGAGTTATTCTCTATTATATATGAACTTTACCCTTCACATAAAAAGCTATAAGCTTTTAAGTTGAGAAAAGTAAACAATAAATCTGAACCCTGTCAAGTATAAAACCTCCTCCATGGATAGGATTTATTAATCAACACAAACGTTTGTCTTGGTCCCTGGATGCTTTACTCTCCGAGGTGCCCAGATCCCTTCATATGCATTTTTTTAAAATGAAAAGCCTGCTATGCCTCCTATTTGGTAAAACCTCTTTCCATATAACTCATTATAATTGGTGAGTACATTTTCGAAGCCGAAATGGATGGAGAGTTGGTATAATGTGAGGAGAGAGAAGATTCTCCTAAACTCCATACTCAATTCAAAGGATGAACAATTGAAATCTGAAAAGGCCCTAGGCCCTTCAACAACTAGATCAACAAGAGATAAGAAGATTATTCTGATCTAGTTAGGACACTAGGAAACCTTAGGATTCGACAGAGATTCCATAAGGAGGGGAAGTTCAACATATAAGAAAAGGACAAAAAGTGAAGGCTTAAGTACATGAACAAAATCGGGGAAGAACAGAACTTGACATCTGCAAAAGTTGGAGAGCGAATTGACAGAAGCAACATAAATACTGACATTTTTTAGGAGATATTTCCATCATTGATCGAAGGGAGAAAGCAACTACCCATATCTGTGAAGAGTTGAGATTTCAGGCTTCTGGTAGCGAGCTTAACAGCCAACAAGGACTTAAATTTGGGAAATATTTGGAGCTTTATCTCTAGCTGAATAGGTTAAAGGAAAGGAGGAAGATACTAGGACAAAGGACAAGTTAACTTGCAGTTTCTGGGGATAAATAGAAGAAAAAGTGTATCAGACCTCTAAAGGAGAAGGTAAAGTTGGTCTTGGGAGAGTACATGGGATTGGAAGAAGTTAAATCCTTAATGAACAATGCCCTAACAAGGAAGTTCACAGGGAATCAAGTCAAGGAAGACACCATGTGGTGGTGGATGGAAAAGAATTGGTATGAAGATCTGGGATTTCACACTCTGATTCATGGGTGGCTTGCTTCAAATTTAGGTTGGGTGTTGAATCATCGATGCAGAGAATATCTTAGCCAAAATATGAATAAGCATCATGTTTTCCAACTAATAAGGAGAAATATAAGAAGAAATGTAGCTGATTCCAGCTAATTTGGCATGCAGTGGTCCCTTTGTAAGAGCATTCTATCCTCTGCCTCTTGCACAACCCTTCTCATTGCCTCTGTAGCATGGCTTTCTTCTTTCGTCCTAGCAAATAATTATTCCTCCTCTTCCTGGACTAGAGCAAAGAAACTAGATTATTGTCAAATTAAAAAAAAAATTGACATGTAAACTGTATTTAAGTTAGCCATCAAGCTTTCCAAGATTTCATGAGGACATTAAGGAAATCAAACCAATCCAATATCCATACCAGCTGTTGTTTAGAACTACACATTAGTACCCTTAGGTTCACTCCACTAACAGTAGTAACATCATTAAGTTGGTCAATGCTTTGATCTAGAAATACCCCAAATGTCTTCTTCTTTTTACTACATGTAATAGAATAGATAATGATTATGGAATAGAATTGAAACCTTTGAAAAGACAAAACACGAAAAGAGACAATGTTCCTTGAGATTAAGAATTAAATGGATTTAATAAGTGCATGCATCATGAGTGTATCCAGATATAATATAATATAATATAATGTATGGACTAGAACAAAGTAACAAATAACATCCAACAATATTGATATTGACCTTGGAAGTTGTACTGAAGGACCAACAACCTCATAAGTATTTTTCTATCCAATTAGGGGCTTTTTTGTTGGAGTCTTGATCTGAGAACCAACTACTGAAGAAGGTGGTGTTGAAGGCAAGGGAATGCGCATCTGACCCTGTAATGGATTACCCGAAGAATGTGATACAGGTCCAGCAAATGAAGACAATGAATGATGTAAGGTTGCAGCTGAAGCTGTGCCAGAAGTTGCTAGTGGTGCCTTGAAAACATAAAACAAAGATTTTAGCAAAATTGATTACAGTGATGGCACTTGCAAACAAGACATAAAATTGCAAAAATGCAAAACTGTCTCAAAGAAAATCACGTGGCTTCCATTGGTCTACATAAACCTTTCATACTTTTTCCCTTATGCATGTGTAGAATACAGAACAATGAGACTGAGTATATGCTACTAACAAGTCATCCCACCAGCTGGATTGCATGGCTCCATCAATAGACTTGGGGTTTCCAAACAAAAATGCAACTTACCATGTCAGACCTATGATGCTACAAAGCAAGAAGATAACACACCAAACATATTCATAATGAATAGCATTGACTAAAATTAGAATATTGGGACTTAAGTCAAATGGAATAATGCATAATTTGAAAGAAAAAATCAGTTAAAACTATGCATAATTTTTTCTCATTCTACATAGCCATATTTATGTTGATTGGGAACTTCCAATAAAAACAAAGACTGTAAATAGTAGCAACATGATAACGGAACTACAAAACCACACTCGACCTTTCAATGTACCATATTGCAACTGTTTTCTCGTGATTTGCCAAAAAATTACATCTAATTGGAATTTAGAACAATTTTTATCTAAACAAAGTTATCACTCATGATAAACTCTTTCTACCACAGGAAATTAGTTGCACTTAACATATAGTTGTAACTGTAGTTTATAAAGATAACCATATGATTGAACAACTTTTGCAAGGATTGTGCAATAGAGGAAGGCAAGTAGGTAGAATGGAAAAAAGAATGTTTAAGTGCATGTCAATAAGATGTTTCTTTTAAATTACCAAGAAAGATAACATGAATGAGTAACTCTTCTCAAAGATGATGTACCAACCTAATTACAATAATGAAATTCTCATGTAAGACGGCCTTATAAATCCAACCATATTACATACAATATGGTTAAACAAAGATGATGTACCAACTATTGTCTATGGGCTAAGAAATTTTATGGGTCATCCCTTGTCACGACTTCCTACATATATAGAGGGCGAGAAAGCTATCATGCGATTGCAACTTACTCCAAGTCTGGGGGAGCATGATGATCATCCATCATACTAGGAACCTTGAGAGGTTGAAACATTGCCAACACTAGAATTCCCATGACATTGATCATCATTATCTATCAACGTTGCATGAGCACTTCTCTCAGAAGTGGAGCCTGTACCCATTGTTTCCCTGCTAACAGGAGTTTCAGAGCAGGTATAAAATGCCCCGAAAATAGCATGAACAACATTGGTAGAATGGGGCCTTTTCAACAGAGATTGAGTCGTTACAGATGCATAGTTCAGGGTTTGGGAAGCAGTTACTTGTACCTGCTTTTAATACCTTTTGATTTTTTTAGTTTTCCAAGTATTGTAAACCAACCATAGCATTTTTCTTTTATTCATCATGTCCATATCTAACGTGGCACAATCTGTATATTCTCCATTTGTTGTATGTCACATGATTCGGCTGAGCTTGGAGAAGAAATTTGAAATTTTATGAAATTAAATTCCCAAAGTCTTGGCTCACTATTCTATGTTTCCACGTCCCTAGAATGGTAATCATCACTTGTATAAAGAAAATAAAATTGAAGAGGGTGACTCCCAAGATGGACACCCACATATATGATTGCCTATAGCAACAAATATAAATATAGGTTGAACCCCAAAGGTAATCACCAATTGAAATATGGGAAACCAATTGAAAGATAATCACTGAAGGGTGTGATATTCCAATGTAGCTAGTGATATAATCCAACAAAAAGTGACACCCCGGTGTGTGAGGGAAGTTGTTTGACCTCCCAAGTTGGTTTCCTTCCACTAGCAAAGGTATGTGACATGTCCAACAAGCCAAATTGGTTTAAATGGGAATTAATAGGATACTTCATTCTTCAATAAAATCAGTGAGAAGGCATAGCCAGTGCAACTTGTGATCATCAATTTAAGGATAGATCTATGGCTTATGATTACTTCCATTCTCCATAATCAATTATAGAGAAACTAGTAAATATTACACATTGATAATTTGATAGAACTCGATGTACAATAAATAAATTACTGCTATAAAACCTCTGTGAGCTGACATAGTACTCCTCAATCAAAAATAGAATGCTTAAATTGATGGAGGCTTGAAGGCCTTTAGAGGAGGAACATTGGACCTTGCTTAAGGAGCATTCAAGCGTAACAAGCGTAAGGACTGTTGGTACTGTTGGGAATCTAAAGTACTGAACACGCATAAGGATTGTTGGATATAAACAGTACATGGAAACACCTCTTTTATAGAACTGATAGCATGGCATAATCGCATGAATCCGTGGGACATGAAGAAGTGAAGAGGCATGATGACTTATAGAAATAGTTGCATGAATCCATAGTTCTGTGTGGACAACAGGCCATAGCTCTAGTTCGTCTTCGTTCTTTTCCATGTAAAGATCAATATTCTCGCAAATGGCAGCCCTGAGCTGATCTACAATACCCTCCTTATCCCGCTCGACATCTTCAAGGACAGGTTATTCAGTGGTCAAATACATGCAAAACTCCCCCATCCACTCTTTCATGTGATTCTTGAAAGACTCTGGTAGCTCTTGAAAGTTCTAAGAATAGAAGACCCTGTAGCAGAGGCTCTGGCATTCAAATAGAGGCCTAAGAATAGTTGCATTCTGCATATTGGCCACAATAAGCTGCCCCATCTGAAGAAAAACCTCGAGCAAGGGTGCAACAAACCCATCTAGGAAATACTTAAGATCAATATACAGGTAATTGCTCTTATACTGGTAACGAAACTTCTTGAAGATCGAATTAGCAGTATTTAGAATCCCATTGATGACATCATAATTGGCAGACGACTAAAGATTTGTCACGAGCTCGGGAAGCAGGGTTTGCCAGGTTTTAGGGAAATCATGTTTTCTTATGATGGCTAATGCTTCGCTAAGCTGACTCTATATACGTGGATGGGTGGTCAGCATTGACCTAACTATGAGAGCTTTAATCTGCTCCCTCTTTGGGTTTTGAATTGAAGGTGATTTGGGAGGGGGAATTAGATGAAACTCCATCCTAACTAGGAAAATGACATACCTCAATTTTCAATCAGTTCCAACCACACCTATTTCAATATTTTCCCCCCAAAATTTGCCCTTCAAACCTACACAAACAAGAGAAAGAACAAGTTTTTGAACCCTGTGTTATTTTCCTTAAGACCACAATTTAAACTAGCAGTTCATGGGACTTTTAGACATTAATGGAAAATGAGCATCTTCATCAATATACCCTTCTTTCAATGTCAATATAGCAATATGCACTGCATCATCAAGCTCCATGTCCTCTGTATACCTGTGTACATTTATGGAAAGGTTCAAGTAATGGCAATAAACCTTTACAAAATAGAAATTTAAACTAAACCTAAAACTGCTTTCTCTTTTTGTTGAATTAATGCTAAATCAAACTTGGTCAACACTAATACAATACTAAACCAAAATAGTTTATTTCACTCAATGCACTGCAAATAAATGATCATGTCCAAAACTGTGAAAGTTGTCATCATATTGTAGTAAACTGCTTATCAGCCCTCAATGCAAAAATCAACGAACAGGCATCACAACCCATACCCAAGTGTTTTAGATCAAGGTTTAGCTATGCTTGAGAACTCCTCTACCATAACAAAATTTATTGTGATCGCTGGAAACTCAGGACATTAATCAAACTATCTTTCAAGACTTTACATGGTGACATCACAACCTAATTACAACAATGGACTTATCATGTAAGACGGCCTTATAAATCCAACCATATTACATATAATATGGTTAAACAAAGATGATGTACCAACTATTGTCTATGGGATGATAAATGTTATGGGTCATCCCTTGTCACGACTTCCTACATATATAGAAGGCAAGAAAGCTAGCATGTGATTGCAACTTACTCCAAGTCTGGGGGAACATGATGATCATCCATCATACTAGGAACCTTGAGAGGTTGAAACATTGCCAACACCAGAATTCCCATGACATTGATCATCATTATCTATCAACATTGCATGAGCACTTCTCTCAGGAGTGGAGCCTGTACCCATTGTTTCCCTGCTAACAGGAGTTTCAGAGCAAGTATATAATGCCCCGAAAATAGCATGAACAACATTGAAATAATGGGGCCTTTTCAACAGAGATTGAGTCGTTACAGATGCACAGTTCAAGGTTTGGGAAGCAATTACTTGTACCTGCTTTTATTACCTTTTGATTGTTTTAGGTTTCCAAGTATTGTAAAGCAACCATAGCATTTTTCTTTTATTCATCATGTCCATATCTGACATGGCACAATCTGTATATTCTCCATTTGTTGTATGTCACATGATTCGGCTGAGATTGGAGAAGAAATTTGAAATTTTATGAAATTAAATTCCCAGAGTCTTGGCTCACTATTCTATGTTTCCACATCCTTAGAATGGTAATCATCACTTGTATAAAGAAAATAAAATTGAAGAGGGTGACTTCCAAGCTGGACACCCACAGATATGATTGCCTACAGCAACAAATATAAATATAGGTTGACCCTTAAAGTTAATCACCAATTGAAATATGGGAAACCAATTGAAAGATAATCACTGAAGGGTGTGATATTCCAATGTATCCAGTGAGATAATCCACCAAAAAGTGACACCCTGGTGTGTGAGGGAAGATGTTTGACCTCCCAGAGTTGGTTTCCTTCCACCAGCAAAGGGATGTGACACGTCCAACAAGCCAAATTGGTTTAAGTGGAGGATACTTCATCCTTCAATCAAATAAGTGAGAAGGCATAGCCAGTGCAACTTGTGATCGTCAATTTTAAGGCTAGATCTATGGCTTATGATTACTTCCATTCTCCATAATCAATTATCGAGAAACCGGTAAATATTACACATTGATAGAACTCGATGTAAAAAAAATAAATTACTGCCATAAAACCTCTGTGAGCTGACATAGTACTCCTCAATAAAAAATAGAATGCTTAGAATTGATGGAGGCTTGAAGGCCTTTGGAGGAGGAACATTGGACCTTGCTTAAGGAGCATTCAAGCATAACAAGCGTAAGGACTGTTGGGAATCTAAAGTACTGAACAAGCGTAAGTATTGTTGGATATAAACAGTACATGGAAACACCTCTTTTATCGAACCGATAGAATGGCATAATCGCATGAATCCATGGGACATGAAGAAGTGAAGAGGCATGATGACTTATAGAAATAGTTGCATGAATCCATAGTTCTGTGTGGACAACAGGCCATAGCTCTAGTTCCTCTTCGTTCTTTTCCATGTAAAGATCAATATTCTTTCCAATGGCAGCTCTCAGCTGATCTACAATACCCTCCTCATCCCGCTCGACATCTTCAAGGACAGGGTATGCAGTGGCCAAATACATGCAAAACTCCCCCATCCACTCTTTCATATGATTCTTGAAAGACTCTGGTAGCTCCTAGCAGTTCAAAGAATAGAAGACCCTGTAGCAGAGGCTCTGGCATTCAAACAGAGGCCTACGAATAGTTGCATTCTGCATATTGGCCACAATAAGCTACCCCGTCCGAAGAAAAACCTCGAGCAAGGGTGCAACGAACCCATCTAGGAAATACTTAAGATCAATATACAGGTAATTGCTCTTATACTGGTAACAAAACTTCTTGACGATCGAATTAGCGGTATTCAGAATCCCATTGATGACAGCATAATCGGCAGACGACTGAAGATTTGTCACGAGCTCAGGAAGCAGGATTTGCCAGGTTTTAGGGAAATCATGTTTTCTTATGATGGCTTATGCTTCGCTAAGTTGACTCTATATACGTAGATGGGTGCTCATCATTGCCCTAACTATGAGAGCTTTAATCTGCTCCCTCTCTGGGTTTTGAATTGAAGGTGATTTGGGGGGGGAATTAGGGTCTAGTGGCGCCCAGTAGTTCCTTGCATTATTTTTTAAGTTCACTGCAAACGCCTGTTTAATTTGTTCATACTTCATCCATAGAATCCTCCGAGAGAAGCTGCATAATGGTGATTCCATAGCCTCGCTGATTAGCAGCTCGCTTCAGAAACTCTTCTGCTTTCCTTCTGGGTTTAGCGTTTGGGACTAGGGTTTGTAAAAAACATTGAGAGAGGGACTGAACTATTTCTATTGTATTTTGCATTTTCCTGAAGTTAAAGTACTGCTTGAACTTAAGGGTTTGGATGGCAGATTACGTGGTATTGATGATCGCTTTGCCCCTGTAATTTGAATGGCCGCTGCCCTCAAATTGTTGTCACCTTCTTCGGCTCCCTTATTATTTTGTATGCATAAATGGAGGATTCCAAAACTGGCTTGGCCTTATCTTTCTTTTGGAGTGATTACCTTGACCTCGATCTGCATGGACCACGATGGTGAAATATTTTCTGCCAAAAAGGAAAGTTGCCCCTCTTATTTGGATTTACTAGTGGAAGCAATTCCCAGATCCCACATCCAACCAACACATCATTGTTATGCATGCATGCGTCCCTTCCCCTACACATCATTCTCCGGTTGGCGCAACTTCTGTCAATATATAGTACCATAATCTAATATCGAGAGATCTATTTTGAATCAAGAAATGCAGCGTATTGTTTTGAAAACCAACTATGCCTCTGTGCATGTGGCGTTCACAGAATTTTGAATCAGGAAATGCATCCTTTGAGCAACGACACTTTTTACCATTTGTTCTTCTGGATCTACCAGGCTCCGGGTCACAGTTTTTGGCAAAACCCAACTGAAATGAAGTCCTGTATATATGTAATTGAGGCCTTCTTTCTCACGGGGGATTAAGTAAGAAATGGCGTGATCGTTTCTCTCCTTCACTTTAATGGTGCATTTTGCTCCTTAATAAACGTTATTACTATAGACCCTATGAAATGCTTTACATAAAGATATAAAATAAGTTTATATCAAAATGCTTGAGAAGTTTATATCAAAATGTTTTATATCAAAGAAGTTTAAGAAGAAATAGAATAGATTTTATAAAAATGCTTCAAAGTTCTTAAAAATAGTTAGCTTGTTAATTAAAAGAACAAGTGGAGAGGACTCTCGAATGGTGGTGATGGTCTCCAAAACCCTATGTACATTATAACAAACATGTTTACTTTTATAGAATAAGAAATTGATTTATTTAAGAAGGTATCGAAAAACGTCTCTTCATACAATCAGCCTAGATGGAAACCCTAGGCTCTATCAAGCGCCAAGAGGGAACAAATATCCCGAGGTGCAAACCTCTCCTCGAAAAGCTCCTTGAATGCAATACCTAAGAAGAGGTTTGCACCTCAGAAGATTTGATCAATTGATAAAATTTTTACTTTTTATTAAATTGATAAATTGAATACATACATGGACAAACATTCCAAGATCTCCCTCATATTATTACTTTTTACTTTTTATTATTACATTTTATTAATGGCCGACAATAATATGGACAAACATGGACAAACGTTACAAGATCTCCCTCATACTCGACTGTGGAGCGCCTCTTGGTGCACTAACCAAACAAAAATTATTTTACTTTTATAAAATAAAAAACCATTTCCTTTAAAAAAGAAAAGAAAAGCCATAAATTTATCGGTGATTCAATAATATATAAGCATGATAATGATATAAACCCTGAGCAACAAATCAAAGTGAACCTAGTGATTATATTAAAATTAAGAAAGAATATAAGAATGATTATCTTGTTGTATAATGTGTTAGACTTCCACTCTCTACTCCCAAGGGTCAGTCACTTTTCAACAATGACATGAATGCAAAGTGGTCGATCACAAACTCTACCACATAACCTTAGCATTATCTAAAGACGAGGAGACATTTTAATTAAAAAGATGAGACTTCTAGGATTCTCCCATTATCATGGTCCATTACTTAGTGAATCTTGAAACATTAGCAAGTTACTATGGTAATCAATTGTGATTGTACCAACCTCATGTATGTCGAATATGTATCCTCATACCAATTTTCATTGTGCTCATGAGACTAAGGATTAATATCATATCTAGGAACATCTTATTGCAACCTCTTGTCGAAGAGATTCATAGACTTACATGATTATTTGAGAAGATTTCTTTCAAACATATCTATAGAGAGAGGAATATGACATCGGATCAACTATCAAAACAAGGACTTGATCTGGAGGAAGGATTATGGAAAAAATGGGGTTGAAACAGTGATCTCATCCAGGAGGATGATCCAAGACCTATTGAGTTTTAATTTATCAACCATGTTTGTATCTATTTATATGTTATATATTGCTAAACAAAACAAGAGTTATTTAAAAAAAATTCCCAGCACTCAGCCCTTGTTAGAGGATGAAAATTTAAGCCTGTTAGATAGGCAGTATTGTTTTGTTAGCTCATGTGATTACTATAAGTGATCGTATTATTTTGGAATTATTTTGGAACGGTCTATATAATGACCATGTAAATTTTTTTTGGACAAGTTTTGGATCGGTCGACTTTATGACCATATAAAAGGTGGTTTTTATTATAAATACAAAGTGTGAATCTTTTTTCCCTAGGAAAAAAAGGGTGAACCATGACATGAGGGTGCATGAGATGAAACTTGGAAATTGTGCCAAAGGGGGATTACAAAAGTGAAAAGGAAGAAAGAAGATATAGATGTGACAAGCAGATTACCTTGGATATGATCATAATGAAGATGAAATGCATCATAGGTTCATTTCAAGCCAAATTTCAATATTAAGGCCTATTAAAAAAGACGGAAATATGCACACTTGCGACACAATTCAAATTTCATCTAACACAATAGGTATCAGGATCGCCTCAAAGAAATGATCCCTTAAAAGACATGTATTGAAAAATAATCCAAGTTGTATATTATTAATGTTACAATTTACTAAATTTTAACACTGCAGATGGATTCGGAGACCCCCTAGTCTTAAAATTTAGTAAATTGAACAAATTCATTATCGAAATTATAATTTTCCACTGTCGGAATGACACAACTAAAAATGACCACATAAATAACCAATTGATATGTGGTCATTTTTAGTTTAATTCTTATCTTGTGACCAAATTGGTCATTTGTCTTGGTCATTTTTAGTTTAGTTTTTATCCCGTGACTAACTTGGTCATTTATCTTGGTCATTTTTAGTCAATTCACTTAAAATTTCTCATTTTTGGTCATTGAGAAATTCCATAGCCTTCCATCTCCTGAAGTCCCAGTACACATGCCTCCTGACATACATAGTTAGCTTACTCATCTTACACGTTGTCAACACCCCTATATTTCCACGCAATACTTTGGCATGGGTGCTTTGCCACCACATGCCCATCACTTGGGGCCACCACATGCCCATCTCTTGGGGCCACTTGCCCACCTCATGCTCTAAAATAGGTAGATTTGAATGTTCTTTATGATGCATGGAAACAAATGAAAACTAAAAAGTCTCTTTCAGTGAAAATTTGTGCTTTTTGCATTTTTTATTTGAGGATTTAATTAATTTATACTTGTCAATTACAATAAAATTATTTATATAACCTTTGGGATGGAAAAATATATGTCCTTCAAATTGAAATTAAGACAGCTTTAAATTTGATTAATGCTCCAAAATCACTAATATAGAGTTTGAAATGTGGAATTATAACTTTCATTAAAATGGAGAAAAATATCCTAAATTATATATTCATGAGATCTATAAAATATGAAGACTTACATACGAAGAATATCTGGATAAGAGGAATTGATAATAGCTAAATAGACGCAGCATCAATGAATAATAATATAAAATATGAAAACCTACATATGAAAATAAGATGTTACGTTCAAATCACCCCCTGGTATCCTATTCTTGGGGCCGTGTGAATGTGGTATAATTCATTAACTTTAGAATCCCTAATTCTTCTCCACCGGGAACTCAAGCCTGGCTTTACTTATTATGCCATTATTTCTTGGCTATACTACCCATTAGCAGGGGCACGTCGGCTTGGGCTCCCTTTCTGAAGGGACACGAATAAGAATCGATCCATTTGTTTCATCTTTGTATCATGGACTGTACTTGCGCTGCCCTGTAGTTTTAATTTGCATATCCATCAGAATATATATAGACAGAGAGAGACTACAAGAAGGATTAGATACTTCATGCGTACCTGGTACCTGCTGTTTCCCAGTATCAACTGTGGCAAAGAATTTGGTACATCTTTCCATTAGAAAACTCAATTAAAGCAGACTCAAATTACTGAAAACCAAAGCTCCACGAAGAATCAAAACATGTGAAGGGTGCGAGAAGAAGAGAAGGTGGTGTTTAGCCAGGTAACGAGATTGTGAGGGACGTACGAGATTCCATATGAAAAGTGTACAGACTATTTGACGATAGTCATGGCTGTCGGGCTGTCTTTTGCTGTGAGTTTTCTGCTCTGATCTGTTCAATGTTTGACGTCTAATGGCGTGCGTTTGAAGTTATCTGCTCTGATCTGTTCAATGTTTGACTTCTTTTGCTGTGAGTTTTCTGCTCTGATTTGTTCAATGTTTGACTTCTAATGGCGTGCGTTTGAAGTTATCAATGTTTCAAAAATTCGCGCCATTTTTATCACAGCGTCTTCGGCGTTGATAATAATATCTAAACGAAACCTGTCGAGCTTGACTTTCAAGTATTTATTTATAGGATGATCATATCTCGAGGATAGTGAGCTTTGAACTTTTGGGCACTCTTGAATCTTGAAATTTTGACTGTTAATAGTTGTTATTTGTCATTTTCATTTGCTTTGGTGAGGTAAATTTGAAAATTTGACTTTGTCATGGTTTTTTGAGTTCATGGTATCATGGTATTTGGTGGTCCATGGTAATGATCTATTGTATTTCTTCTGAAGTAGCATATTTAAAGGTTTCCAAGACAATCCTTCTTTTTCATTATTTATATACTTAGTTTAATCATTATGTTTAATATATTTTTTGACTTGCAAAGTAGACTCAAATTTCAACCCTACCTTTACCTAAATTAAAACTCATAAAATATAATTTATAAAGACATCACCTCAGTTATTCTACACTTCAATCGCTTAATAACATTTATATACATGTTTAGATAATTAGACTTAAATATTCAACGAATAGTTTAATTTTTTATATTTTATTTTCAATATTAATTTTTTATTAAATATTTTAAAAAAAATAAAATATGAAAAGTTGTTCATAAATTAGTTTTCAAATTGCAATGAGGATATTGATGAAAGTTGATTAATTAGTATTACTCAATAAAAAAAAATACACATCTCAAATAACACCAAATTAGTGATTGTAAATTCATATATTTTTATTTTTTTATTAACTTATTTACTTAAATACTTAAGACTGAAATTTTTAAGTAACCATAAACAATTTATACAAACATTAAAATACTTTATCGAACAAACATACCTTTGGAATTTAACTTTTAACCATTAATGAATAATATAATAAATAACAATTAATTTCTTTAAGCTATATCCTTTTGCATATATTATATATATATATATATATATAAACAAAACCAAATATATTATATCCTATAATCATATATATAAACAAGTATTTACCAACAAAACCAAATATATTATTCAAAGGATTTTGGTCTAAGTTATATTTAAAAAAAAAATGTTTTATAAATTTTAATTGTATATTGGTTAAATTAATAATTTATATGTATAAATATTCAAAAATATGAATGGCTTTGGTTTAGTGGTCAAACCAATGATTTGTTACACTACGACCAAGTCTCCAATAAGAAGGGAGATTCCCTAACTCTCACTGGGTTCACATTATTCCTTGACTTTCAATTTTTTGATTAGAAAAAGTGAGATCCATTAACTCTAGTGAGGGTTCACATTATTCTTCGACTTCCAATTTTGTGATTGTGGAATAAGTGAGATGAATTAATTCTCGTTGTGTTGTTAAAATTATTTTGGGATTTCTCGTTACTGTTATTGGATTACAAGTCACGAGGACGTTACTTTTTGCAAAAGTTCGTTGCAAATTTTGGATTGCGTTATTAGAATAGTTAATTTTTATTATAACATTTCAATTCAGAACAAGATTCTTGAAAGTGATCCAATTTGAAGGGTGGGTTTTAATTTCAATTGGAAGAGCATTTGTTCTTGGAGTCCTTCAAAGATGAAGGGAAATATAAATAATTGTATTTCAATCGATAAGTATAAATTAATTAGACTATTTCTTTAAAAATACAAAAAACAAATATTTTTTATCTAATTTTTTACAATCTTAAACAATTGAGCACTCCTTAATATTTACATGAAAAAATGATATCTTTTCAATAAAACCTAATTTGAACACATTAATTTGACATATATGTAACATTAATTTTACACTTCATTAAAATAACAACTATTCTGTTGTATTTTTCCAGGTTGGAGCATACTTCATTATACAAAAAAAAAACTACTTAGACTATGCAATAACCATATTGTGGCATCTACATGATCTTATGCATAGTGTGGGACATTGTAACTAGATATAGTCTTGGGATGGAGGGGAAATGGAAACTAGCCTAAATCAATTGGAACCTTGCAACTCGTTGCATGTTTGAGTCTTGACAATCTTCCATTTAAATTGAACTAGAGCACCAAAAGATGTTTGTTAATGGATAGATTTGAGAAGATTCTAGATGTGAGTAATTAGAGCTCAAAGCTCTAAATTTGATGTGTTTTGTACCAATCCACGATTCAACGAATCCATAGCCACGGGCATGAAATTTAAGTTATTTAATGACAAGAATTAATGTATCTACCTCTATGTAGAAACGATTTTCAATGCTGATGTGGGCCACTACCCTCCTTAATACTTATTGTCTTACCAAAAGGCATGAGAATGAGGAAGAAGACTTAAAATTATGGACTTCACCTTCAAAGAGTGCCTTACAATTACATTGGTAAGGAGTGATAAGAAGAGATCACAACAATCCAACGTGTCAAATTTGAGTCAATAGTGTCAATTAAATACTTATATGGTAAATTTAATATAAGACTTACTTATAGTTCTCTCGTACTCTTTGCGTCTTGACACATTTGATATTTTATGGTTGTCTATGCCCCTTGACTCAATTGATATTATAAGGTGAGGATGTGCATGCATAATAATCCTTAGTTATGACTATGAGATGAAGATATAAAGAGAAGAGGATGTAAATACATGTAATTTTATACGTATTTTGTTGGTGAGTGCCTAAGAAAAATGTGGTGAGAAAACATATATGTTTGGAAGGACGGAGGGAGATTACATCATGATCATGTCACCCATCAAATTGAAGACTATTCCTGAGCCAAAACTTGTTTTTTTAAATTTTATTAATAACCATTGTGGTGCTTTGGTCCAAATTTTTTTTCTAACTCATTGTTTCTCCATATCATGTGCCGAGTGCCACCTCTCTATATCAAGGCATAAATCGAACTTTGCATGGTTTGTTGTCCTAGTTGCATGCCATTGAGTGTTGTTATAGTTTCTGTTAGTCCGTGACATTCATGCAAGAAATGAAGTCTTGTACAAGAGGACTCATCAAATAGACCATTTGAATTTCATTTTCGATGAAAAACGATTGGATGTTGGTAGCTAGGCTCACATAGGTAGTAGGAACAAAGTTTTAGGCTCGCTTTGGGCCTAGTAGTAGACTAGTAGTGTTTCTTCGTTGTTATAACCGTAGTCACTGACCCATTGTCACGTCTTAGATCTCAGCCTGAAGTGACTCGAGAGCCAGAGTCAAATCCCAGTGGCTAATTCCTCGCAGTCGTCAGCTGTCACACGTCATCCTGCATAGCTTAGTAGTGAGTGCGTGATGTGAGTGAGTGAGTGATTATAATTTATGATATTTCCAATATTTTGAATAACGAGTCGAATTTTATAGCATAGGAATTTCATCATAGAAATTGAAATTTATATGGATGGGTAATTTCAAATGTTTCCTTTCTTTTGAAATGTTGATATAAATTATCTCCTTTTTAATTGGAAGGATAAAATTCAAATTTTAAAATTTTTTTAAGGGAAATTTTAACTTTACACTTCTAGGAAAGACTAAAACCCTTTGAAATGTTATAAATTATCTCCTTTTTAATTGGAAGGATAAAATTTAGATTTTAAAATGTTTTCAGAGGACAATTTTAACTTTACACTTCTGGGAAGGGCTAAAATCCGTTGGAATACCGGGGAAGGATTCAAATTTGAACATTGTTCTCGATTTATAAAAACCATTTATTGTCAATTCTTCTCATGTCACTCTACATATAAATAAATAAATATGTGAAGCAGCATATGCACCACATTTATTGATGTAGAATCGGCTAAAGAAAAATACCAAGTAAGTCATTGTTTTGTAAGAAAGTATTTAGGTTTGGTGTTTCATTTTTATAACACTAATTGGTTCATCATTAACATTATTAAAATGTTACATGTTACTTAGTCAAGTTTGATGTTTCATTTTTGTAACACTAATTTGTTCATCATTAACATTATTAAAATGTTACATGTTATTTACTTCTATGATGGGTTAAAAAGTTGTGTTATGGTATTTATGTCAAAAATATAATGTGATGTAGGTGCATATTTTGCTCATGTCGGTTGAGAGATTGAGAAGATGTCTACGAATCTGGGAAATAATAAGATGGTTATCAAGATAAGTAATGATAGCATTTATTGAAGATATAATATAATCAATGTTTATATAAAATAGATTCGATATTTACACGGTTTCTAGTAAGAATTTCTTGATGCCATAATTTTAATGGAGTTGATGATGAATGAGATACTTTAGATGATCTATAAAGGCATTATCGAAGATGGAGACCATGGAGACAAAACTACATTTCAAAAGGAAGAAATGTGGTAATGATTTTAATAAGTTGGTTAGTCATTTAATCAAGTCGAAGAAATACTCAAAATAGAGATAAGCAATACCATCACATGAGAACTTGGCAATTATGAGAATTTAACAATTATAGGGAGAAGGAAGAAAATAAAGAGTTGGATAATTGCATTGATAGGAAAATACTAAATTTGTAAAGTTGAGTTTTAAGAAAAGTGAGGAAGACTTAGAAGAACTTATGTTAGTAACAAAGAAATAGAGTAAGGTCATATATATATGTGTGTGTGTTTAAAAGCATAGATTATTTGTATTTTATAAATTTTAATATTGGGTATGTCTAGAGCCTACTTATGATGGGTTGCATACCTATGTGGAATGTATGTTTGTCAATGTCTATTTACATTCATTCTATAATAAATTATTAAGTTTTAAACAAATAATTCTCTATAGGTTTAAGTTCTCAAAATGAGACTATACATTGCGATTGGTAATGCATGTACCTTCTGAATGTATCAATTGGTATTGAGTTCCAATTTATTAATGGAAATTTATGAGATGTCAAAACTAAGAATTTTCCATGGGAAGAGAGTTTTGTTTGCCAAAATAGAGTAGAGAGGTGATGGCGAGGGATAAAGAAATAAAATAATTAAGAAGTGGATAGGGGAACTAAAAACAAAATAGAGATTTAGGAGAATCGAAGCCTAAAACAAAAGAGGAAGAAAAAAATAATATCAAGAAGAAGAGCTAACGTTGAAAATATTTATTTATTTGAAATATAGAGGAGGTGAGTGAGTGGAAGTTCCAAATTACGATTATAGTTTGAAAGCAAAGACCTTTTTGTATTTGGTAAGTGGGATGGATCATTACTTTGAGTAGGCCCATGTTATATACCTTCAAAGAATAACCACATAAGTAAAGGACCTTGTTCCCATATGTTGGGATTTGTGCAGTTATAGAGTGTACAAGAGACTTAGGAAAATATACTTGGAATAACATGGTTATAAAGTTTCAAGATAATTTTTTTTTATAGCGTTTTATCATCAAGCCTATATAGATATCTATATTGAATTTGAGAGAAAAGGAGATGATCATATGGGAGTACATTGAAGAATTCCATAGATGATCAATACCATCTATGCTTACCAGAAAAAATACCTAGAAAGGTTTACAAGTATGTGATGGAGATAGGGACCATCCAATATGTCCATTCATTGTTGAATGATTTCATACTCAAAGGCTCATATTACCTTAGCCATCCACGTTTTGTATTCATTGTTGAAGGATTTCATACTAAGAGGCTAACACTGTGCAAGGCATGTACAATATTTCTAATCATTGTTGAAATATTTTAAGTCTCATAAGTTGATACTACGTGTTGTAATTTGTGGGATTGCATGTGGTTACCAATAGCACATCATAGCTATATCAAATATGAGATGACACGTACATAAAGAGAGCAATAAAGTAAGAAAGTAATGGAGACAACAACAACAAGTCTTTTATTATATTATCAAGCTATATTATACAAAAGGAGATAATCATCTCTATAACATTTGGCTCACTAGCCTATTTATATGGATCATACATTTAGTTATACAAATGTAAGTTCATAATTGTCTCGGAGTCGGCCTAACCAACTCGACTAGAGAAACCTGACTAGTTGGTGGGTGGTCGAGAGGACCTGGTTGTTGTTGTCGACTAGGATACTCCAACATCTACCCCATCCCAGAAATTTTCCTCATCATGAAGAGAACAACGAGATGTAAATTTTTAAATTTTTTTTTGACAAAATTACAAAAATAACAAAGTCTTCAATATTGTTAAGAGCTAGATCATTCGCCAAGTGGAATAAAATCAACACATGCTTCGACGATGGTTGGGAAAGAATAGGCGCTATTTAAATTCTTCCCAATCAATTTTAAAGATAGTTCAAATTTGTTCACTTACACTAGTGAGTTATGACAGTCGGAACAATTTCACTTGCATACGATCTTTTAGCATGCTTTGCATATTTGTACTGAAATGTTGATGTTGAATTTTTGCTGCCCTCGTTAGCTTGTAGATAAGACTGGACAGCTGATTGGATTCTCATTTTGATTTCTTGGCCTCTTGCAACCATTTGTATTATTTCTTCTCTAGTTCATCATGTCGATGGTGTTCCATGGTAAACTGGTCTTCCAAGGTCTGTGCAGTTACTAGGTCGATATAATTATTCCTTGTTTAACTACTAGGAAAAGGCCCTTTAGCGGAGGTTACAGTGGATGCTCCTCTCAAAAGATTCCAAATATCCGTTTATAACAAAGGTCACTAGCGGAGGCGAGCAACCATAGGTTTATGCAGATGTTTTTTTTCTCAGTGCATTTATTTAATACGAATACACTAGTGCGTTTGTAAAAAATGCGCACTGGTGTTGTCATAAATCATGTTGCAATGTGACCAAAAAATATCATCAAGAAGAAAGAAAACTATATTTTTGCAAATGATGCATTACTTCAATAAAAATGCAACGTTGTGTTTACAACCACCATGCACCAATATACCATAAATCATGTTGCACCATGACCAAAAATATCATCAAGCAAATAAAAACTATTTTTCTTGCAACCAGTTTTTTACTTCAATACAAACACCCTGGTGCATTTTCAAACTCCATGCATCATTGAAGCAATAAATCATGTTGTACTTTGACAAAAAATATCATCAATCGAAAAAAAACTATATTTTTGCAACTGGTGCGTTACTTCAACAAAAATGCACCAGTGTGTTTACAAGCGCCACACACTCGGAAGCCATAAATCATGTTGAACTCTAACCAAAAATATCATTAATCGAAAAAAAACTATATTTTTGCAACGAGTGCGCTCATGTGGACATAACGCACTGGTGCGTTAGTAAAGTCAATGCACTATGTTAGGTAAAAAATGTGACTCGTTATATTTTATTTCAAAATTGTACATGTGGTGTGATTTCTATTAACAACCACCCGAGTGTGTCAAAGACTCTGGTGCACCAAGAAATTGTTTTATAAAAACAAATTACCACATCATAAAAATCATTTTTACCTTCTACATTGCTTCTAATCCCAACAACACTGATGTCGTACATCACCCCCTTATATGCAATAGCATTCATGTTGCACATGGACACGTTGCTTGTTCCTATTGGCTCCTATCTGCATTTTGAATTTTGCCAAATCGTGGGAAAATTTTGAAAATTTCTAGAAAAACATCTTTAAATTCATTTAAAAGAGGTAAATTCTCTAAACTAGGCTTTGGCTTGTCATCATTAGTTTCGGTAATTTGTACTGCAAACAACCTACATCCCTTCCTAGCACACTTTTTCAATTGCAAAGTAGATATTATTCTAGTAAGAACCCTTTTCGGAATCTCTCTAACAATTTTACTTTCTCCATTTTCGTCAATACAATTAAAAGTTTTATCATAGAAATTTAGCACAACTCTATGTTTTTCTAGCCAATCCATGTTGACTAATACATCATACGACCCTAATGGAAAAATATTCAAATCTACTTTTCTAATCAAATGTTGCATATGAACTTCACAACTATAAATAAAACTGGTTACTTTTCTTTTTGTCCCTGTAGCTAATTGTACTAACCATGACTTTTCGAAATCAAAGTTTTCTATTTTACATAGATCTACCAGCTTAGGAGAAATATAAATTAAAGTAGATCCGGAATCAATTAATATATAAATAGGTTTGTCAAATATCTTACCATGTACCTCGATCATGGAAGCTTGATAATCCACTTGATGATTTTCGAAGGCGACGCTAATATGCGGTATGTTTCGAGTAACCTCTCCAACTGTGGCATATTCCCGGACGGTGTGAATATTCCAATTATCTTTCTTATGAGGAAAATCCCAATAGAAATGACTCTCCCCGCAGCCACAACACTAGAAAGGTTCTCTTTTTATTTATTCTTTCTTTGTATTAAAGAGATTATCTTTATACTCAACAGTTCGCATGGGTTGTTTATATTTTGTCCTTAATGAACTTGTTTCCTATCTTTAAAATTATTTCTATAGAACCCTTTATGTTTATTGAAAGGTTTGAATTCTCTTCTCTTAAAATTACTTCCATCTCTTTTCTTGAAGTTATAAGGATTTTCATTCTTACTCTTAGATTCATCATATGTTAATTTGGCCTTCCTGATTGCTTCATACAAAGTTTTTGGTTCATCAAATTCTAATTTGTCTTTATAAAAGTTAGGCAAGCAACCTACAAATCTATGAATTTTAGGTTTTTTGTCGTTTAGGAAAGACACATATCTTAAAAATGATTTTTTTTGTACAAAAGTCATGCATAGACATTGATCCCAATCTTATCTCATAGAACTTCTTTTCTCACCTCTCATAGTAATACTATGGGAGGTATTCCCTCTTAAATTCCTTTTGAAATCAGTTCCCATCTTACTTTTCTATCATTAATTCTTTTTATCTTTTTAATTCCTGCCACCAAATATCATCCTTCACGACTAGATTGAAGATGGCAATTTCTTCTTTCATAAAGTTGGAATAATTGTACATAGTAAAGTACTTCTTCATCCCAGAAAGCCAAGCCTCAGCTTCTTCTCCATTTTTTACTTCATCGTCAAAGGTAGGAGGCTTTATTTTCTAAATTCTCCCATTAGCTCATATTTATATTTTCTTTTCTTCCTATGTCTGCCCTCAGAGCTATCACTAGAATCTTTCGATTCACTGGATATGGGGATTTCATCAAAAGAAGGATAGCTAGAGGATGATTTTTCTTGTTTACGTTTCTTCTTATTTTTATCATCAGTTATCTCATTTAGATTATAAAGTAAGGCTTCATTTAAGTCTTCCTGATTTTTTAGTACCCTCTCATGTTCATTCTTAAAGTTAATTAATTCGACTTGTAAATCCCTTACTGTTTGTAAAATCTCGTTATTCACATTGTTATTCTCATCATTCAATTCAACCCATACAGGTGGGGTGGGGGATCGTCTTCCGGCCATATCTTCCTATAGCTTAGTAACACAAACGTTCTCTTGATGCACGAAGGAACAACATGTAAACAAAATTAGTTTTTCTCATAACACTTAGTGGACACCATAATGCCAAGTGTCGTAATCTAAGCTCTGATAGAACAATGTAAAAACCCCACATTAAAATAACCCTGGAATAAAATAGATAAATAAATAAAATTAAAACTTTTTCTGTTCTAGTATGATAAAAAGCTTACTTGAAAATAAGGAATAACATTTCCATAGCCCAGTGTAGTTTTTATAATTCAAGGTACATGTCATACTTTATAGTCCATGGTGTATATGATATTGCTAAATTTTGGGTAAGGGGCGTACATGAGAAGATATTTTGAGTTTAACCAGTCTTGTTTAGTGCATATGATCTTATAGTCTAGTTAACCATGTTTTACACTTCTCATTAAAAAAAAGCAATCCATCTCTTAATAAGTTTTATTCAAGTCAAATCATAAACCCATATATGCTTTTTTATGGAAACCCCTTTCCACACAACAACTCTTTTTTTCACCATTAAAACATCTACTTCGTTCTTCGAGGAAAGGTAGCGATCATACCAGGAAATAATGATTTACATTAGGGCAATAACTTAATCTTCATACTGACTTAGTAGTAATTATGTCCATTAACATAAAGGGTGTTAATTATTATGATAACAATGTAAAATATTGTGTCTCACTATGCCTCACTGCCTCACCTAAAAAGATTTGAGCTAAAAAATCAACTAATACAAAACTAACTACCAATAACATTGACAACAACTAATTAACATAAAAATTTATTATAAAAAAAACTAAAAAAAATAATTAAGAGTGACATGTTGATATTCTCTTGTTTCGTTGAAACATGCCATTGAGTAGTTTTAATAAAGATAACCTATTTTGAACAAAAGAAAATCATTATCATCTCTTATGATAAGCTTTCACTTTACCTTTTTGCATCCATACACTCCAACATGGACAAAATTACATAAGAATTATTAAGTGTAATGCTAAATTCAGCATATCTTGATTAAACGGTAATGGGGTTACTCTCTCTTCCCTGCTAGAAGCACAGGTGACTGGTTGCAAAGGACACTATGGATTTCATTGGGATTGGGATGTAGAAAAAAATTGTGATTCCATTTTAATCTTCGATTTATTTAATAATGATAAGAATCTAAAAAAAATCAAATATAATAATTTAAAGAAATATTTTATATTAAAAAATTAGTGTTTTTTTATAATAATAAATTTAAAATTAAAATAAATATATTTTAATTATAAAATATATATAGTTAAGACTTTTTTATAATATATAAATTCAAAATTAAAATAAATATATTTTAATTATAAAAATATATATACTAATATAATAAAAAAAATAAAAAAATTAAAAATTAAATATAATTTTATTTAAAATGATTTATCATTTAATTTCATGCAAATAACTTATTTTAATTCAATGCAATTAAAATAAATACATTTTAATTATAAATACATATATGCTATCACATAGTTAGGATTTTTAATTATCACATAATTTAAAATTAAAATAAATATAAAAACATATATACTAATACAATTGTTTAT
This sequence comes from Larix kaempferi, assembly GCA_027924585.1. Taxonomy (NCBI): domain Eukaryota; kingdom Viridiplantae; phylum Streptophyta; class Pinopsida; order Pinales; family Pinaceae; genus Larix; species Larix kaempferi. Next base: position 4,055,800 of record BSBM01001217.1, read on the forward strand.
AACTGACATATAATTTTACGTAAAGTGTTATTATCATGCAAATGATTTATTTTGATCCAATTAGAAGAAAATATGTTCCACTTATGAATGACTGTATGAATATTATCTTCTACTTAGAAAAACAACCCGGCGAACGAATATTTTTTTACATTGGAATTTCTCTTTGAAGATTATTATTTACATAATAAAAGGTGAAAAATTAAACTATATTTTTTAAATCATAACCCAATGATCCATTACGAGTTCAGAAAGCGGGCTCGAGAGAGAAGAGAACCGCCCATTGATTGAAAGCGATGTATGATGATGATAATAAGAACAAGGAAGCATTTACTTTGACTTCGAGATGCGAATTGTTATTTTATATTTATATATAATTAGGTAGATAGTTCTTTGATAGGTGTGGCCTCGGATGGAGGTCTATTTCTATGAATGATTTTATAGAATTTTTAAAAAATCATATATTTATTAAATTTTTATTATTTTTTATAGAATTTTTAAAAAATCATATATTTATTAAATTTTTATAATTTTTTTATAGAATTTTCATTTATAGAATTTTTTAAAAATCATATTTTATAATAATTAATATTTTTAAATTTTTATTATCTTCAATGTTATAGAATTTTTTTTAAATCATATTGTATAATGATTAATATTTATTATTTATTATAGAATTTTTAAAAAAACATATTGTATAATGATTAATATTTATTAAATTTTTATTATCTTTAATGTTATTAGAAATGATAGTTTAGTTGAGTGAGATCAACTATGTTAACAGTCTTACTTTTCTCACCATGTTTTGGGGTTTTTGAATAATATTTTTTTTTTAATTTTTAATTTTTTAAAGAAATTAATAAATTAATAATTTTATAATCAATAATTCGTAAATCTATGTTTGCATCACGTCCTGACAATAATAATAAAATTGGTTTGTGTTACGATAAAATCTTCCATGTCTATCTCCATATTATATTCAGACCAGTAATCTGCTTACCTCTGGGGATGTGTCGATGCAGTTTTATATCTGAGCCAAGAGAATCAGAGGTTCCAGTTTATGATTGAACTGATCTTCTTCCTCGAGTTTCGTGATCCTGTTGAAAAGAGGCAGAATGACAATAAAAAGATATAATTTTCCGTGTCTAATCATGTTTCTTGTTTTCAACTATTTTGGCGGATTACCTGCACTGATTTGCAGCGGTCGTGCTGTGTCCGCAGATGGAGTGGCTCTTTTAGAAATCAAATCATCTTTTGTAGATGCTGCAAATGTTCTTTCAAGCTGGAGAAATGACAGTTCTTCTGATGTCGATCCTTGTGGCTGGGAAGGTGTCAACTGCAGCAGCAACGGATCAAGCAGGGTCATTTCAATTTCCCTGCCATATAGAGGGCTGTCTGGCCGTCTTTCCACAGCAATCGGCAGGATGGCTGCCCTGGAGAAGCTCGATCTTTCTGGCAATACCTTATCTGGCGTTATTCCTAGCCAGATAGGCAACTGCACACGGCTTCTTGAAGTCAATCTCGCCCATAATTTTTTCTCGGGCTTCATTCCTCCAGATCTCGGGAATTGTAGCCTTCTTACCGTTTTGAATTTCAGTACCAACAATATTTCTGGTCCTATTCCGCCTGAATTGGGTAATCTCGTAAGCCTGACTACGCTTTCCGTAGATACAAATAATCTCTCTGGTATCATTCCTTCGGCTGTTGGAAAGCTTGCTAGTATGAGCGTATTCACGGGATACTCCAACTATTTCAGTAGCTCTCTACCGCCCGAAATCGGCAACTGCAGTCAGCTAAGAAATCTGAGCTTCGACACCTCGGGATTGAACGGGGAGATTCCGTCGGAAATTGGGAATTTGAAGAAGCTTGTGGAGATGTCTCTGTATAATAACAATTTGACGGGTATCATCCCTTCTTCTATCGGCAACTGCAGCAGTCTGGAAACCATTGCTGTTTATCAAAACTCCTTAGTTGGTACAATACCAGTGGAGATAGCCCAGCTGGAAAATCTGAAATATTTATGGGTTTATGAGAATAATCTTGGAGGCTCAATCTCCAGTGGTATTTTTACCGGACTGCATAAGTTGGAGGCATTTGATGCATCTACCAATAATCTGACTGGAGTTATACCATATGATATGGGCAGTCTAAAGAACTTGACATTCTTGGCCATTGCTTTCAATAACATGTCCGGATCGATCCCTACATCTTTTTCTAATCTTACAAGCCTGCAGATCCTAGATCTATCGTACAATAATTTTGAAGGGACTTTGCCGGAAGCAATTGGCTTTTTCCCCAATCTGTTACAGTTATTTATCAGTAATAACAAATTCGAAGGTCCGCTGCCTGCTGCGCTTGGAAGCGTCAGCAAGCTGATCAGTCTAGATTCATATTCAACGGGATTGAGCGGATCGATTCCTTCTGGGCTTTGCAGCGGTGTGTTGTTGTACCATCTTGCCATCTACGATAATCGATTGGAGGGGAACATTACTGGCCTTCTGCAAGACTGCGTCTCACTGCAACGCGTCCGGCTGCAGAACAACCTCTTCACGGGCTTCATACCAAGTAATATATCTAAGCTCTCCTCATTGTATTACCTTGAGATTTCTCATAATAACATCCATGGAAGTATACCTTCCGCCATGGGACAGATGCCGAACCTTACTAATCTCCTCCTTGCCGACAACAACCTCAGCGGTGTCATTCCTCCTGAAATAGGAAAATTGACAAATCTGGGAAAGCTCGATCTGAGCGGTAATAATCTCACTGGAACGATTCCTCCAGAGATTGGTAATTTAGCTAATTTGGAACTTTTAGATCTCAGCGGAAATTCGTTGGAAGGCAGCATACCAGCAGATCTGGGGAATCTTGTGATGCTGTCAACATTAAATTTGAGTGTAAACGCATTGACAGGAAGGATCCCCAGTTTTCTGGGGAATTGTAGACATTTAAGCGCACTATATCTGGCTAGAAACAAGCTCAGCATGGCAATTCCATTGCAGTTGGGAAATCTTGCGGCCACTCTCCAATATAGCTTAGACCTAAGCTGGAACAATCTTTCTGGAACTCTTCCTCCTCAGATAGGAAACTTGGAGTTACTTGAATCCTTAAACGTCTCCCATAACCAACTGTCTGGTCAGATTCCTGAGTCTTTCACTGGGCTGATAAGCCTGACTTATTTCAACTTTTCTTTCAACCTATTGACAGGGGCCATTCCTCCATCGAAGGAATTTTTACAAGGCCCAGAGAGTGCATTTGAGGACAATCCAGGTCTTTGCGGGCCTCCCACAACGATCAATTGTTATGAGTCACTTAAAAAGAAAAAAATAATAAGCCCAGGCGGAGTTGCGGGGATCATTGTTGCTTGTATTGTGATCATAACCGTTAACATCCTTGCGCTGATATACATAATAAAAAGGTCAAGGCCCAAGAATGGAAGACAAGACATCGAGGAGGATGCTGCAGCGGGGATTTCTTCAGCGGGGACGCAGAAAGGAATAATAAAATATACAGACATAGTAGAAGCCACCAAGAACTTCAGCGATGATTACCTCATTGGCTCAGGCGCAACAGGCATGGTGTACAAGGTGGTTATTCCAGGACAAGAAAAAATCCTTGCGGCCAAGCGCTTGAAACTAGCAAATCATCATCGCGACGATAATCGATATCGCAGTCTGAGGCGCGAGATCGAAACTTTGAAGAACGCCCGTCACAGAAACATTCTGCGTCATCGGCACCTGTTAACTGAACATGATGATGAGATGAATATTAATGTAACACTTCTTCTGTCTGACTACATGATTAATGGATCGCTGTGGGAATATTTGGGCGGGGCATCGAAAGCCAATCAGAAGCTGGACTGGAGGACTCGGTATAACATTGCGGTGGACGTGGCAGAGGGACTCAAATATCTACACCACGACTGTGAATTCTCAATAATCCACTGCGACATAAAGTCGGCAAATATATTGCTGGACGATGAATATGTAGCACACATCGCAGATTTTGGACTTGCCAGGTTGAAAACTCCATCAGTAGATTCTGAATCAAGCTCTCTTTTTGGAGGGACTCCCGGCTACATTGCTCCCGGTACTAAATCTCCATACATTCTTTCTTTATAATCCTTATGATACCCACCAATTTATCGTTGTTGCAGAGATCATATGCTATTAATCTCTAACGATTAGTGTTATGTACTGCAGAATGTGGATATGAAGTGAAGGCGTCTACCGAACAAGACGTGTATAGCTTCGGAGTGGTGTTATTAGAGCTGGTAAGCGGGAAGCCTCCCGTGGTGGAAGAGGACGATCACAAATTTGTAGGTCTGCCTGCATGGGCTGAGAGGATGAAGGAAGAAGGGAAAATGGATGAAATAATAGACGAAGGATTGCGAAGTAACAGTGATGTATACAATAATACGAAGGATGACATAGCGAAGATGATCGAGATTGCCAGTTTTTGCAGTCGATCTTCTCCCAGGCTGAGGCCGTCTATGCACATAGTGCTTGATTGGCTACAATCTAATTCCATATTTGTCGCTTCAAAAACCACGGCCATCGTTGACGACCAGTACTACCTGTAAATTCCGAGGCCGTTCTTGTTTCCTGTTCGATTCTTCAACATGCGATCAAAATCCATGGATGGAATCTTTAGTCATGAATCTTTTCCAATGTACTGTTTATCGGGGTGTGTTCAGTGTGTATTCGCTATTTATTGGATTGTAGATGGGGTAGCTGGGAAGGTTGATTGTAACTTTTCGAGGTTTTGTTTCAAAAGTATATTGTTACATAACACTTTGGTTAGTGTCAGCTTTTTTGCTAAAAGAATTAATGACTTGAAAAATAATTATCTAATAATGTTGTTTTATCCATTCTTATTAGATTTTAATATTTTGTTTTAAATTATTTAAAATAAAGAAATTTGTTTATATCTCAAAAATATTAATAATATATAAAAATTTATTATAAATTTAAAATATATATATATTTTACCAAAAACTTATATAAACCTTAAATTTAATAAAAAAATTAGTTATAAAAAACGTAGAAGGGAAAATTATTTCATTTCTTTTAATCACCATGGTTGTTCCAAAGTAAAAATTAGTTATAAAAAACGTAAAAGGGAAAATTATTTCATTTCTTTTAACCACCATGGTTGTTCCAAAGTCTTTTTTGCTTTATTTTTCTATATTATTATTATAGTGTTAATTTTATTAAATTTTGATTAATAAGTTATAATCTATGATTTATAGTGTGAATATAAGTTTTTGTAAAGTGCAAAATTTTGTGAATATTGGTTTTTTAAAATATGAAATTTCAATAACTTAAAAATTCCAAAAATGTAAATTTTGAAATCTCAATAATATTAATTTCCATTCTAAATTGAAAATTGAAATTGAAAATTAAAATTGCAAATAGAAAATTACAACAAAGTATATTTGGATTTCAATATTTTGAATTAAATTCTTCTCAAAAGTAAAAGTATATATTATATATAAATATGTAATTAATATACATAATTTTAGTTATAAAAAATATTTCTAAATATATCAATATTGAAGAAATGTAAAAAAAAACTAATTTCAAACACAGCCGATTGGAAAGCAATAGTCATGGTTGTGATCTTACAAGCTCCCAGCAAATTAAATAGACTATACCATCCGATCCCCAATTTTAAATTATATGCAGAAGACGTTATTGAACAGAGATTAAACTACTTCTTTTGCCGGAGTGTGAAAAAGGTTCAAGAATCTATTTCATAAAGGCTGAAAATAAATCATTTATTTTGGCTTTTTGACTCCATATTGGAGGGTGGTTCTCTAAAGGTATAGGAGTCTTTCAAAATACTTTCTTTCCAATTGGATCCTTGTAGCTCGGCTATATGGAGCCGAGCTATTCTCTTTTTTTTGCTAAACCGGGATATTCATAAAAAAAAAAAAGGAAAGAAAGGTAATTGATCATGGCATGTTCACTGAAAAAAATCCCCTTCCTTTGCATCCGATCATCCAACACTTCCTTTGCATCCGATCATCCAACACTCGCAGTGTGGAGCATAACTAGGTAAGGAGCAAATTCATAAAAAAAAAAAAAGAAAGAAAGGTAATTGATCATGGCATGTTCACTGAAAAAAAAAATCCCCTTCCTTTGCATCCGATCATCCAACACTCGCAGTGTGGGGCATAACTAGGTAAAGAGTAAATATAAGTTAGCGAGGTTGGGTCATAGATCTGTGCAGGAACATCATTTCTAATTTCTTGGGTCTAAATTGGTGTTCTTCCTCAGGTATTCTTCCTCATCCAAATTCTGCAAAAATTCCAATATGTTTTTCAAGATTCAAAACCACAACTAAACCTTTTCCACCATTCCCTAATTTACTCAAATATTTCTTTACATATTTCAATTACATTACTAGAAATTAAATTCAAATTTAATAAAAGTTTTGTCTTTTAAATGATACTTTGTTTAAAGCTACTTCTCTTGAATCTAACATGTTCCACCATTCAATATAAATAAATATTTAATTTATATGCCTAAATCCCGTTTCATTTTATTATCAATTCAAAGTGAGTAAACTTGTGAAATGCTTTAAAGTATGTGTCAAAGTTAGTAAACTTGTGAAATGCTTTAAAGTATGTGCAAAATTAGTTCATTTACTAACTTAATTAATCTTATCTTAAATGTTCTTTAAATCATTTTATCAAAAGCAATGCTTATTCATATTAAAGAAATAAAAAGACTAATCAAATTGTCAAGTAAAAAATCTACAAATTTAATTTACACATAGGCAATCATATGTGTACTCACATCAAAGGCATATGTTCGATACATTTCTGGTAAAAAATAGTTTGTTTAATCAATTCGATTACAACCCATAAAATTAGTGCTCTATTTTAAAAGATGAAAAGACTAATCAAATTTCTAGGTGGAAACGTCTATAAAATTGATTTACATAGAGTCAATTATCTTTGAATTATTGTGTACTATGATTTCAAAGGTAAAAATGACATGTTCCGTGAACACTTCTTGTAACAAATGATATGTTTAATCAATTCTATTATAGCCCAAAATATAAGTGCTATGTTTATAAATCTGAAATGAAATTAGAAACTAGTTATTATAGAAAATACAGAAGACAATTGCAAGTGAAAACATAGGCACTCTAATGACCAACTAAAACAATAAGCAAACAAAAGTAGAAATAGATGTAGTGGTATGTGCCCAAAGCATAGGGGAACCCTCCTCCTTTGGGAATGCGCTCATAAAGAACGTTACAAGCTTGAAGGATTACTGAGAACCAAATTTCAAATGAGCATGTCTTTATATTAAGAACATATTAAGAACTAAAGGTCACAAAATCATATTACAAGCATGGCCTTTTCTCTATTTTCTAATTTCCCTATGTTGATGATCTAATGCTCACAAGAAGTTTGGCCTCAATAATTTATGCGGTCAAAGACATTCTACATGTCAGGTTCTGCATGATGGACATGGTTCCATTGAACTATTTCCTTTGTCTCAAGATCAATTAGTATGCTTTAGGCATCAAGCTATCTCAGAGTAATTATGCAAGGGATCTCTTGGATAGATTCTACCTGACCCACTACAAGTTAGCAGCCAAACCCTTTTTGTCTAGAGTATACCTTGAGGATGGCGGGGATACATCATTGGGGGATAGCACCTTGTATCGAAAACTTGTGGGGAGCCTTGTATATCATACCTACACCTGACCGAATATTTCATATGCAGTGGGGACAACTTCCATATACATGTAGGAGCTGCATGAGTTACACTGGAAGGCTTCCGAGCGCATCCTCAAATATGTTCAGGGAACCACTAGTTATGGGGCCCACTATGCAACAGGTTATGCATTGGATCTCATGGGCTTCGTAGATTCAGATTGGGTTGGTGACCGCACAGATCACAAGTCCACTTCCAGGTGCATGCTTAGTTTAGGTTCTGGTCCCATCTGCTAGCCGAGCAAAAAGAAATTAGAAATTGCTTTATCATCAGTAAAGGCCGAGTACCGAGGAGCGGTCAACATCACTATTCAGGCACTTTGAATTCATAACTTCCTCACTGAGATTGGCATCCAATTCCATCATCCGACTATCATTTGGTGTGACAACCATAGTACTCTCAAGTTTTGCAGAGACACAGTCCAGCGGCAACAGACTAAACAACTCAAAATCCATATCCATTTCATTAGAGAGATCGTACATGACAGGATCATCGATCTATAGTACTGTCCATCTACTGAACAGACTGTTGACTTCTTCACCACGACATTTACTTAGAACAAGTTCCACTTCCTACACAATTGTCTTGGAGTGAAGGACACAATTGCTTAACAGCTTCCTTTCTTTCTTCTTCTTTGATACATTGTAATTTGAGGGGTGGAGGGAGGCACATGTTAGGTACCCATGAGGTTTTCCCTCTTTCCTCTATATTTTAGTGTTCAACCTTAGATGCATTTTAAAATGCGTACCTAACATGGCCTTGATTGTCGGGACCCATTCAACATTTACACCCTAGTAGTGTTTAGGGAAGTGGTGGAGATATTACACACTAGCAACCTCCATAAAGCATGGCATTTACCACCATAAAGCATATCCATAGCGACACCCATAAAGTGTGGCCTTTACTACCATAAAGCATGGCTTTACTATATTATGTAATCTTTAATATTTAAAATAATTGGATAAATAAAAACAAAACAAGAAAGAATTTAAGATATCCATTTGTGTAGCATAGCAATGGGTTTTAGAGGTGCGGCTGCGGATATATATATTTCATCGAACTTGTTCCTGTGAAGAGTCAAGAGCCAATGGTAAAATAGTGAAGGTTTTTAAACTATATTTTAAATTTAATCAATATTCTTTTTAAAGGCTTTAGATGAGTTTGGAGGTTCAAAGATCACTGCCCTCATAATAAAAATATTTGAAGATCAAGTTTGATTACGTTTCATTTCGAATTGATTAGGAAAGGCCATTGACTTTTCAAGATTGATCACTTCAAACAAAAGCGATTAGAAGTCAAAAGCGATATAAATCATTCTAAAGATTATTCCTTTTTAATATCCCATGGGATATGGATATGTGGACGTTTCTCTCTCTATATATATCTCCTTCATAACATATCATATATATATGTGTGTGTGTGTTTCTCTGTGCGTGTGTTTGTGGGGTGTGTTATGAAAGAGATTTGTGATTTCTTCTATATTAAACATAAAAAATTCATAAATATTAAAAAATATGAATATAATGAATTTTAATAGAATAAAGATTTATTGTTATTGATAAATATATGATGAACATATATTATAAAAGGAAATTACATCATGAGAAATATTTATAAACTTACTTTTGATTTTATAAGGAGTTGCATATGACTACAAGTAGAGTCTAGAGTAGATTTATCTGAACATTGGATGTATCATGCATAAAGAGGGACAAAATTCATTGAGGTGTAGACCTTTATATAAGATTTTCTATTGTAATTTGATTGTACATATTACGAATTTGATCCCTCTCAATACATGACATATGTAGATTTAAAATAAATCTATGCTAATTTTAGACATTACCACTAAATATTTTAAATACTTTTTAAAATTTAAAATTACATTATAGTTCGACTTTTTTGTTATCCTTTAAAAAACATAACTTAGTAATTTTCTTTTTTTTTCTTTTAGGGTTCTCATTAGTCTAATAATTTTCTTGAAGCATTGGGTATGTCCAAACATCAAACACTAAAGTTTATCCTTAAGTCTTGGATTTGAAATGCCTTTCCCTTGTGACATTCTATACTTTTGGTTCAGCGAGGGTGGATATAAGACCCAAACCTTTTGTGGCGAACATTAAGCATGCAACGAACTTCTCGCATTTCTCGAGGCAAGTGCAGGAGGGCCCTTGGATGAGAGCATCCAATGGCACTCCCGCACTTGCCTCGGTGAACGCGTCTAAAAAATAAGTTTCACCAACCTTTTGTAACCATTCTATACTTTTTGGTTCAGTGAGGGTGGATATAAGATCCAAACCTTTTTATTTTCTATGTATTGGAGAGATCCATCCTTTGATTTAAAATGAGATATGTTCATATTTTCTTCTTCACATGGGTCGCGTTGATAAATTAGTTATGTTCCCTAGTGTTTAAATTCAAAATTTTGACTGAATTCCATTATATGACCCTTAATTCTCTCATAATTTTTTAGCTTCACGGAGGCAGGGAGACTGAACTCCAGTGGTTTCATGATATATTTTTTTCTCTATGGTGTAAGACTCGGATATGCTATAAAATATCCCAAGATCGAAAGTTTAAGCAAGGGATTTGGAGTGATAACGAATAGTATAAGGGTGGGCGCACAAAGTTTCTCCCCAAAAGTATCGCAACTGAGCCACGCTAGCAGGGATAAAACGAAGGAGCGCATGCACCTAAGGAAGCGCACACGTTCCATTAGGTTTGGTACCGAACCGAGGCGCATGCGCATTTTTAGCGCGTACACGCTCAAAAGTGTGCACACGCTCCTGTTAAGCAAAATAAAATAAAAAACAGGGAAAAGCACGTTCTATTTCCTTCCAATAGGCCGAGCCTCATTCATCATCGCGTACGCGGAGCAAGAGACCACCATTTTCACCTATTGCACTCAAAAAATCCCTCAATCCATCCACCAAGTGGTCATCAAGTGCAATGGATAGGTAAGATCAATGTTTTTTGTCATTTTATTGATTTTTGTTTGTTTATTAAATTTTTAATAATTCCCAAATTAGTAAAATAATAGAGAATTTTTCAATTGCAAAGTCTAAAACTATACAATGAATGAAAAAAATGTTAACATGGAGTCCGGTGAAACACAAGAAAACAAAAATCTTGGAACCAATGAAAACCCTCAACAAAATCAAAATGCCCAAGAAAATCAAAACCCCCCAAAAAATTTCAACTGGTAGACGACTTGAACCATTATGTAAATGAAATGAGAGTGCACACTTGAGAACTAAGAAACACAGGGGAACCATATCGAGTGTTCCTTGCCACTTCAATTGAGAACTCAATCGACTCCCTCATCCATGCACATCGCCAATTGAGTGACATGACTGAATACAAAGCTAGGATGCGAGAGTATTATTCCACAGGAATTTCCAAGGAGGAAATAAAAGCATGTTGAATATATTACAAAGGCCCAATTATACAGCATGTTCACCGATCCAGGAACACAACAACCACCAGATAGTAGAAATCCACGTGTCTGCATGGATTAGTGTCATTTCCAACCATGGACGGACAATTGGATGCATAGGTGGTTCATGGTTTACGATAAACCTCTTTGCAATAATAGGGAGATTCCACAGTACTTCCTTCGGCAACTGTGGGTTGATTTTGCGCTCGGTTTACATGTCAACTATTTTGACATAATCGAGTTCCATGGTGTTGGGATTGGATTTGCCCAAGATCGACCTGCTACCAGGAGGAACCCACTGAGAGGGCCACCATCTCCTAGGCGCGAGCCCAACCCCTCTCCCTAGCCACCGCAGTTACCCCACAAACTTGATCAGATCGAGGGGGAAATGAGGAGTGTTGCATGTGGAAGACTTAGACAAACCACCTTTATAGCAGCGACTACAATGGAGAGACAGGTTGACCCTGACAAAGACTCAGGTGCAAGGCCTTCACAGTAGACTCATGATAGACCTGTGACTGGTGGTAGCCATGACGGGCCTTCTAGTTTGACGGGGAAAATGCCACATCTTTGTCCCCATTGCAGGCACACTTTCCCTGGCCCGATCGAGGGATTCTATATGGAGAAGGTTAGCACTTTTTTTAATGTGTTTTCAATCATCACTTGATAATTTGTAGAGTAATTTTAAAGTATTTGTGTTTGACTTAAACTATTATTTCAATGTACGGTTATTTAGAGTTGAGATGTCGTCATGGGAGAATGTAGGATCTCCCAACCTAGAAACAACAATGGTAGATGCAACTGAAATTGCGACACCTCACACAGAGGTATTTTTAGTACCTCACACAATATTGTCATTACTTATGGCATTTCTATTATTTATGTATTTATATTTACGACATACACAATGATAGTTCGTACAATATTTTTGAATATTTTGATTTCTTAAATAATTACTTGTTTAATATGTTCATAGCGTGCATGCATTTTGGTGTCCACAGGTATGCTCAGACTAGGATGATCATCCATCTCCTCTAGGGATCGACATATAACCAGATACACAGGTACAATGTGTAGTTAAAAGCACGCTTTTAATTTGAATTGTTACGACTTACTATGGTTTAATTGATTTTTGTTTACTAAACTATGATATTACAAATGTATATGCAGGGGCCACCAACAGCTGCAGGTGACACAGTTCCCCGTCCCCACTTTAGTCCAATGTTTCCACCCTCTCCCATGAGTCGCCCCCCTTGCTTCCATCCAAACCCCTCCCTCCGTCCAGCCCCTCCCTTCCATATGGCCTACCCTCTCCATCCATACTCCCCCCTCCGTCCATCCTCCCCTCTCCATCCATCCTCCCCCATTCATCCATGCCCACCCATCTATAAATACTCCCCCATTCATCCACGCCTCCCGCCTATCCATCCTCCCCCATTATTCCACGCCCCCCCTTCCATCCAGCTTCCCTGCTTTTTCCACAACCTCCCTTATATCCGTCCTCCTCCCTCTATCCAGGACCGCCCTCCTAGTCACCATCCCTAAACATCCTCCATATTCCTTTTGGGTCGATACCCCCTATTGTATAGTTGGTAGGGGTTCATCGTGCACGGTGTCCTCCTCCACCCCATACCACCATGTCATCTTCCACCATATCTTCTCCAGTTCCCGCCACTATTGTGGCAGCTACTCTTCCAGTATCTTCCCATGTATCTACAGTGGTTGCACCCATAGTTGCTGCAACTACATCTGCCCCCCCTCCCCCCCCATGACTGCATCGAAGCAGGTTTTCCAACCAACTGCTCCACCTGCTAGCCCTAAGGCCCATTCATGTCCATTGTCGGAGGTGTTCACAGTGAGAATCAAGTTAATTTATGAAAATATTTTGATGTATTAACGAAAATTAATTTAAGCAATTATTATTTTTCAATGAAATGATTGTTTTCAATGTTGTAGTTTGGAATTGCTGAGATGCTCAGCAGATCCAGGACACCTACATCATGTCTCCCACTCGCATCACCGATGAGTTATTTAAGATTTGGATTCTACATTCATTTTATAAATGTGGTAAATGTTACAAATGTTAGAAAATGATGGTATCTTATATAATTTGTTTCAGAGCCCGGAGAGACGGTCTATTCCTAGACGGAAGAAGACCTGAGATACCAGTAGCTCCAAGAAGAGGAAGATTGATTTTGGAGATGCGCCTGGGAGTGACGGGGGTGGTCACAATGCTTGACACGCCATGTTATGTACATTAGCCACGATGTGGCACTTTTGGCCACCAGTTTCCATGTACTTGGTATCTACGGCATAAGTTTCCATGTATTTTGTATCTACGACATGAGTTGTCAGATTTTGTATAGGGCACGAGTTGCCATCGTATGTACATTGGGAACCATGTTCCACTATTTGCCAGAAAATTTATATGTTTGGACGAGTTTTGTAGCCTTGATGTACATGGATTTTCAGTTATGTGATTTATATCGATGTTGTCTATATTTGTATCTTGTTGTCTCATGTTGTGTGTAGTTTCCTAATAAACAACATCATGCTTTTAAAACAAATGGTTGATTTTGAATGGCTTTTGATATGATTTCCTTCGTTTAGTTTTAAGTGTGACTTTAGTTTTAGAATTGACATAATGAATATTATTTCAACTGGTTTATATTATGAATTGTATTTTGATTGTAAAATGTCATTCTAATAATATCCAACTAGTTTGTATACATCGCAATGAAAGGATGAAAGTTCGATGGTAAAATTCAACACATTGAGTAGTTATTGGAGAAATTTTATGGGCCCCTTGATACACTTTCCCGCAAAAAAAATTATTTACATCAATTTGTGGCATCTTTAAACCGACCCCTTTGAATGCTAAGCGATGAAAATAGTTAGCATGTTTCCCCAAAACAAATTCTAGATAGATTTAGCTCAAGAAGCATATTGATATTTCTCTATTGTTATGAGGTGGCACATTGAAATGCATTCATTTCATAAATTTGTTGTCTTCGATTTTCTATTTTACTAGGCATACAATAATGCAATATTTTTTCAAAGGATATAAACTATGGGAGGCCTTGAATGTAAAAATAAATGGATTGAGAGAATGTACTATGGTTTTATCTCATGGATTTGGCAATATGGTAGAATGTACATGTTGTCCTAAGATTTACTAATGTTATGATCATATTAGGTTTTCCATCCATTGAGAAGGTTGTCACAAGTGTACATATCCATCATATAAAACATTTCATGCTACAATCAATTTCAAACCATTGAGGGGATGAACATACACCATGCCCCCTAAATCTCATGAGGCACCCCAAACATGTTGTAAACACTTTCAAAATAACCAAAAATTCTACGCTCCCCTTTACAAGGAAATTTTTTACACCAACACTTATCAAATCCCTTTACAACTCGACCAAATCAATTATCTGCATTAAATACTAGTTATGGTCCTAGAATCAACCACGATCATTTGTAATAAAATTGTCAACCATGCCATAACAACATTTAAATCATCTAATAAATAATTAGGTTTCTGGTGCTAGGTACAATGTTTTTCTAGTTGTATGCACCCTTTCTATATAGATGAGAAACTATGCATATATGTGTATAATGATTTGGATTCAAATGTATGCACATGAATATATATGTACAATGAAAATGATTTAATTTTTATATGTATTATAATTTAGGAAAGGGATTAGGCTACATAATAGGGTTTCATTGTGATTAGGATACAAACTAGGGTTTACACTACCAAATAGGGTTTTTAGGATAGGCTCTCGTGTTTCTAAGCTAGGCTCCAAGCTCTAGGGCTACCATCTTAATTTTGAACTCCGCTATCATGACATCATTGTCACCAACACCATTCCCCACTACCATGACCACCATCAAGCCTCGTCATCCTGTTGCTCTTGGTGCCACCATCCTCATCCCCATCAATCATCAGTCATCCACCATCAACCTAATGCACTTTGTCTCATTGTCACCGTCACCATCCCTATCCTCACACCCATTATCACCATCGTCATCATTGTGTTCATTGTCACCATTGTCGCCATCATGCTCATTGGAGTCTAGGCCATTTATCCTCTTCGTTTATGTATTTTGGCTCAGATATGGATTGCACTTGATTTGTTTTTAGTTATATGCACCATTTCTATATACATGTTAGAAACTTTGCATATAAGTGTATAATTATTTGGATTCAAAACTAGGGTTTTTAGGCTAGGCTCTGGGGTTTCTAGGCTAGGCTCTAGGCTCTAGGTTTATGGAATTAATGTTGAACTCCTTTATCATGACCATAAAAAAAATGTAACCCTAACTTAAGAAAAACCACTTATTAGGCATGGAAATCTTTTTATACCTTATTTTAACACTTGCATTAGGAAGTTTCATCAAATCTTAGAGGAAAGACTAATGTCCTCGGAGGAACACCTTCGAGATTCAAGGTAAAGGCGTGGGCTAAATCCTAGAGGAGGGGGAACATGGTGCTATTTATAAATAGGATCCCAATATAGGAAAGGATTTTGATATGTAATTATTTGTTGTAGTTTGAAATTTTCTAGACTCTATAGGACATTTAGGTCATTTTCACCATAATGCCATCCCCATGTTCATAGTCACCATCCCCATTCTCATTGCACCATGACCATCATGATTCATCAAAACCATGCCCATTGCCACCATCAATGTCACCACCATCCTCCTCATGCCCATGAGGTCACCATCAACACCATGCCCATTGCTACCATCAATATAACCTTCATCCTCATCATGCCCATGTTATCACCATCGCCATTGAGAGGCATTGGAATTTTTGCACAAAGCAATGCAATTTCATAATCTTGGATCTTCTTGGAGAGATTTCTCTTGTGTGATGCTATGGATTGCACCATCCAGATATGTTTTATTTTGGATGATCGTTCAAGAGTCTATATATTGGCATGTGATATGCATAATATGCTTAGATATGTGCTCATATATGACAAACTGCAATAACCTATTTGAAGAAATAAACTTTTCCAATTCCCATTTTCTTCTCATTGACTTTGGCAATGTTCATTCTTTTTTTATAATAAAACAGAGTTAGATCAAAGAACACTTCATAGCAATCATTTTGAAAGTTCTTCCACTTACATGTGAAAATTTTAAGACCAAATATTGAATGCCACATTTAATTCCACAAATATGTATTTCAAGTAGTTTTTCACTCGGTGGCTCCAAAAGACAAGTGTAAGAAGCATTTCAAAAGATGCGATGATAGTGGTGCATCACTTGGGTGCAATTGAGCTCTATTGGATCTATTGAGACCAACAATAGTGGATCATCAAGTAAGGTAATTAGAATGAGGGTTAGGGTGAGGCATATTCAAACTTATAAATGCAATTGTGCTAAAAGAGGATGTGAGGACAAAGGAAACCATAGCAATAGTTTCATACATGTTCTCCTAATAAAGTATGTATCAACACTTGGGAGCCAAATAACCCTAAGACATGTCCTATATGGTAGTTTGAAAGCTCCTTTATTTCCCTTGATTGATAAGTTTGTGCATTTTGGGAATAAATCCTAGGTCTCTAAATCACCTTAATTCCCAATGGTTAACCCAATCCTCTTATATTCCCACATAGAGAAAAAATGCACCTAGTAGATGCCAAGTGTTATGGTCCAATACCTTGTGCATGGTCATCAAACCCTAGAAGCTCCAATACAAATTTTCTAATGTTTTTTACAATTGCCTCTTCATGTTTTGTTGAGTTCTTATTGCATTTGGTCCTTCTAAAGATGGATAATTGATGCAATCACGTGCGAAAGTTTGACCACTTCAATTTGTACATAAGCAACATGAACATATACAAATATATACACATACATACACACATAGGATCATGCACATACACAATAAATAAACCCTAGCTTGCAGAAGGCCATGCTAATGTTGCTCAAGGGGGTCATTTATGATCTGAAGGCTCCCGAGAGAGTGTGGCCATCCTAAACACATCCACAATGGCCATATGCACATGTGGGAGATAACAAAACCCCGTTCCACTTGTCGGTTTGGGTTTCGTGCCACCCGAGCAAAACCTCAAAGTGTCCCTGAATGGCCATGGGGTTCTTGCAAAAAATTCCCGTAGAAAAAAAACCGTGACTCCGATCGTGAATACGTCGATTCCGATGGATTCAGAACCCTGGGTTTCAACCAGGGGACCCCCCACACTGTTCCTCAAAGGCTAAAAAATGGTGCTATTGTTCCATCTCAGTAACTAGGGTTTTTCTCAGTGAAGTCCATGCCAATCTTGCTCAAGGGGGTCATTTATGATCCAAAGGATCCCGGATGAGCGTGACGATCGTGAAAACAGACAAAATGGCCACATGCATGTGTGGGAGGTGATGGAACCCAAGCTCGCTCCCCGGTTTGGGTTCTGTACTCCCGGAGCAAATCCTCAAAGTGTCCCTGAATGGCCACAAGGTTCCTGGCAAAAAATCCTGTAGTACAAAAACTGTGACTCCAATCACGAATCCATCGATTTCGATGGATTCAAGACCCCTATTATTATCTAGGGTACCCACCACACTGTTAGAAAAACAGGATCGCAGAGCAATAAAAATAAACAGAAATGGAAATATAATCACACACACATTACAAGAGAGAGACACAAATATATCATGGTTCACCCCAAGATGGGCTACGTCCACACTGAAGTTGATATTCCTTATTATTATTTTGTCCAACAAAGGGAAGGGATACAACCTGCAGCACAACTGCTACACTTCCTCTTCACTATCTCATAGTCTCTCTTTCTGATCTTAGAGATATTTACAATGCATAAAACCTAATACATCAACCCTAGCCGTATTACAATGTCTTTCTTTTATAAGGGAAATACAATGGGAAAATACCATGGGATACCCAAAACCGTGGGCCCAAAAACTGGCGGTGAAAAAAGCCCCCAAAACCCCGTGGAACCTCGTGGGGGGGCGATGCCCCCCACAACCCCCCCGCTGGGGTGAGTGTATAGTCCACCTACATATCATATAAAACTAGGGTACAAACACGGTTGAATAATAATATCTCTGAATCTAGATATTAGGCTCCACAACCAACAATATCCCACGTGGAGACTGATCACAACAACTCCACCACTGCTGCACTTGCTGGACTTGGACTTGGCAACTTTCTCCTCTTCACCTTCATGCTAGAAGGCCAACTGAAACCGAGCAAGAACTCAGTTTCTCTCTGGTCACTACCTTTGTGAACATGCCTGCAGGATTCTGACTAGTGTATATCTTTTCCAACTTCAATAGTTCATCTTCCAGAAAAGAGCATATGAAATGGTACTTGATCTGTATATGTTTAGTCCTGGAATGGAATGCTGAGTTCTTCGCAAGATGAATGGCACTCTGGATGTCACTGTACAACCTGCTATCTTTCTGCTTCTTACCCAATTCCTCGATAAACCTCTACAACCAAATCATCTCTTTACTAACCTCTGTAATAGCAACATACTCTGCTTCTGTTGTTGAAAGTGCAACAACCTTTTGCAGTTTCGAAATCCAACTTACTGTTGTTCCACCTACAGTAAACACATACCCTGTGGTGCTCCTCCTACTATCCTTATCACCTGCCATATCTAGATCAACATATCCCAGTAGAATAGTGTCTGAACCTCCAAAACATAATGCTTGAGTGGTAGTACCTCTCAAATACTTGAGAATCCACTGTACTTCCTTCCAATGTTCTTTACCTAGATTGTTCATATATCTTCTCACAACTCCCACTGCTTTTGAAATATCTGGTCTTGTGCACACCATGGCATACATCAAGCTGCCAACTGCTGATTGATAGGGAATCTTGGAAATGTAATCTGTTTCTTCCTATGTCTTGGGACACATTTCCTTACTTAGATTGAAATGGCTGGCCAAAGGTGTACTTACTAGTTTTGCATTCTGCATTCTGAATCTCTCCAACACTTGTTGTATGTACTCACTCTGAGACAATGTCAATTTGTGATTTTTCCTGTCTCTCGTTATTCTCATACCAAGGATTTGCTTTGCAGCACCCAAATCCTTAATCGCAAATGAATTAGCTAGCTTCCTTTTGAGTACATTTATATCCTGCATGTTAGACCCTGCAACAACCATGTCATCCACATACAATAACAAGATAATATATCTTTCATTGTCTAGCTTCTTGAAATAAACACAGTGGTCAGAATGACATTTACTATCACCTTGTTCTGTCATAAACCTGTCAAATTTTAAATACCAATGGCTTGGAGATTCCTTCAAGCCATACAAACTCTTTTTCAACTTGCATACCAAGTTCTCCTTACCTCTGACCTCATACCCTTGTGGCTGCTACATAGATATCTCTTCCTCCAAATCCCCATGGAGAAAGGTTTTTTTTACATCTAACTATTCAAAATGAAAATCTTGTACCGCCACTAGACTTAAGATAGTCCTAATTGAAGTCATCTTAACAAGAGGAGAAAATATTTCATCAAAATCTATACCTTTCTTCTGTGCAAACCCCTTTACAACAAGTCTGGACTTGTACCACTTCTTACCTCCTTCTTCTTCCTTCAACATGTAAATCCATTTGTTCTGCAATGCTCTTTTACCAACAAGCAACTGAACCAGATCCCAAGTCTGGTTTCCTAGCAATGTGTCCATCTCCTCATTCATGGCTTGTTCCCACTTCTTTCTAGTTTCCACCTGCATTTCTTCTTCATAACATTATGTTTCACTAGCATCAGTCATCAACAAATGATAAATTGAAGGACAGTATCGTTCAGGGAGTCTACTTAACCTGGTAGATCTTCTTGCAGTTGCAGGAGTTTCAGGTATTTGTTGTTGTTCTTGATTTCCTAGCACCTTTGGAACTTCATTTTCTTGAATTTCATCAAGTACTGTGTACTATGTGTTTTCCTTTTCCTGTTTATTTCCCTGCAACTAATCTTTATACATGACCTTTTCATTGAATATGACATCTCTACTTAAAATGATTTTGTGATTTTCATAATCCCATAAACGATAACCAAAATCATCAACCCCATATCATATAAAGGTACATTTCTTGAATTTAGCTTCAAGCTTTGTTCTATTTTCTTTATCAATATGGACAAAAGTTTTACAACCAAACGTTCTCAGAAATGAGTAGTTTACCTTTTTATCTATCCATGCCTCCTCTGGAATACCACCATCCAAAGCACTTGAAGGTCCTCTGTATATTAAATAAACAACAGTCTTTACAGCATACGCCCGAAACTGTAAGGGAAACCTTGCATGCGGTCTCATACCCCTTGCAAGCTCCATGATCGCTCTGTTCATCCTTTCTAACACACCATTTCCTTGTGGTGTTCCTGGGACTATCTTCTCTCTACGAATCCCATGGTATGAACACTAACTATTAAACTCCATGCCGCAGTACTCACCTCCATTATTAGATCTGAGCCACTTCAACCTTTTTCCTGTCTCATTCTCAACCAAAGCTTTCCACTTCTTAAAAGTAGCAAACACATCCGATTTCTGTCTAATGCAATAAACCCACATTTTCCTAGTTGCATAATCAATAAATGTAACATAATAATGAGAGCCACCAAGAGATTGTACCTGAGCCGGTTCCCATACATATTTATGCACTAGCTCTAACATTTCATTCTTCTTTTGTTTCCCAACCCTAAGAAATCTGACTCTCTTATGTTTTCCATAAACACAGTTCTCACAGAATTCCAAACTTACCTACTTAAAATCTGGCATCAACTTACTTTAGTGGAAAATATGCATCCCCTTCTCACTCATGTGGCCAAGGCTATGATGACACAATGTTGTATCTGTTCCTGTGGTAGCTAAAGAGATAGAATGGTCAGTATTATCGGGACATAAATACAACGTATTTACCTTGTCTCCTTTTTCTATCACCATTGATCCTTTAGTGATCTTCCACCACTTTTCTCCAAATGTACATAGACAGCCGCCATCTCCCAATTGCCCTATTGAGATCATATTTCTTTTCATAACAAGGATATGCTTAACATCTTTCAACAACCAATCAGTTCCATTCTTAACTTTTATCCATACCTTACCCATTCCAACAATTTTACATGGATCATCATCACCTAATAAAACATGTCCAAAATCACCTGGAACGTAATCATGAAAGTATTTCCTATGGGGTGTAGCATGACATGAAGCCCCTGAATCTACTACCCAATAATCACTAGTATTATCTAATGCAAGAATCAAAGCATCTTGTAACACTTCACCTACTACATTTGCTTCCTGGGTAGTTTCCTGCTTTGCATCTCCTTTGTTCTTTAGAGATCTGTAGTCTTTCTTCAGATGTCATTTCTTTCCACAGTTCCAGCACTCTATCTTTCCAAGTCTGGACTTGGACCTTCCCATTTTAGACTTGCCACGATTACCTTGGCTCTTTCATTTCTCCTTTTGTCTTCTCCTGCTCTCCATGGTCAACGCATTACCTGATGTCTCACCTGTTCTTTTTCTTCGCATTTCCTTGCTAATAATAACACCAATAACATCATCAAATTTCAAGGTGTTTGAACCAGAGATAGTGTTACTTACAGCCATGACCAAGCTATTCCAACTTTTTGACAATGAACACAAAATTAGAAGGGCCCTAACCTCATCATCAAAGTTCACACTTACAGAACTTAGTTGATTTGTAACCGTATTAAACTCATTTAAATGATCAGTAACAAATCCACCTTCAGACATCTTCATATTAAATAAACGCTTCATTAGAAATACCTTGTTGGAGGCCAAGGGTTTTTCATACAGATTTCCCAGTGCGCTCATCAAACCCTCCATTGTTGTTTCTTTTGAGATATTGAAAGCCACCGATGAAGCCAAGCTCACCTGTATTGTTCCGAGAGCCTTTCTGTCAAGACCCTCCAATTCTTCGTCCTTCATGGCCGCCGACTGCTTTGCTCTTCCTCCCAACGACAAGAATAGATCCTTTTGGTACAAATAGTCCTACATTTTCATTTTCCATAACTGAAAATTTTGGCTGTTAAACTTCTCGATCTCAAACTTTCCTTCTTCTGCCATTGCTCCCACCCGAACAAGAAACCCTAGCTTCCTCTGGGTTTATCTAACAAATAGACCTTTGGCTCTGATACCAATTGTTAGAAAAATAGGTTCGCAGAGCAATAACAATAAACATAAATACAAATATAATCACACACACATTACAAGAGAGACATAGATATATCGTGGTTCACCCCAAGATGGGCTACGTCCACAGTGAAGTTGCCAATCCTTATT
The DNA here is from genome assembly GCA_027924585.1 of Larix kaempferi. NCBI lineage: Eukaryota > Viridiplantae > Streptophyta > Pinopsida > Pinales > Pinaceae > Larix > Larix kaempferi. The sequence continues at coordinate 4,078,267 of BSBM01001217.1, forward strand.
ATTATTTCATTCAGCAAAGTGAAGGGATACAACCTACAGCACAACCGCTGCACTTCCTCTTCCTTGTCTCACAGTCTCTCTTTCTGATCTCATAGATATCTACAATGCATAAAACCTAATACATCAACCCTAGTCGTATTACAATGTCTTTCTTTTATAAGGAAAATACAATGGGAAAATACCACGGGGTACCCAAAACCATGGACCCAAAAACTGGTGGCGAAAACAGCCCTAAAAACCCCATGGAATCCCGTGGGGGGGCGATGCCCCCCACAACTCCCAGCTGGGGTGAGTGTACAGTCCACTGACATGTCATATCAAACTAGGGTACAAACACGACTGAATAATAATATCTCTGAAGTTGCCAACTACTGATTGATACAGAATCTTGCACATGTAATCTGTCTCTTCCTGTGTCTTGGGACACATTTCCTTACTTAGATTGAAATGGCTGGCCAAAGGTGTACTTACTGGTCTTGCATTCTGCATTATGGACCTCTCCAACACCTTTTGTATGTACTCACTCTGAGACAATGTCAATTTGTGATTTTTCCTATCTCTCGTTATTCTCATACCAAGGATTTGCTTTGCAACACCCAAATCCTTCATCACAAATGAATTAGCTAGCTTCCTTTTGAATACATTTATATCCTGCATGTTAGACCCCGAAACAAGCATGTCATCCACATAGAATAACAAGATAGTATATCTTTCATTGTCTAGCTTCTTGAAATAAACACAGTGGTCAGAATGACATCTACTATAACCTTGTTCTCTCATAAACCTACCAAATTTTAAATACCACTTGCTTGGAGCTTTCTTCAAGCCATACAAACTCTTTTTCTACCTGCATAACAAGTTCTCCTTACCGTTGACCTCGTACCCTTGTGGCTGCTGCATATACATCTCTTCCTCAAAATACCCATGGAGAAAGTCTGTTTTTACATCTAACTGTTCAAGATGCAAATCTTCTACTGCCACTAGACTTAAGATAGTCCTAGTTGAAGTCATCTTAACAATAGGAGAATATTTCATCAAAATCTATACCTTTATTCTATGCAAACCCTTTCACAACAAGTTTGGACTTGTACCGCTTCTTGCCTCCTTCTTCTTCCTTCAACCTGTAAATCCATTTTTTCTGCAATGCTCTTTTACCAGCATGCAACTGAACCAGATCCCAAGTCTGGTTTCCTAACAATGAGTCCATCTCCTCATTCATGCCTTGCTCCCACGTTTTTCTAGTTTCCACCAACATTGCTTCTTCACAACATTCTGGTTCACTAGCATCAGTCATCAACAAATAATACATTGAAGGAGAGTATCGTTCAGGGAGTCTAATTAACCTGGTAGATCTTCTTGCAGTTGCAGGAGTTTCAGGTACTTGATGTTGTTCTTGATTTTCTGGCACCTTTGGAACTTCATTTTCTTGAATTTCATCAAGTATTGTGTACTCTGTGTTTTGCTTTTCCTGTTTCTTTCCCTGCAACTGATCTTTATACATGACCTTTTCATTGAATATGACATCTCTACTTCGAATGATTTTGTGATTTTGATAATCCCATAAACAATAACCAAAATTATCAACCCCATATCCAATAAAGGCACATTTCTTGGATTTAGCTTCAAGCTTTGTTCTATTTTCTTTATCAATATGGACAAAAGCTTCACAACCAAACGTCCTCAGAAATGAGTAGTTTACCTTTTTATCTGTCCATGCCTCTTCTGGAATACCATCATCTAAAGCACTTGAAGGTCCTCTGTTTATTAAATAAACAACAGTCTTTACAACATCCGCCCAAAACTGTAAGGGCAACCTTGCATGCAGTCTCATACACCTTGCATGCTCCATAATCGTTCTGTTCATCCTTTCTGACACACCATTTTCTTGTGGTCTTGCTGGGACTGTCTTCTCTCTACGAATCCCATGGTATGAACAGTAACTATCAAACTCCTTGCCGCAGTACTCACCTCCATTATCAGATATTAGACACTTCAACATTTTTCCTGTCTTATTCTCAACCAAAGCTTTCTACTTCTTAAAAGTAGCAAACACATCAGATTTCTGTCTAATGTAATAAACCCAAGTTTTCCTAGTTGCATCATCAATAAATGTAACATAATAATGAGATCCACCAAGAGATTGTACCTGCGTTGGTCCCCATACATCTATATGCACTATCTCTAACCTTTCATTCTTCTTCTATTTCCCAACCCTGAGAAATATGTCTCTCTTATGTTTTCTATAAACATAGCTCTCACAGAATTCAAAACTTACCTACTTCAAATCTAGCAACAACTTCCTAGAGTGGAGAATCTGCACTCCCTTCTCACGCATGTGGCCAAGCCTATGATGCCATAATGTTGTATATGTTCCTGTGGAAGCTAAAGAGATAGAATGGTCAGTATTATGAGGACATAAATACAACATACCTACCCTATCTCCTTTTGCTATCACCATTGATCCTTAGTAATCTTCCACCACTTTTCTCCAAATGTAGATAGAGAACCGCCATCTCCCAACTGCCCTGTTGAGATCAGATTTCTTTTCATAGCAAGAATATGCCTAACATATTTCAACAGCCAATCAGTTCTATTCTTAACTTTTATCCATACCTTACCCATTCCAACAATTTTACATGGCTCATCATCACCTAATAAAACATGTCCAAAATCTCCTTGAACGTAATCATGAAAGTATTTCCTATGGGGTGTAGCATGACATGAAGCCCCTGAATCTACTACCCAATAATCACTAGTATTATCTAATGCAAGAATCAAAGCATCTTGTAACAGATCACCTACTACATTTTTTTCTTGGGTAGTTTCCTGCTTTGCATCTCCTTTCTTCTTTAGATATCTGCAGTCTTTCTTCAGATATCCTTTCTTTCCACAGTTCCAGCACTCTATCTTTCCCAGTATGGACTTGGAGCTGCCCATTTTAGACTTGCCACAATTACCTTGGCTCTTTCATTTCTCCTTTTGTCTTCCCCTGCTCTCCATGGTCAATGCATTACCTGATGTCTCACCTGTGTTTTTTCTTCGCATTTCCTCGCTAAGAGTAACACCAATAACATCATCAAATTTCAAGGTGTTTGAACCAGAGACAGTGTTACTTACATCCATGACCAAGCTATTCCAAATTTCTGGAAATGAACACAAGATTAGAAGAGCCCTAACCTCATTATCAAAGTTTACACTTACAGAACTTAGTTGATTTGTAACCATATTAAACTCATTTAAATTATTATTAACAGATCCACCTTCTGACATCTTCATATTAAATAAATGCTTCATTAGAAATAACTTGTTGGAGGCTGAGGGTTTTTCATACAGATTACCCAGTGCGCTCATCAAACCCTCTGTTGTTGTTTCTTTTGAGATATTGAAAGCCACCGATGAAGCCAGGCTCACCTGTATTGTTCCGAGAGCCTTTTTGTCAAGAACCTCCCATTCTTCGTCCTTCATGGCCACCGACTGCTTTGCTCTTCCTTCCAACGACAGGAATAGATCCTTCTGGTACAGATAGTCCTCCATTTGCATTTTCCATAACTAGAAATTTTGGCTGTTAAACTTCTCGACCTAAAAATTTCCTTCTTCTTCCATTGCTCCCACTCAAACTAGAAACCGTAGCTTCCTGCGGGTTTATCTGCCAAATAGACCTTTGGATCTAATACCAATTGTTAGAAAAAAAGGATCGCAGAGCAATAAAAATCAACATAAATGAAAATATAATCACACACACATTACAAGAGAGACACAAATATATCATGGTTCACCCCAAGATGGGCTACGTCCACACTGAAGTTGCCAGTGCTTATTATTATTCTGTCCAGCAAAGTGAAGCGATACAACTTGCAGCACAGCCGCTGCACTTCCTCTTCACTATCTCACAGTCTCTCTTTATGATCTCAGAGATATTTACAATGCATAAAACCTAATACATCAACCCTAACCGTATTAAAATGTCTTTCTTTTTAAGGGAAATACAATGGGAAAATATCACGGGATACCCAAAACCATGGGCCCAAAAATTGGTGGCGAAAACAGCCCCAAATACACCATGGCACCCGGTGGGGGGGTGATGCCCACCCACACCCCCCAGTTGGGGTGAGTGTATAATCCACCTACATATTATATAAAACTATGGTACAAACACAGTTGAATAATAATATCTTTGAATCTGTAGATTAGGCTCCACAACCAACAATCAACCACTTGGATACTAATCACAACAACTCCACTACTGCTGCACTTGCCAGACTTGGTCTTGGTAATTTTATCCTCTTCACCTTCATGCTAGAAGGCCAACTGAAACTGAGCAGGAACTCAGTTTCTCTCTGGTCATTACCTTTGTGAACATGTCTGTAGGATTCTGACTAGTGTGTATCTTTTCTAGCTTCAACAGTTCATCTTCCATAATAGAGCATATGAAATGGTACTTGAGCTGTATATGTTTAGTCCTGGAATGGAATGCTGAGTTCTTTGCAAGATGAATGGTACTCTGGTAGTCACTGTACAACCTACTATCCTTCTGTTTCTTACCCAGTTCCTCCATAAACATCTGTAACCAAATCATCTCTTTACTAGCCTCTGTAATAGCAACACACTCTGCTTCTGTTGCTGAAAGTGGAACAACCTTCTGCAGTTTTGAAATCCAATTTACTGGTGTTCCACCTATAGTAAATACATACCCTGTGGTGCTCCTCCTGCTATCCTTATCACCTGCCATATCTGCATCAACATATCCTTGTAGAATAGTGTCTGAACCTCCAAAATATAATGACTGAGTGGTATTACCTCTCAAATACCTGACAATCCACTGTACTGCCTTCCAATGTTCTTTACTTGTATTGTTCATATATCTGCTCACAACTCCCACTGCTTATGTAATATCTGGTCTTGTGCACACCATGGAATACATCAAGCTGCCAACTGTTGATTGATACGGAATCTTGGACATGTAATCTGTCTCTTCCTGTGTCTTGGGACACATTTCCTTACTTAGATTGAAATGGCTACCAAAGGTGTACTTACTAGTCTTGCATTCTGCATTATGGACCTCTCCAACACCTTTTGTATGTACTCACTCTGAGACAATGTCAATTTGTGATTTTTCCTTTCTTTCGTTATTCTCATACCAAGGATTTGCTTTGCAGCACCCAAATCCTTCATCGCAAATGAATTAGCTAGCTTCCTTTTGAATACATTTATATCCTGCATGTTAGACCCTTCAATAAGCATGTCATCCATATACAATAACAAGATAATATATCTTTCATTGTCTAGCTTCTTGAAATAAACACAGTGGTCAGAATGACATTTACTATAACCCTTTTCTGTCATAAACATGTCAAATTTTAAATACCATTACCTTGGAGCTTGCTTCAAGCCATACAAACTCTTTTTTAACCTGCATACCAAGTTCTCCTTACCTTTGACCTCATACCCTTGTGGCTGTTGCATATATATCTCTTCCTCCAAATCCCCATGGAGAAAGGTTGTTTTTACATCTAACTGTTACATGCAAATCTTCTACCGCCACTAGACTTAAGATAGTCCTAATTGAAGTCATCTTAACAACACGAGAAAATATTTCATCAAAATCTATACCTTTCTTCTGTGCAAACCCCTTCACAACAAGTGTGGACTTGTACCGCTTTTTGCCTCCTTCTTCTTCCTTCAACTTGTAAATCCATTTGTTCTGCAATGCTCTTTTACCAGTAGGCAACTGAACCAGATCCCAAGTCTGGTTTCCTACCAATGAGTCCACCTCCTCATTCATGCCTTGCTCCCACTTCTTTCTAGTTTCCACCTGCATTGCTTCTTCAGAAAATTCTAGTTCACCAGCATCAGTCATCAACAAATAATACATTGAAGGAGAATATCGTTCAGGGAGTCTAATTAACCTAGTAGATATTCTTATAGTTGCAGGAGTTTCAGGTACTTGTTGTTGTTCTTGATTTTCTGGCACCTTTGGAACTTCATTTTCTTGAATTTCATCAAGTACTGTGTACTCTGTATTTTCTTTTTCCTGTTTCATTCCCTGCAACTGATCTTTATACATGACCTTTTCATTGAATATGACATCTCTACTTCTAATGATTTTCTGATTTTCATAATCCCATAAACGATAACCAAAATCATTAACCCCATATCCAATAAAGGTACATTTCTTGGATTTAGCTTCAAGTTTTGTTCTATTTTCTTTATCAATATGGACAAATGCTTCACAACCAAACGTTCTCAGAAATGAGTAGTTTACCTTTTTATCTGTCCATGCCTCCTCTGGAATACCATCATCCAAAGCACTTGAAGGTCCTCTGTTTATTAAATAAACAATAGTCTTTACGGCATCCACCCAAAACTGTCAGGGCAACCCTGCAAGTAGTCTCATACACCTTGCATGCTCCATAATCGTTCTATTCATCCTTTCAGACACACCATATTCTTGTGGTATTCCTGAGACTTTCTTCTCTCTACGAGTCCCATGGTATGAATTGTAACTATTAAACTCCTTGCCGCAGTACTCACCTCCATTATTAGATCTGAGACACTTCAACATTTTTCCTGTCTCATTCTCAACAAAAGCTTTCCACTTCTTAAAAGTAGCAAACACATCAGATTTATGTATAATGCAATAACCCCAAGTTTTCCTAGTTGCATCATCAATAAATGTAACATAATAATGAGAGCCACCGAGAGATTGTACCTGCATTGGTCCCCATACATCTATACCTTTCATTCTTCTTCTGTTTCCCAACCCTGAGAAATCTGACTCTCTTTTGTTCTCACAGAATTCCATACTGACCTACTTCAAATATGGCAGCAACTTCCTTGAGTGGAGAATCTGCATCCCCTTCTCACTCATGTGGCCAAGCCTATGATGCCATAATGTTGTATTTGTTCCTGTGGAAGCTAAAGAGATAGAATGGTCAGTATTATGAGGACATAAATACAATGTACCTACCCTGTCTGCTTTTGCTAGCACCATTGATCCTTTAGTGATATTCCACCACTTTTCTCCAAATGTAGATAGACAACCGCCATCTCCCAACTACCTTGTTGAGATCAGATTTCTTTTCATAGCGAGAATATGCCTGACATATTTCAATAGCCAATCAGTGCCATTCTTAATTTTTATCCATACCTTACCCATTCCAACAATTTTACATGGCTCATCATCACCCAATAAAACATGTCCAAAATCACCTGGAACATAATCATGAAAGTATTTCCTATGGGGTGTAGCATGACATGAAGCCCCTGAATCTACAACCCAATAATCACAAGTATTATCTAATGCAAGAATCAAAGCATCTTATAACACATCACCTGCTACATTTGCTTCCTGGGTAGTTTCCTACCTTGCATATCCTTTCTTCTTTAGAGATCTGCGGTCTTTCTTCAGATGTCTTTTCTTTCCACAGTTCCAACACTCTATCTTTCCCAGTCTGGGCTTGGATCTGTCCGTTTTAGACTTGCCATGATTACCTTGTCTCTTTCCTCTCTCCTTTTGTCTTCCCTTGCTCTCCATGGTCAACGCATTACCTAATGTCTCACCTATGCTTTTTCTTCGCATTTTCTCGCTAAGAATAACACCAATAATATCATCAAATTTCAAGATGTTTGAACCAGAGACAAAGTTACTTACAACCATGCCCAAGCTATTCCAACTTTCTAGTAATGAACACAAGATTAGAAGAGCCCTAGCCTCATCATCAAAGTTCACACTTATTGAACTTAGTTGATTTCCAAACGTATTAAACTCATTTAAATGATCAGTAACAGATCCACCTTAAGAGATCTTCATATTAAATAAACGCTTCATTAGAAATACCTTGTTGGAGGCCAAGGGTTTTTCATACAGCTTACCCAGTGTGTTCATCAAACCCTCCATTGTCGTTTCTTTTGATATATTGAAAGCCACCGACGAAGCCAGGCTCACCCATATTGTTCCCAAAGCCTTTCTGTCGAGAACCTCTCATTCTTTGTCCTTCATGGCCGCTGGCTTCTTTGCTCTTCCTACCAACGCCAGAAATAGATCCTTCTGGTACAGATAGTTCTCCATTTGCATTTTCAACAATTGGAATTTTTGGCCGTTAAACTTCTCGACCTTGGACTTTCATTCTTCTTCCATTTCTCCCATTCAAACCAGAAACCCTAGCTTCCTATGGGTTTATCTCCCAAATAGACCTTTGGCTCTGATACCAATTGTTAGAAAAACAGGATTGCAAAGCAACAACAATAAACAGAAATGCAAATATAATCACACACACATTACAAGAGAGACACAGATATATCGTGGTACACCCCAAGATGGGCTACGTCTACACTGAAGTTGCCAGTCCTTATTATTATTCCATCCAGCAAAGTGAAGGGATACAACCTGCAACATAGCCATTGCACTTCCTCTTCGCTGTCTCACAGTCTCTCTTTTTTATCTCAGAGATCTTTGCAATGCATAAACTTAATAAATCAACCCTAGTCGTATTACAATGTATTTCTTTTATAAGTGATATACAATGGGAAAATACCACGGGATACCCAAAACCATGGGCCCGAACACTGGTGGCGAAACTAGACCCAAAAACCCTGTGGAACCCCGTGGGGGTGTGATGTCCCCCTAGACCCTCCCACACCCTCCCACTGGGTGAGTGTACAGTCCACCTCCATATCATATAAAACTACCGTACAAACATGGCTGAATAATAATATCTTTGAATCTGGAGATCAGGCTCCACAACCAACAATCTCCCACTTGGAGACTGATCACAACAACTCCACCGCTGCTGCACTTGTTGGAATTGGACTTGGGAAATTTCTCCTCTTCACCTTCATGCTAGAAGGCCAACTGAAACCGAGCAGGAACTCAATTTCTCTCTGGTCACTACCTTTGTGAACATGTCTGCAGGATTCTGACTAGTGTGTATCTTTTCCAGCTTCAACAATTCATTTTCCAGACCATAGCGTATGAAATGTTACTTGAGCTTTATATGTTTAGTCCTGGAATGGAATGCTAAGTTCTTTTCAATATGAATGGAACTATGGATAACACTGTACAACCTGCTATCCTTCTACTTCTTATCCAATCCCTCCATAAACCTCTACAACCAAATCATCTCTTTACTAGCCTCTATAACAAAAACATACTCTGCTTCTTTTGTTGAAAGTGCAACAACCTTCTGTAGTTTCGAAATCAAACTTACTGTTGTTCCACCTATAGTAAACATATACCCTGTGGTGCTCCTCCTGCTATCCTTATCACCTTCCATATCTGCATCAACATATCCTTGTAGAACAATGTCTGAACCTCCAAAACATAATGCTTGAGTGGTAGTACCTCTCAAATACTTGAGAATCCACTGTACTACCTTTCAATGTTCTTTACCTGGATTGTTCATATATCTGCTCACAACTCCCATTACTTGTGCAATATCTGGTTTTGTGCACACCATGGCATACATCAAGTTGCCAACTGCTAATTGATAGGGAATCTTGGACATGTGATCTGTCTCCTCCTGTGTCTTGGGACACATTTCCTTACTTAGATTGAAATGGCTGGCCAAAGGTGTACTAAGTGGTTTTGCATTCTGCATTCTGAACCTTTCCAACACCTTTTGTATGTACTCACTTGGAGACAATGTCAATTTGCGATTTTTACTGTGTCTTGTTATTCTCATACCAAGGATTTGCTTTGCAGCACCCAAATCCTTCATCGCAAATGAATTAGTTAGCTTCCTTTTGAGTACATTTATATCCTACATGTTAGACCCTGCAACAACCATGTCATCCACATACAATAACAAGATAATATATCTTTCATTGCCTAGCTTCTTGAAATAAACACAGTGGTCAGAATGACATCTACTATAACCTTGTTATGTCATAAACCTGTCAAATTTTAAATACCACTGCCTTGGAGCTTGCTTCAAGCCATACAAACTATTTTTCAACCTGCATACCAAGTTCTCCTTACCTTTGACCTCATACCCTTATGGCTGCTGCATATATATCTCTTCCTCCAAATCCCCATGGAGAAAGGCTGTTTTTACATCTAACTGTTCAAGATGCAAATCTTCTACCGCCACTATACTTAAGATAGTTCTAATTGAAGTCATCTTAACAACAGGAGAAAATATTTCATCAAAATCTATACCTTTCTTCTGTGCATACCCCTTTACAACAAGTCTGGACTTGTACCGCTTCTTGCCTCCTTCTTCTTCCTTCAACCTGTAAGTCTATTTGTTCTGCAATGCTCTTTTACTAGCATGAAACTGAACCAGATCCCAAGTCTGGTTTCCTACTAATGAGTCCATTTCCTCATTCATGCCTTGCTCCCACTTCTTTCTAGTTTCCACCTACATTGCTTCTTCATAACATTTTGGTTCACCAGCATCATTCATCAACAAATAAAACATTGAAGGAGAGTATCGTTCAGGGAGACTACTTAACCTGGTAGATCTTCTTGCAGTTGCAAGAGTTTCAGGTACTTGCTGCTGTTCTTTATTTTCTGGCACCTTTGGAACTTCATTTTCTTGAATTTCATCAAGTACTATGTACTCTGTAGCAAAGCTTTCCACTTCTTAAAAGTAGCAAACACATCAGATTTATGTCTAATGCAATAAACCCAAGTTTTCCTAGTTACATCATCAATAAATGTAACATAATAATGAGATCCACCAAGAGATTGTACCTGAGCCAGTCACCACACATTTGTATGCAGTAGCTCTAACTTTTCATTCTTCTTCTGTTTCGCAACCCTGAGAAATCTGACTCTCTTCTGTTTTCCATAAACACAGTTCTCAAAGAATTCCAAACTTACCTGCTTCAAATCTGACAACAACTTCCTTGAGTGAAGAATCTGCATCCTCTTCTCACTCATGTGGCCAAGCCTATGATGCCAAAATGTTGTATATGTTCCTATGGAAGCTAAAGATATAGAATGGTTAGTATTATGAGGACATAAATACAACGTACCTACCCTGTCTCCTTTTGCTATCACCATTGATCCTTTAGCTATCTTCCACCACTTTTCTCCAAATGTAGATAGACAGCCGCCATCTCCCAACTGCCCTGTTGAGATCATATTTCTTTTCATAGCAGGAATATGCCTAACATATTTCAATAGCCAATCAGTTCCATTCTTAACTTTTATCTGTACCTTACCCATTCCAACAATTTTACATGGCTCATCATCACCCAATAAAACATGTCCAAAATCGCCTGGAACGTAATTATGAAAGTATTTCCTATGGGGTGTAGCATGACATGAAACCCCTGAATCTACTACCCAATAATCACTAGTATTATCTAATGCAAGAATCAAAGCATCTTGTAACACATCACCTGCTACATTTTCTTCCTGGGTAGTTTCTTGCTTTGCATCTCCTTTCTTCTTTAGAGATCTACAGTCTTTCTTCAGATGTCATTTCTTTACACAGTTCCAGCACTCTATCTTTCCCAGTCTGGACTTGGATCTACCCATTTTAGACTTGCCACGATTACCTTGGCTCTTTCCTATCTCCTTTTGTCTTCCCCTACTCTCTATGGTCAACGCATTACCTGATGTCTCACCTGTGCTTTTTCTTCGCATTTTCTCGCTAAGAATAACACCAATAATATCATCAAATTTCAAGGTGTTTGAACCAGAGACAGAGTTCCTTACAGCCATGACCAAGCTATTCTAACTTTCTGGCAATGAACAAAAGATTATAAGAGCCCTAACCTCATCGTCAAAGTTCACACTTAGCGAACTTAGTTGATTTGTAACTGTATTAAACTCATTTAAATAATTAGTAAGAGATCAACCTTCAGACATCTTCATATTAAATAAACGCTTCATTAGAAATACCTTGTTGGAGGCCGAGGGTTTTTCATACAGCTTACCCAGTGCGCTCATCAAACCCTCCATTGTCGTTTCTTTTGAGATATTGAAATCCACCGATGAAGCCAGGCTCACCCATATTGTTCCCAAATCCTTTTTGTCGAGAACCTCCCATTCTGCATCCATCATGGCCATCGTCTACTTTTCTCTTCCTCCCAACGGCATGAATAGATCCTTCTGATACAGATAGTCCTCCATTTGCATTTTCCATAACTAGAAGTTTTGGCCCTTAAACTTCTCGACCTTAAACTTTCCTTCTTCTTCCATTGCTCCCACTCGAACCAGAAACCCTAGCTTCCTGCGGGTTTATTTGCCAAATAGACCTTTGGCTCTGATACCAATTGTTAGAAAAACAGTATCGTAGAGCAACAACAATAAATAGAAATGAAAATATAATCACACACACATTACAAGAGAGACACAGATATATTGTGGTTCACCCCAAGATGGGCTACATCCACACTGAAGTTTCTAGTCCTTATTATTATTCCATCCAGCAAAGTGAAGGGATACAACCTGCAGCACAGCCGCTGCACTTCCTCTTCACTGTCTCATAGTCTCTCTTTCTGATCTCAGATATCTTTAATATGCATAAAACCTAATACATCAACCCTAGCCGTATTACAATGTCTTTCTTTTATAAAGGAAATGCAATGAGAAAATACCACGGGATTCCCAAAACCATGGGCCCGAAAATTGGTGGCGAAAACAACCCCAAAATCCCCGTGGGGGGGGGTGATGCCCACCCACACCCCCCTGCTGGGGTGAGTGTACAGTCCACCTACATATCATATAAATATAGGGTACAAACACGGTTGAATAATAATATCTCTGAATTTGGAGATCAGGCTCCACAACTAACACACACTGTGCCTCAAATGCTCGAAAACAGTGCTATTGTGGCATCTCAAAAACTAGGGTTTCGCTCAGTGAAGGCCATGCCAATCTTGCTGAAGAGGGTCATTTATGATCTGAAGGATCCCGAGAGAGCGTTTCCATCCTTAACACATCCACAATGGCCATATGCATGTGTGGGATCTAACGAAACCCAAGTCCTCTTGCCGGTTTGTGTTCCATGCCACTAGAGCAAATCCTCAAAGTGTCGTTGAATGGCCATGGGGTGCCTGACCAAAATTCCCGTAGCACCAAAACCATGACTCCGATCGTGAATCCATCAATTCCAATGGATTTGGGGCACCGGGTTTCATCTGGGGTCCCCCCCCACCGTGCCTCCAACGCCTAGAAACAGTTCTATTTTTCCATCTCCGGAACTAGGGTTTTCCTCATTGAAGGCCATGCCAATCTTGCTCAAGGGGGTCAATTCTCATATGAAGGCTCCTGGGCATGCGTGGCCATCGTGAACACATCCACAATGGCCATATGCATGTGTGGGAGCTAAAATAATCCAAGTCCGCTCCCCGGTTTGGGTCCCATACCCCCAGAGAAAATCCTCAAAGTGTCCCTGAATGGCCACGGGGTGCCTGACAAAAATGCCTGTAGCACCCAAACCGTGACTCCAATCACGAATCCGTCGATTATGATGGATTCAGGACCTTGGGCTTTAGCTACAGGATTTCATGCAACTCAATTATGATTCTTGGTTTGAACTCTATGCCCCAACAAGGATTTTCCATGTGTCCCTAAAATTTTTTGGGAGGCAAGTTTAGATGGGCCATAAAATAATCATCGTGGCTTGGATTGATGAACCATCAACTCCGTTGGAATCGAGACATCATATTAATTATAGGAGTTCCTATATCCTCTAATCCTATTTCCCGAATCTTGTCTTGTTTGACATTTTGAAAACTATGGTTCCCCTTAGTAAGAGACATTGAATTTTTTGCACAAAGTAATTTCTTGCATAATTTTTGCAGATTGATGATGATGGAGGTGGTGTTGGTGTTGGTGGTGGCAGTGGTGATGATGATGGAGGCAATGATGATGATGATGATGACACTAGTGGCCACCATGGAGTAGTGATGATGATGGAAATGTAGACAACAATGGACACTGTGGATATGACAAAAAAACATGAAAATTTTCTTACCAAGATATGAACATCATTATGATGTTTTGTACACAACATATGGGTCTTAAGACCTTGATCATAGTTGATGAGGAGCATCAACATATCAAGGCACAAACGATGTTTTTATGGTTCTTGGGACATGTATAGGATATTAATTCACCACACAGGCCCTATAAAGGAAATATTTGACTCATGAATCTAATATGGGAAACATTATGAGTTTTCTCATACCAAGGACATGTGTCATTTCCAATACCATGTTTTGGTGATGAAAAAAAATGCCTCAGGTCCCAAAACAGTCTTTTAGGGTTCATTAGCCATGCACATGGTTTATAAAGGGAATATTTGGATGATCAATGTAATATTGACATCATTATGAGGATTTAGGCACCATATATGGGTATTGGGGCCACATATATTGGGTAAGGTGGAACACCAACATATTAAGTCCCTAAAATGTTATTTTATGGTTCAAGAACCATGCATTGGGCCCCAAAACACCACACATACCCTATATAGAGAATCTTTGTTCCATGGATGTAATTTTGGTGTTAATACATGGTTTTTCCCATAATTTATGGGTCTTAGGGACCACTAGTTTCATGGGGTCTAAAGCATGCTTTTAGGCCTAATGGGTCATGCACATGGTTCCAAGCCAATACATATGCCTTGCAAATAAAAAGTTTGTTCTATGGGTGTAAAATGAGTTCCAACAAGGTTTTACACATGACATTTTAGGGCACCATTATGAAATTTATCATCTAAGGGATGGGCACGTGTATAATATGGGCACCATTATGAAATTTATCATCTAAGGGATGGGCCATAGCTATAATATAATGATGAAAATGATTTTCTTAGCCTTTAGGGCCTAAAATAAGCTTTTAGGTTCATGAGGCACACATAAGGTCCAAACAATCAATGCAAGCCCATATAAGATTTTTTTTTGCATGTGTATAATATCAACACCTTTATAACGGTTTTTGCACCACAAATGGGTCATAGGGACTTGAATGTGGTTTTAGGTTAACATTATCATTTAAAGTCCTAGAAGATGATTTTAGGGCCCATGGACAATGCAAAGATTCCTAAAAAAACATAGATTCCCTATAAAGGGAGTATTTGTCCCACCAATGAATATGGATTCCATGATGAGGTTTTTTATACCAAGGATGATTCCAAGGCCCTAGCAATGTTATAAATATGAAAATCAATGTCTTTTGACCTAGCATATACTAGTGCACCACAAATATAGCTTGAGAGCTTAACTATGCTCTAAGGAGAATAGTAGTGCCTTAGGAGACCCAAGATTGTATTTGGAGACATCCTCATAGTCATGCATGAGACTTGAGATTGTATTTGGAGACACTGTGCATTTTGGTTTTCTAACAATGTTACGAGACTATTAATTATGTATTTGAACTTGCTTCCATTTGTGATTTTGATCATGGAATCATTTTGCATTTGACTACTTTATTTTTTGCATACAAATATTAATTGTGTTATGTTGTATATTATCATAGTTTTTGAAATGATGTTATGAATTTTTGCATAGAATGTGGTTCAATCCTAATATGAACAATATTTTATTTACTTATTAGCAATAAGATCCAATTATATATAGAGGACTAATCATCATCAAGATAATCATATTAATCATAATCATAATCATCATCAGCATAACCATTCATCAAAACAAATAAACAAACACTTCGATCCATAAAGGACATGCAATGGAATTTGCACACACACCCACACACATGCCAATCTTGCTCAAGGGGATCATTTCTCATCCCAACGCTCCTGGGAATGCATGGCCATCGTGGGAAAGTACACGATGGCCATATGCATGTGTGAGATCTGAAAGAATCCAAGTCCGCTCGTCGGTTTGGGTTCTGTGCCACCGGAGAAAATCCTTAAAGTGTCCCTGAATGGCCACGGGGTGCTTGGAAAAATTGCCCGTAGCATCAAAACCATGAATAAGCTCATGAATCCATCGATTTCGATGGATTCAGGACCCCTATTTTCAGCTAGGGGACCCCCCACACCGTGCCTCCAACACCTGGAAATGGTGCTATTGTGCCATCTATGGAACTAGGGTTTTGCTCAGTGAAGGCCATTACAATCTTATTCAAGGGGTTTATTTCTCATCCCAACACCCTCAAGAGTGCGTGGCTATCGTGAAAAAGTCCATGATGGCCATATGAATGTGTGGGAGCTCACGGAACCCCGTTCTGCTCACTGGTTTGGGTTCCGTGCTCCCGGAGCAAATCCTCAAAGTGTCCCCGAATGACCGCTGGGTTCCTAGAAAAAATGCCCATGGCACCAAAACCGTGACTCCGATCACAAAGCCATTGATTATGATGGATTTGGGACCCCGAGTTTTAGCTAGGGGACCCCCCACACCGTGCCTCAAACGCTCGAAAATGATGCTATTGTGCCATCTCAGGAACTAGGGGTTTTCTTAGTGAAGGCCATGACAATCTTTCTCAAGAGGGTCATTTATGATCCGAAGGCTCCAGGGCATGTGTGGCCATTATGAAGACGTCAGCAATGGACATATTCACATGTGGCAACTAAAAGAATCCAAGTCCACTCACTGGTTTGGGTTCCATGCCTCCGAAGCAAATCCTCAAAGTGTCCCTGAATGGCCACATGGTGCCTGACGAAAATTCACGTAGCACCAAAAACGTGACTCTGATCATGAATCCGTCAATTGCGATGGATTCAGGACGTCGGGTTTCCGCTAGCGTACCCCCCACACCATTCCTCAAACGCTCGGAAACGGTGCTATTGTTCCATCTCAAGAACTAGGTTTTTGCTCAGTGAAGGCCATTCCAATCTTGCTCAATACGGTAATTTATGATATGAAGGCTCTCGGGAATGCGTGGACATAGTGAACATGTCCACAATGTCCATATTCATGTGTGGGAGATGAAAGAACCTAAGTCCACTCGCCATTTTGGGTTCCGTGCCCCCGGAGCAAATCCTTAAAGTGTCCTTGAATGGCCACGGGGTAACTAACAAAAATGACCATAGCACCAAAACCGTGACTTTGATCATGAATCCGTTGATTTCAATGGATTTGGGACGCTGGGTTTTAGCTAGCCCCCCCCCCCCCCCACACCAAGCCTCCAATGCTCGAAAATGGTTCTATTGTGCCATCTCTAGAACTAGGGTTTTGCTGAGTGAAGGCCATTCCAATTTTGCTCAAGGGGGTCAATTCTCATCTGAAGGATTCTAGGCATGCATGGAATTCATGAACTCATCCACAATGTCCATGTGCACATGTGGGATCTAACAGAACACAACTTCGCTCTTCGATTTGGGTTATGTGCCCCCGAAGAAAATCCTCAAAGTGTCTATGAATGACCACGGGGTGCCTAACCAAAATGCTAGTAGAACCAAAACTGTGACTTTGATCGTGAATCCATCAATTTTGATGAATTTGGGATGTCGGGTTTTAGCTAGGGGACCCCCCATACCATGCCTCCAACGCCTAGAAATGGTGCTATTGTGCCATCTCCGGAACTAGGTTTTTGTTAAGTGAAGGCCATTCCAATTTTTCTCAAGGGGGTCAATTCTCATCTAAAGGCTCCTGGGAATGCGTGGCCATCGTGAACATGTACACAGTGGCCATCTACATGTGTGCGATCTGACGGAACCCAACTCCGCTCTCCGGTTTGGGTTTCGTGCCCCAGGAGCAAATCCTCAAAGTGTCCTTGAATGGCCACAGGGTGTCTGACCAAAATGCCCGTAGCACCAAAACCGCGACTCCGATCGTGAATCCGTAAATTCTGATGGATTTAGATGCCATGTTATAGATGGGGTACCCCCCACACCGTGGTTCCAATGCCCAGAAACAGTGCTATTGTGCCATCTCCATAACTATGATTTTTCTCAGTGAAGGCCATTCCAATTTTACTGAAGGGGGTTAATTCTCATATGAAGGATCCTGGGAATGCGTGGCCATCATTAACACATCCAAAATGGCCATGTGCATGTGTGGGATATGATGGAACACAAATCCGCTCGCCGGTTTGGGTTCTGTGCCCCTGGAGAAAATCCTCAAAGTGTTTGTGATTGGCCATGGGGTGCCTGACCAAAATTCCCGTAGCACCAAAACCGTGACTCCAATTGTGAATCCATCGATTCCGATGGATTTAGGACGTCGATTTATAGTTGGGGGACCCCCCACACCATGGATCCAATGACTCGAAATGGTGCTATTGTGCCATCTCCGGAACTAGGGTTTTTCTCAGTGAAGGCAATTCCAATTTTTCTCAAGGGGGTCAATTCTCATACGAAGGATCTCGGGCATGCATGGCCATCGTGAACACATCCACAATGGCCATGTTCACATGTGGGGTATGAGGGAATCCAACTCCGCTCATCGGTTTGGGTTCTGTGCCCCCGTAGAAAATCCTTAAAGTGTCCTTGAATTGCCACGGGGTTCCTAACCAAAATGCCCGTAGCACCAAAACAGTGACTCAAGTCATGAAGCCGTCAATTTCGGTGGATTCGGGATGTCATTTTATAGTTGGGGGATCCCCGCACCATGCCTCCAACGCCTAGAAACTGTGCTATTGTGCTATCTCTAAAACTATGGTTTTGCTTAGTGAATGCCATGCTAATCTTGGAAAAGGGGGTCAATTCTTATCCGAAGGGTCTTAGGCATGCCTGGCCATCGTGAACACATCCACAATGTCCATGTGTATGTGTGGGATCTGATGGAACCCAACTTCGCTTGTCGGTTTGGGTTCCGTGCTCCCGAAGCAAATACTCAAAGTGTCCCTGAATGACCATGGTGTGCCTGATGAAAATATCTATAGCACAAAAAAAGTGACTCTCATCGTGAAGCCATCAATTCCAGTGGATTCAGGTTGCCAGTTTCTAGCTAGGGGTCCCCCCACACCGTGCCTCCAACACCCTTAAATGGTGCTATTGTGCCATCTACAAAACTAGGGTTTTGGTGAGTGAAGGCCATTTCAATTTTTCTCAAGGGGGTAAATTCTCATCCGAAGGCTCCTAGGCATGTGTAGCCATCATGAACACATCCACAATGTCCATGTGCACATGTGGGATCTGACAGAACCCAACTCCGTTCACCGGTTTGGGTTCCGTGCCCCCGGAGCAAATCCTCAAAGTGTCCCTGAATGACCACGGGGCGCCTGAAAAAACTACCCGTAGCACCAAAACCGTGACTCTAATCATGAAGCCGTCGATTCTGGTGGATTCAAGATGTTGGGTTCTAGCTGGGGGACCCCCCACACTATGCCTCCAATGCCTGAAAATGGTGCTATTGTGCCATCTCTGGAACTAGGGTTTTGCTCAGTGAAGACCATTCCAATTTTGCTCTAGGAGGTAATTTATGACATGAAGGCTCCCGAAACCCAACTACATTCACTAGTTTGGGTTCTGTGTCCCCGGAGCAAATCCTTAAAGTGTCCTTGAATGGCCACGGGGTTCCTGACCAAAATGCTCATAGCACCAAAACCGTGACTCCGATCGTGAAGCTATCAATTCCAGTGGATTAAGGACATCAGGTTCTAGATTCCCGCCCCCCCCACCATTTCTCCAATTCTCGGAAATAGTGCTATTGTTCCATCTCCAGAACTAGGGTTTTGCTCATTGAAGGCCATGGTAATCTTGCAAAAGGGGGTCAATAAGCTAGACTAGATTCTATAGGGATAGATTAGGTCTTCGAAGCTAGGTTACATCTCTAGGGCTAGATAATTATTCTAGATTAGGTCTCCAGGGTTGTAGGTCCACATTAGGCTTTCAAGGGATACATTTGTTTTTGTCTAGTTTCTAGGGCTAGATCAAGGTCTTTAAGCTATATTGGGTTTTATAGGGCTAGATTAGGTCTCTGGGGCTAGGTTACATCTCTAGGGATAGATAAGTATTCTAGATTAGGTCTCCAGGGTTGTAGGTCCACATTAGGCTTTTCAGGGCTACATTTGTTTTTGTCTAGTTTCTAGGGCTAGATCAGGGTCTTTAAGCTATATTAGGTTCTATTTCTTAGAAGGAACCTATAGATCTAGCTTCCAACCCATATAGTGTGATTCTGAGATGTTTCAATTTTTAGTATTTCCTCTTGTGATCAGGGTGAATATCAACAATATTGATCTAATGTCTTAGGAGCATGTAGGGGAGATTGTACCGCCCAAGATATTTATATAATTTGTTTCTTTCATCCATGATACTTTCAATTATATAGCGGAGGAGAGGTGTGATGATGAGATTGACTTCATCCATGCACGTTCTACTTATTCATTAAAGAGGTGTGATGCCTTAATGGAGGACATTTTTTAGGGTGATTCAAGATCCTTAGATAATGTGAGTATTCCAAAGTATAGAGCCATGTATCATCCTGCGAATGGTTTGAGATTGATTGTATAAACCATTGAAGAAGTACGTGTTGATTCTTGTGTACAAAATCATCACGGACAATGCACCTGTTTGCAAGGCTACTGGCATGATTGTGGAAGCTAAATATCCACATGTATGTTCATTTTGGACATCGTTCATTTGAGTTGTTAGTGTTGTAGAGTCATTTATACATGCTTTTATTTCTCTTACAAGTTATTTGGACACCTTGCATTGTCCATTCCTTGAATTTAGCATTGAAATCCATTTCTTCATATGTGACATGGATTGGTAACCTTATTGAGAATGCATGCCCTATCCGTAACTTTGTACACAACCACACAAATGCCCTCACCATCTACACAGAGTACACACATATTTCATTGATGAAGATTGTAGATACTCAATTTTCTTCCTCATTCATCATGATCATGAGGTCCATTGTCATGGAGAATGAGTTTCCTGAGTATGGGACATCGGTAGAGAACTTATGGTCCATCATTCATGATATTCTTATCTCCGGGTGGGATAAGAATTGCACACCTTTGCATTGCTTGGACCACTCATTGAACCCTAATTTCTACAGTCAGGATTGGCTCATTGGTGGACCCGGGCCCTCACACAGAGTCCCTCCTCACATGGATGGAGAGATTGCATATGGGATCAAGATATCACTTAGACCGCTATTTCAGGATAGAGACTTACTTTATGAGGTGGAGGAGGGATTTGTAGAGTTTTCCACTTCCATTGGGATATTTGGAGGATATGATGATGGTGATCATATGGAGGGGTCATCCTCCACGCCAACAGATCACTAGTACAAAATGAGGAATTAATGACTAAAAATATGACTAAAATTCGACTATAAACGACTATTTTTGAGTCTGTGACTAATAGTAGTCGATTTCCACTATCTTATAGCTAGTCATATTTCACTAGTCATTAATTGGTTGACTTATTAGTTATTGATAGTCACTGATTTAGTCATTGATTTAATCATTGATAGTCACTGATTTAGACATTGATTTCCAGAATTAAAGACCAAATATATGACTAAATAAACTACTAGATGATAACATATTAATGACTAAGCTAAATACGACTAAATGTTAGTCGGGCTATAAGATACTAGAAATTAGCTACTAATAGTCATATATATGCGAATTTAGTCATTTTCTTAGTCACTAATTTTATGATAGGGTACGGAGGAATCGAACCACCAATCTCCTGCCTATAATTAGGCAAGTGCTCTACCATTGAGCTAGCACCCTTTAAGAAATTGTTATTGCTTGACAATAATGATATTCAAACAAATTTTTCATCATGCAAACATACAAAATAATGATTACCAAGTTACTATATATCCATAATGGTTTACCTTGTACTAGTCCTTCAAGTTTTTCAACTGCATTTATTAAGTGCAAATATATTTTTACACTTAATAAAAGCAGTTGAAGAACTTGATCAACTAGTACAAGGTAATCCATTATGGATCTATAGTAACTTGGTAATCATTCTTTTGTATGCTTGAATGATGCAAAATGAAAAAATCCCATAAATTTATAGGAATGACAAGCATGCATCCTAAACTATCTATTGAGTCATCTAGAGTCATGCCATAATGGTGGATGATGCCATGGAAAGGAGAATTTCAGTTTATATAGAAGCAAAGGATGAGCAATGGATGTCTATCTTAACTTCAAAGGACCAAAACTTGAACTAGTAAATTTGGAATATTTAAAATATATGTACAAAAAATCTCCACATGTAATAAACGAATACATCATTTACTTATTGCATGATATTAGAATGGATGGACATATTGTTAGAAAACATTTGGAGAGTTTTTATAAGATTTGGATGTTCATTCCTAGGATGTATATGCCCATCCTAGGAAAAAGTAACCTCTAAAATATTTTTATTTTTAAAAATTAAAATAGAAATTTTGGAATCAACAAGATAGGATCCCTTGTAATTTTTTTTAGTTTCCAATGGAGCAACTCATTACCCAAAATGTATATAGAATAGTAAAAACAAATATACTACTAATTCCATTTCACATCAAGAAGAATGGGCATTAGATCTAAGTACTCTTAGCCACTAGATAAATGGAAATGAAATGAGATGAAATATTAGCAACAATACCTTTGAGTTTGCTTTCTTACAAGAAGTATGAATACTTATGTGATCATTTTATTCAGAGGTGACTTAAACAACCACTAACCTGCAATCAAACCTAGAAACCATGTTCAGATTGATATATAAATAAAATAAAATAAAAGTTAAATATAGACTATGCCAATCCCACTATCGTATATACCTTGAAAGAGAACTAGCAAATCTCCCACAACTGTTCAACTTTGTACAAAATGCCCACATGGAATGCCACTGTTTAAACCAAACAAAAATAAATTGAAAACATGAAAGTAGTAATTTACTCTACTTGTCTATTGGATGCAAAGTCCCATAGCTGTACAATAGAATTAGTCACTATGGTGTTAGATTACATTTGAGGTAGGCAGATAAGAGGAAGAGAAAAGCGTTGATCCCAAGTGAAAAAGGGTCAAGGAAATGATGTAAGCATAAAGTGGCAGGACAGCCAAGGAGATGAGGCATGTGGGCATCAGGTTGTTAGGGATTGGATAGATATCTAGGTTAGTAGAGCTACCATTTCCCCCTGAAAATTCTTGATGGCTAGACCTGTAACCACAGGTTGGGCTAGCCTAGGAAACAAGCTGGAAAAAAGGGCAAGCAGGCCTGGGCAGGGAAGAGGAGATTGACCATCTCTAACAAGGGAAAAAATCTTGTTGCACCTGAAAAGAAAAATCCTTTATCTAAGAGAAAAAAGGAAAAACACTGGCTTCAAAAACTCAGAATAGGTGTAAGCCTACAGGGCTGCATATGTCACCCCTCCTCAATGAGGAAAAAATTTAAAGAATATAGGAAGGAGGATCCTAGTAGAAGGAGATGGTTGGAGAAAAATACATGGAGGGGCTCCTCTGTTTTCTCTCCACCAATCTGAAGAATAGAAAGAGCGGGACTTCAATTTTCAAAGTAGGAGTGAATTTGAATGGGCATTTATGGACATGATAGCAGGCATGGTGAAGAAGAACTCTGAAAGCATGGAAACTGGCAAGAAGATTTCCATTCTGGCACAACCCTACAATAGAAACTTGATGAGGATAAAAAAAAAATAAAAAAAAATAGAATAGAATATGAACCATAAATGAAAAGTGGAACATCTCCTCCAAAAATAGACGAGGACATACATCTCCACAATTAAAGTAAATAAAATAGAAGGTAATATGAACCATTAAAGACAAGTGGCTCATTTCCTCTAAAAATAGACAAGGAGTTACATCTCCACAAATAAAATAAATAAAATAGGAGAGAATATGAACCATTAAATACAAGTGGCTCATTTACTCAAAAAATAGACAAGGAGTTACATCTCCAGAGAAAAAATAAATAAAATAGAAGAGAATATGAACCATTAAAGACAAGTGGCTCGTTTCCTCCAACAATAGACAATGATTTACATCTCCACAAATAAAAAAATAAAATAAATAAAATAGAAGAGAATATGAACCATTAAAGACTAGTGGATCTTTTCCTTCAAAAATAGACAAGGAGTTACATCTCCACAAATAAAAAAATAAAATAGAAAATAATATGAACCATTAATGAAAAGTGGCACATTTCCTCCAAAAATAGACAAGGACTTACATCTCTACAAATAAAGTAAATAAAATAGAAGATAATATAAACCATTAAAGACAAGTGGCTCATTTCTTCAAAATACAGACAAGGAATTACATATCCACAAATAAAATAAATAAAATAGAAGAGAATATGAACCATTAAAGACAAGTAGCTCATTTCTTCCAAAAATAGAAAAGGATTTATATCTCCATGAATAAATAAATAAAATAGAAGAGAATATGAACCATTAAAGACAAGTGGCTCATTTCTTCCAAAAATAGACAAGGAGTTACATCTCCATAGACAAATTAGAAGGGAATATATACCATTAAAGACAAGTGGCTCATTTCGTCAAAAAATAGACGAGGACTTGCATCTCCATAGATAAAATAAATAAAATAGAAGAGAATATGAACCACTAAATACAAGTGTCCAATTTCCTCTAAAAATAGATAAGGAGTTACATCTACATAAATAAAATAAAAAAAATAGAAGAGAATGTGAACCATTATAGAGAAGTGGCCCATTTCTTCTAGAAATAGACAAGAACTTACATCTGCACAAATAAAATAAATAAAATAGAAGAGAATATGAAGCGTTAAAGACAAGTGGCTCATTTCCTCCAGAAATACACAATGAGTTACATCTCCACAAATAAAATAAATAAAATAAATAAAATAGAAGAGAATATGAACCGTTAAACACAAGTGGCTCATTTCCTTAAAAAATAGACAATGAGTCACATCTCCACAAATAAAATAAATAAAATATAAGATAATATGAACCATTAAAGATAAGTGGCTCATTTCCTCCGAAAATAGACAAGTAGTTACATCTCCCCAAATAAAATAAATAAAATAGATGATAATATAAATCATTAAAGACAAGTGTCTCATTTTCTCGAAAAATAGAGGAGGAGTTACATCTCTACAAATAAAAAAAATAAAATATAAGAGAATATAAACCATTAAAGACAAGTGGCTCATTTCCTCCAAACATAGACAAGGAGTTACATCTCCACGGATTAAATAAATAAAATAGAAGAGAATATCAACCATCAAAGAAAAGTGGCTCATTTCCTCCAAACATAGACAAGGAGTTTCATCTCCAAAAATAAAATAAATAAAATAAAAGATAATATGAACCATCAGAGACAAGTGGCTCATTTTCTCGAAAATTAGACAAGGAGTTACATCTCCACAAATAAAAAAATAAAATAGAAGAGAATATGAACCATTATAAAAAAGTGGCGCATTTCCTCCAAAAATAGACAAGGACTTACATCTACACAAATAAAATAAATAAAATCGAAGAGAACATGAACCATTAAAGACAAGTGACACATTTCTGCCAAAATTAGGCAAGGACTTGCATCTCCACAAATAAAATACATAAAATAGAAGAGAATATAAACCATTAAAGGCAAGTGGTTCACTTCCTTTAAAAATAGACAAGGACTTACATATACACAAATCAAATAAATAAAATAGAAGAAAATATCAACCATTAAAGGCAAGAGGCCCATTTCCTCTAGAAATAGACAATGAGTTACATCTCCACAAATAAAATAAATAAAATAGATGAGATTATGAACCCTTAAAGAAAACTGGCTCATTTTCTCCAAAAATGTACAAGGATTTACATCTCCACAAATAAAATAAATAAAATATTTGAGAATATAATATGTTAAAGACAAGTGACTCATTTTCTCCAAAAATAGACAAGGAGTTACAACTCCACAAATAAAATAAATAAAATAGAAGATAATATGAACCATTAAACACAAGTCGCTCTTTTCCTCCAAAAATAGACAAGGAGTTACATCTCTAAAACTAAAATAAATAAAATAAAACAAAATATGAACCATTAAAGACAAGTGGCTCATTTCCTCCAAAATTAGACAAGGAATTACATTTCTACAGATAAAATAAATAAAATAGAAGAGGACATGAACCGTTAAAGACATGGCTCATTTCCTACAAAAATAGACAACGAGTTACATCTCCACAAACAAAGTAAATAAAATAGAAGATAATTTGAACCATTAAAGATAAGTCATTCATTTTCTCGAAAAATAGACAAGGACTTACATCTCCACAAATAAAATAAATAAAATAGAAGTGAATGTGTAGCATTAAAGACATGTGGCTCATTTCCTCCAAAAATAGACAAAGAGTTACATCTCGACAAATCAAATAAATACAATAGAAGATAATATGAACTATTAAAGACAAGTGGCTCATTTCCTCCAAAAATAGACAAGGAGTTACATCTCTACAGATAAAATAAATAAAATAGAAGATAATATAAACTATTAAAGACAAGTGGCTAAATTCCTCTAGAAATAGACAAGGAGTTACATCTCTGGAGATAAAATAAATAAAATAGAAGTTAATATGAACCATTAAAGAGAAGTGGCTTATTTCCTACAAAAGTAGACAAGGAGTTACATCTCCATAAATAAAATAATAAAATGGAAGAGAATATGAACCATTAAAGACAAGTGGCTCATTTCCTCCAAAAATAGACAAGGATTTACATCTCCACGGATAAAATAAATAAAATAGAAGAGAATATCAACCATCAAAGAAAAGTGGCTCATTTCCTCCGAAAATAGACAATGAGTTACATCTTCACAAATAAAATAAATAAAATAGAAGATAATATGAACCATTAAAGACGAGTGGCTCATTTCCTCAAAAAATAAATAAGAAGTTACTTCTCCACAAATAAAATAGAAGCGAATATGAACCGTTAAAGACAAGTGACTCATTTCCTCAAAAAATAAACAATGAGTTACATCTCCACAAATAAAATAAATAAACTATTATTTCTTATGAACCATTAAAGACAGGTGGTTCATTTCCTCAAAAAATAGACAAAGAGTTTCAGCTCCAGAAATAAAATAAACAAAATAGAAGAGAATATGAACCATTAAAGACAAGTGGCTCATTTCCTCCAAAAATAGACAAGGAGTTACATCTCGACAAATAAAATACAATATAATATGAAATATTAAAGAAAAGTGGCACATTTATTTAAAAAATAGACAATGAGTTACATCTCTAGAGATACATTAAATAAAATAGAAGATAATATGAACCATTAAAGACAAGTGGTTCAATTCCTTCAAAAATTGACAAGACGTTACATCTATTGAGATAAAATAAATAAAATAGAAGATAATATGAACCATTAAAGACAAGTGGCTCATTTCCTACAAAAATAGACAAGCAGTTAAATCACCACAAATAAAATAAATAAAATAGAAGAGAACATGAACCATTAAAGGAAAGTGGCTTATTTCCTCCAAAAATAAACAAGGAGTTACATCTCCAAAAATAAAAGAAATAAAATAGATGATAATATGAACCATTAAATACAAGTGGTTCATTTTCTCCAAAAATATAGAAGGATTTACATCCCCACAAATAAAATAGAAGATAATATGAACCATTAAATACAAGTGGCTCACTTCCTCCAAAAATAAACGAGTTACATATCCGCAAATAAAATAAATAAAATAGAAGAGAATATGAACCATTAATGACAAGTGGCCCATTTCCTCATAAAATAAACAAGGAGTTACATTTCCAAATATAAAATAAATAAAATAGAAAAGAAAATGAACTATTGAAGACAAGTGGCCCATTTCCTCCAAAAATATATAAGGAATTACATCTCCAAAACTAAAATAAATAAAATACAAGAGAATATGAACCTATAAAGAAAACTAGCCTGTTTCTTCATAAACTAGACAAGGATTTATGTCTCCACAAATAAAGTAAATAAAATCTAAGAGAATATGAACCATTAAAGACAAGAGACTCATTTCCTCTAAAAATAGACAAGGAGTTACGTCACCACAAATAAAATAAATAAACTATAAGATAATATGAACCATTAAAGACAAGTGACCCATTTTCTAAAAAAATAGACAAGAAGTTACATCTCCACAAATAAAATAGAAGAGAACATGTACCATTGAAGACAAGGGGCTCATTTTCTAAAAAATAGACAAGGATTTAGATCTCCACAAATAAAATAAATAAAATAGAAGAGAATATGAACCATTAAAGACAAGTGGCTCATTTCCTCAAAAAATAGACATGTAGTTACACCTCCAAAAATAACATAAATAAAAATAATAATAATATGAACCATTAACGACAAGTGGCTCATTTCCTCCAAAAACAGACAAGGAGTTACATATCTACAAATAATAAAAAATGAAATATAAGAGAATATGAACCACAAAAGACAAGTGGCTCATTTTCTCCAAAAGATAGACAAGGAGTTACATATCTGCAGATAAAATAAATAAAATAGAAGAGAATATGAACCATTAAAGTCAAATGGCTCATTTCCTCCAAAAATAGACAAGGAGTTACATCTCCAAAAATAAAATAAATAAAATAGAAGAGAATATGAACCATTAGAGACAAATGGCTCATTTCCTCGAAAAATAGACAAGGTGTTACATTTCCCCAAATCAAAAATAAACTAAATAAAATAGAAGAGAATATGAACCATTAATGACAAGTGACACATTTCCTCCAAAAATAGTAAATGACTCACATCTCCGCAAATAAAATAAATAAAATGGAAAAGAATATGAACCATTAAAGACAAGTGGTTGATTTCCTTTAAAAATAGACAAAGAGTTATATCTACACAAATAAAATAAATAAAATAGAAGAGAATATCAACCATTAAATAGAAGTGATCCATTTCCTCCATCAATAGACAAGAATTTATATATCCACAAATAAAATAGAAGAGAATATGAACCATTAAAGACAAGTGGCTCATTTCCTCAAAAAATGTACAAGGATTTTCATCTCCACAAATAAAATAAATAAAATATTAGAAAATGTAAAGTGTTAAAGAAAAGTGACACATTTCATCAAAAAATAGACAAGGAGTTACATCTCCACAATTAAAATAAATAAAATAGAAGATAATATGAACCATTAAAGACAAGTGGCCCATTTCCTCCAGAAATATACAATGAGTTACATCTCTAAAAATAAAATAATTAAAATAGAACAGAATATAACCCATTAAAGACAAGTGGCTCATTTCCTCCAAAGATAGACAATGAGTTATATCTCCACAGATAAAATAAATAAAATAGAAGAGAACATGAAATATTAAAGAGAAGTGGTTCATTTCCTCCCAAAATAGACAAGGAGTTACATCTCCACAAATAAAATAAATAAAATAGAAGATAATATGAACCGTTAAAGACAAGTGGTTCATTTTCTCGAAAAATAGACAAGGAGTTACATCTCCATAAATAAAATAAATAAAATAGAAGAGAATATGAACCATTAAAGGCAAGTGGTACATTTAAGCCAAAAATAGATAAGAAGTTACATCTCCACAAATAAAATAGAAGAGAATATGAACTATTAAAGGCAAACGACGCATTTCCTCCAAAAATAAACAAGGAGTTATATCTACACAAATAAAATAAATAAAATAGAAGATAATATGAACCATTAAAAACAAGTGGCTCATTTCCTCCAAAAATAGACAAGGAGTTTCATCTTCACAGATAAAATAAATAAAATAGAAGAGAATATGAACCATTAGAGACAAGTGGCTCATTTCCTCAAAAAATAGACAAGGAGTTAAATCTCCAAAAATAAAATAAATAAAGTAAATACAATAGAAGAAATATGAAACATTAGAGACAAGTGGGTCATTTCCTTGAAAAATAGATGAGTTACATCTCCACAAATTAAAAAAAAAATAGAAGAGAATATGAACCATTAAAGAAAAGTGACTCATTTTAGCAAAGCATAGACAAGGAGTTACATCTCCACAAATAAAATAAATAAAATAGAAGAGAATATGAACCATTAATGATGAGTGGCATATTTCCTCCAAAAATAGACAAGGACTTACATCTCCACAAATAAAACAAATAAAATGGAAGAGAATGTTAGAACAGTAACCACACTTAGTACCATAATCCATAAATTTTTAATTGCCCAAGTGCTTAATTAAACCATGCTTTGGATTAAGTGACTATAGTTGGTCAAAAACCCACTTTGAGAGTGTTCACACCCACTTCCAAGCAAACCAGTTCACCCAGCCTCCAGTTTTGTCCACAAGTGCGCCCTCATTTATTGCTGGTGCGCCCTCTCTCCTTGTTTTGGGGAATTTTAGTTGACCAAGGGCGCTAGGGTGGATTTTTGCCCACTTTTGGCTAGATTTGGAGCATTTAATGCTCCCTTGGGCCCCCAAACCTCCTCTATTTGCTCACCCACGCCTGCCTTGAGCTCATTAATGACTCAGCATGCTTCAGCCACCTCCACACCAAAATTCGTAGCTGTTTGGGGTGATTGGGATTGAGTTGGACCCACCTAGGGGGGATTGAGGCCAATTTGGCATTGATGACTTGTACACTCAGCTTGAGCCACCTAATGCTCTCGATTTTCTCATGGATGTAATAAAAACCTGTTACTAACATTTTCACATGTTAGACAGTCAGTTAATCAAAGGTTTCAGCATACATTGTGTGTAAAATTATCATCTTTTTCAAGTTTTTCCACAGTTTTTGCAAATTAATTCGATTTTGTGAGGTTCTCCATAGCTCCTCGATCTTCTGTGATCAAAATACTCACATGGTATCAGAGCCATCATGGAGTTAGTGAGTTGCAGGTCAATATTGAGCATTGAACTGCATTCTAGAGAGGATTTCCAGACAAAAATTGAGTGTTTTTTGCAGGTGTTTCAGTAGTTTTCTCACCATTAACGCAGCAGTCATGGAAGCAAACCAACTGTTGCTCACACCCTTCAATTTTTTCGATTGGAAGGCTGAGATGGTCATCAAGCTGAGATCTAAGGGTCTCTATAGAGTGACCATGGGCACAGAAGTGGAGCCAAATTCTGCTGTGGAGAAAGCAAAGTACTACAATCGACTTGATGAAGCTTATGGATTGCTATGCCTGAGCATTTCAAGAGAACTCTTGTTTCATACAGACAGTTTGACAACCCCCAATGAAGTATGGGTGAAGCTAGAATCACTCTTTGGGAAAACTGATGAACTGAGAGGCCACCAGCTTGAAAACGAGCTCATTAGCTTGAGCCCAGCGCATTTTGAAACCATCCAAGAGTTCTTCACGAAATTCAAGTCACTGGTGCTTCAACTGCAACAATGTGGAATTGTTAAGAAGGAGGAACAACTGATTCTGTCCATCCTTTCGAAGCTAGGCCCAGAGTTTTCAGTATTTGTTAGCACATTTCACTCAGCCAAAATGACCCTTCGAAATTGGCAAATGCCATCACTAGCTACCTTCATGGAGTGTCTCACTCAGGAGCAGGACAAACTAGTTCAGATGGGCACCATAAAATCAAAGGACCAAGCATTGGAAATGGGTGTTTCAAATGCAAGCAAAGGAAAGCAGAAAGCCAAGAATTCGAAGCAGCAAGAGAAGAGGAAGTTTGACAAGACCAAGTCTGCAGATGGGGGTTCGAATCTGTCAAAGGAGAAGGACAAGAAGGGAAAGGAAAAGACCAAATGCACCTATTGTCATAGGGGATGGCATCCAGAGAGCTCATGTATGAAGAAAACCATTGACTCAATGGCGCAGCTGCTGGAGAAGAACAACATCCCAGTCCCTGAGGGCGCAAGGAAGAAAGAGAGCACCTCAAACCCTGACAATAAGGAGAAGTGTCATGCTTTGGTAGCAGGTACTTCGAATCCCTCATCCTTTATCATTGATTCAGGAGCTTTCAGACATATGGTTTCATCCAGAGAGCTCTTCTCCTCTTTGCATTCGAATGGTGGCCCAACAGTCCGAATGGGAGATGATTCAGAACTCCAAACCAAGGGGATTGGTAGGATTGACATGGAGCATGGCTATTTCAGTGATGTGCTCTATGTACCTTCATTGGCAGCAAATTTGCTATCAGTCTATCAAATGACCCATACAGGAGAAGCCAAGAGAGTGACATTCACTCCAGATTTGGTAGAAATCTCAGAAATCTCTTCAAATCAAGTTGTGGCAGTAGGGTATGCAGATCATGATGAGAGAATGTACAAATTCTCAAATTTCATTCCAAATTCTAGTGACCATGCTCTTGTCTCTCATGCCAACGAGACCTCCAAGTTGTGGCATGAAATATTTGGCCACATGAACTACAAATACCTCCAGCAATTGCACAAGGACGAGATGGTGGAAGGGCTTCCAGAAATTAGATCTTCAAATGGTGCATGCATTGGGTGTGTAGTTGGAAAGCATCCTGAGCGCAGCTATGAGAAGGGAATGGAAAGGAGAGCCACTCAACCACTTGGATTGGTACATTCAGACCTCATTGGTCCTCTTCCCACTCCATCATATGGTGGATCAAGGTATGTACTTACATTCATAGATGACTACTCCCGATTCTGCTGGGTTTACTTCCTTAAATTGAAGTCAGAAGTGTTTGAGAAATTGAAGATTTGGAAAGCCCTAGTGGAGAACCATAGTGGTCATAAGATAAAGATCCTTAGGACTGATAATGGAAAGGAATATGTGAATAATAACATTCAGCACCTTTGTGAGGAATGTGGCATCCAAATGCAACATTCAATCCCCTACACACCTCAGCAAAATGGTGTGGCAGAGAGGAAAAATAGATCTCTCAAGGAGATGGATACTTGCATGATTGAAGCTAGGGATCTAAGCCCTAAGCTATGGGCTGAAGCCATCAATTGTGCTGCTCATATTCAGAACAGATCCTTTCACAAATCAGTCAAAGGGAAAACCCCCTATGAGGCATGGTTTGGCCAAAAACCAAATGTGTCAAATTTCAGGATTTTTGGGTCTAGAGCATGGGCTCGAATTCCATCAGAAAAGAGGAAGGCTTTGGAGCCAGAGAGAAGGGAATGTATCATGGTTGGATATGGTGAGGACACAAAGGGCTATAAGCTCTTTGACACATCCACACTCAAAAATTTCATTGAGAGAAGTGTGCAATTCGAAGAAGAACCAATTCCAGATTTTGAGCTTGCACCGGGGGAAAGCTCCTCTCCTCCACACCTTAATGAGATTAGTGATGATTCTACCTCTGATTTTTCTAACATTGCTGAAGATGACATGGCTAAAGATGACATGGCTGAAGATGACATTTCTGTACATGAGTCACCATCAAGGCCCAAGTGGGCTGAAAAAATCATAGAAGCTGCAGGTGAATTGGCAGGCAATCCCCAAGAGCCTAGGAAGACTAGATCCCAAACAATCAATGCTTCCTTTGCAAATGAGAGTGAGCTTGCTGATCACTGTTATATGATGATTGGATCTGATCCAACATCATATCAGGAAGCTCATAATGATCCAAGGTGGAGGGCAGCAATGCAAGAAGAATTCCAATCTCTCCAAGAGAACAAAACATGGGATTTGGTGCCTCTTCCTCCCAAGAGGAAACTTGTGCAATGTAAGTGGATTTTCCGAACCAAACCTGTTGCTGATGGTTCTGATCTGAAATATAAGGCTAGGTTAGTGGCTAAGGGATACTCACAAATCCATGGTGTGGATTATACAGAGACCTTTGCACCGGTTGCAAAGATGGACTCAATTAGACTAGCTCTAGCCATGGCAGCTAGTAAAGGTTGGGAAGTTCACCACATGGATGTCAAAAGTGCATTCTTGCATGGTGAGCTACAGGAAGAGATATATATGAAGCAGCCTGAAGGATTCCAAGAGGATCCCACACTTGTATGCAGGTTGAAGAAGTCACTCTATGGACTCAAGCAAGCCCCCAGGGCTTGGTATGCCAAAATGGATGCTTTTTTGCTCTCAATTGGTTTCTGTCGATGCAAGTCTGATCCAAATTTTTATTTGCAGCATTGTGATGATAATTTGCAGGTCATTGTACTGTATGTTGATGATCTCTTAATTACAGGGAGCTGCACCAAACAAATTGGCTCAATTAAAGCTTCTTTGCACAGTGAATTTGCCATGAGCGACCTAGGATTGCTAAGGCAATTTTTGGGTTTGGAAATTGAGCAATCTGAGAGAGGTATATTGCTGAGTCAATCTAAGTATGCTTCAGACCTGTTATTCAAGTTCAAAATGGCTGAATGTAAGGCAGCCAAGTGCCCATTCCTTTCAGGCATAAAACTAGGTGAATTTGAAGACTCTCCGGTGGTGGATTGCACTCTCTATAGGCAGCTAGTTGGAAGTTTGCTGTACCTTACACATACAAGACCTGATTTGTCTTATGCTGTAAGTGCTGTAGCAAGGTATATGCAGCAGCCACATGAGATCCATTGGAAGGCAGCCAAAAGAATCCTTCATTATGTCCAAGGAACAAAGAGCTTTGGGGTACACTATGCAGCTGGTTCTTCACTTCAACTAGCTGGATTTTCTGATTCCAATTGGGCGGGAGATCCCATCGATAGAAAGTCCACTTCAGGTTTTGTGTTTATGTTTGATGAAGGTCCTATTTGCTGGTCAAGTAAGAAACAACATACAATTTCTCTTTCATCAGCAGAGGCCGAGTACAGGGCAGCAGTGAACGCAGCCACACGGTGTGTTTGGTTGCAAGGCATTCTTCGGGAGTTTGGTGTTGCTATTGATTCTCCAACCAATATTTGGGTGGATAATCAAAGTGCCATCAAGATATCTACTGATCCATTACAGAGGCAAAGAACAAAGCACATTGAGATCCACATGCATTACATTCGGGGCTTGGTGCATGACAGGGTGATTTCATTGCAGTATTGCCCATCCACCGAGCAAACTGCAGATATTTTCACCAAGTGCTTTACTGAGAAGACCTTCACTCACCTAAGAGCTTTGCTTGGAGTGAGTGATGGATGGTGATTGCTGCAATTTAATTGCAGGTTCGACCCCATGTCCATTTTTGAGGGAAGTTTTTATCCCATGGGGTTTTACTTCTTTTCCTCGGTTCATATGGACAAATAAAATTTCTGTTTGTTTTGAGGTGACTTGAGCCTTTGTTGCCAAGGCCTCCCACTTATCTTTCATGAGATGTACCAAGTTATGGTTAAGGGGGGGTGTTAGAACAGTAACCACACTTAGTACCATAATCCATAAATTTTTAATTGCCCAAGTGCTTAATTAAACCATGCTTTGGATTAAGTGACTATAGTTGGTCAAAAACCCACTTTGAGAGTGTTCACACCCACTTCCAAGCAAACCAGTTCACCCAGCCTCCAGTTTTGTCCACAAGTGCGCCCTCATTTATTGCTGGTGCGCCCTCTCTCCTTGTTTTGGGGAATTTTAGTTGACCAAGGGCGCTAGGGTGGATTTTTGCCCACTTTTGGCTAGATTTGGAGCATTTAATGCTCCCTTGGGCCCCCAAACCTCCTCTATTTGCTCACCCACGCCTGCCTTGAGCTCATTAATGACTCAGCATGCTTCAGCCACCTCCACACCAGAATTCGTAGCTGTTTGGGGTGATTGGGATTGAGTTGGACCCACCTAGGGGGGATTGAGGCCAATTTGGCATTGATGACTTGTACACTCAGCTTGAGCCACCTAATGCTCTCGATTTTCTCATGGATGTAATAAAAACCTGTTACTAACATTTTCACATGTTAGACAGTCAGTTAATCAAAGGTTTCAGCATACATTGTGTGTAAAATTATCATCTTTTTCAAGTTTTTCCACAGTTTTTGCAAATTAATTCGATTTTGTGAGGTTCTCCATAGCTCCTCGATCTTCTGTGATCAAAATACTCACAGAGAATATGAAGTATTAAAGACAAGTGGCACATTTTTGCCAAGAATAGGCAAAGATTTACATCTCCACAAATAAAATACATAAAATAGAAGAGAATATGAACCATTAAAGACAAGTGGATGATTTCTTCCAAAAATAGACAAGGAGTCACATCTACACAAATAAAATAAAAAAATAGAAGAGAATATCAACCATTGAAGACAAGTGGTCGATTTCCTTCAGAAATATACAAGGAGTTACATCTCCACAAATAAAATAAATAAAATAGAGGAGAATATGAACCATTAAAGACAAGTGGCTCATTTCCTCCAAAAATAGACATGGATTTACTTCTCGACAAAGCAAATAAATAAAATAGAAGATAATATGAACCATTAAAGATAAGTGGCTCAATTCCTCTAAAAATAAACAAGGAGTTACATTTCTACAAATAAAATCAATAAACTAGAAGATAAGATGAACCATTAAAGACAAGTGGCTCAATTCCTCCAAAAATAGAAAAGGAGTTACATCTCTGGAGATAAAATAAATAAAATAGAAGACGATGTGAACCATTAAAGAGAAGTGACTCATTTACTACAAAAATAGACAAGGAGTTACATCTCCAAAGATAAAATAAATAAAATAGAAGATAATATGAACCATTAAAGACAAGTGGCTCATTTCCAACAAAAATAGACAATGATTTACATCTTCACAAATAAAATAAATAAAATAGAAAATAATATGAACCATTAAAGACAAGTGGTTCATTTTATCAAAAAATAGACAAGGAGTTACATCTCCACAAATAAAATAAATAAAATAGAAGAAAATATGAATCATTAAACACAAGTGGCTCATTTTCTCCAAAAATAGATAAGGAGTTACATCTCCACCAATAAAATTAATAAAATACAATAGAATATGAACCGTTAAAGGCAAGTGACTCATTTCCTCCAAAAATAGACAAGGAGTTATATCTCCACAAATAAAATAAATAGAATAGAAGATAATATGAACCATTAACAACAAATGGCTAATTTCCTCCAAAAATAGACAAGGAATTACATCTCCACACATAAAATAAATAAAATAGAAGATCTTATGAACCATTAAATACAAGTGATCCATTTTCTCGAAAAATAGACGAGTTACATCTCCAGAAATAAAATAAATAAAATAGAAGCGAATATGAACCATTAAAGAGAAGTGACTCATTTTCTCCAAAAATAAACAAGGAGTTACATCTCCACAAATAAAATAAATAAAATAGAAGAGAATATGAACCATTAAAGGCAAGCGACTCATTTCCTCCAAAAATAGACAAGGATTTATATCTCCACAAATAAAAAAATAAAATAGAAGATAATATAAACCATTAAAGACAAGTGGCTAATTTCCTCAAAAAATAGACAGGGAGTTACATCTCCACAAATAAAATAAAAAAAAATTGAAGAGAATATGAACCATTAAAGACAAGTGGCTCATTTCCTCCAAAAATAGACAAGGATTTACATCTCGACAAATAAAATAAATAAAATATAATATAATATGAACCATTAAAGACAAGTGGCTCATTTCCTCCAAAAATAGATAGGTAGTTACATCTCCACAGATAAAATAAATAAAATAAAAGAGAATATCAACCATCAAAGAAAAGTGGCTCATTTCCTCCAAACATAGACAAGGAGTTTCATCTCCAAAAATAAAATAAATAAAATAAAAGATAATATGAACCATTAGAGACAAGTAGCTCCCCTTTCTATCCACACTTCGGTTATC
Source organism: Larix kaempferi (assembly GCA_027924585.1). Lineage (NCBI taxonomy): Eukaryota > Viridiplantae > Streptophyta > Pinopsida > Pinales > Pinaceae > Larix > Larix kaempferi. The sequence continues at coordinate 4,115,717 of BSBM01001217.1, forward strand.
TCAGGAAAGTTTGCTAAAGTTGAGAAAGGTCATCACTTGTGCCCAATCATCGTCGAACTTCCTTCTATTGTTAAAATTGTGTCCATGACACCACTTCATGGTCCCCCCTCATACCTTCCACATCTCTTCTTGGCTGAATTTTCTAAGGAACCATCACTAGGTACCTACGACCTCGTTGCATATGCAAAAGGAGATGATTCGATCTACTCACTTTCATCCTAGGCATAACAACAAGTAGCACCCAATGCAACAACCCCCAAAACCTCTAATAGTCCACCCATCTGACTTATGCCCACTGCTCAAGTACGTCAAGGATACTTTTGTTCCCGGAGGAATACAATTCAATTCTTCTAATCGGGTTGATGTTAGCTCGGATTTAGGAATCCCAACATCCAGCTTAAATAATTCCACATCCTCCATTGCATGTTTCACAAAGTGGCTCGCACCTCCCATTTATTTGTCTGAACAAGAGTCCTACATATCTATCGTCACCAAAGGTGCCTCAATCACCTCGGCCTATTGTTCTCTCTTCTTACCTCGTCACCTTGATGACTTACTCATCCCTTAAAAAGTTGTTTGAGTCTTTCCAACGTCCCTCTCAAGTTGCATTAAGCTCTCGAAAACATGCTTCTCATCCTATCAATCATCACAATGTCAAAGGGTTCCCAAGGTGGTCTCCACCTCCCTAACGCTTCCTTCATTGATCGAATCATTGTGCTACAAAAGAGACTTCTTTATCAAGAACTCTAGGACTTCATCTGTCTCTAGCAGATTGCAACCTACTTCACATAGTCAATCACACATAAATTGGGAATCATGTATCCTAATGGCCAATGGACAAAAGTATACAATGTATGCAAAGTCATGCTCTGGTATGTCTTGACTTCATTTCTTTTCTCGATCAGCCATTATAGTAACTGGAGGAATCTCAGTTGCTTTGGATTCCTTTGGATCTGCTAACAATTCCTCTATCCATTGTTTCCATAGTCAATACATTTCCTCATATAATTTCCCTTCCTCAAGTCCTTGGTCACCTCCTTGCCCAAGTGAGGCCATTTCTTGGGTTACTTCATCCTTACTACTATTATTTGGGTCGTAAGCTGTCTCATCGAGCGCGCTTTCCTCCACGACCTCTTCAGCCTTTGTTTGTGTAAGCTCTTTCTCATCTCCAACATGTTGCATATGGTCAATGAAAGGCACAATTATTTAGTATTCTTAGAAACCAACTATACCCATAGTTCTAATGCTTCCAACCTATTTTCCAAGTGAGAAACACTCTCTGTTGCAATGAAGGTCTTCCTACTCGAACCTGTTAATTTTTTAGCAAATATGATGAGCTTTGAACTTGAAAACTTTAAGTGCGGAAATACTAAATACTTGAATCAATGAACCATTCAATAACATGAAACATTCAACCATAACAAAATATGTACCCTAGGTAAAACCATCAAAACAATGAGGATAAAAAACCCCAACAAATCTTTAGAGTATAATTATGATAGATAGCAGAGAATGTCTTTTACAAAATAGAAAATTGCTTTCGGCACCACAGGTGCTAGATAAGAGAGAATACTGAGTATAGATAAACTATATCAACTTGTCACATGCCTAACACATTAATAACATGCAAGAATCATTTCCATTCAAGTTGTAGCAAATGGTTGAATGGGTAATGGTGCATCAAATGCAAAAACTATGTCATTGCCTTCTTGGAGAATTATCATGTGCATCAGTTTCTTCAATCTATGTAATACCCTCTAGTTTATCCCTTGGACATGTTATTATTATTTTGATGTTGTGACATTATGGCACGAGGTTCCGGGACTATGGTTTGCACATTATTATTATTATGTTATTATTATTAATTAATAAAAGAAAACAACTGATATCGATTGATGCTACATACAAGAGTATGAGAAACCATGATGTTATGAGCAAGGGGAAGTGGGAAAGTGTGTTCCTATGTGTTTGTGTCTATGTTGGTGGACCCTCTTGACTTATGAGCCCTCTTATGTTGTGTTTTTACTTGATTTTATTATTCCAAGATGGTTTTTATTAAAATTGGAGTCACTCTCTCTCCTAGTGCGCCCCCTTGAGTGCCACTTGGTGTTGACCCTCATGAAAATTGTAAATCCTCCTTAGTGTTTTTTTATTATGGGAAAGCAATGCCTCTTGTGAGACTCTCTCTCTCTCCCAAATTGAGTTATCCATGCAAAATTAGAATTGGTTGGTGTGTGCTTCATTTTATCTTGATTTTTTCTTCTTAGTTCTTGTTCTTGATTCTTCGCTTCATCCTCTTTGTTGTTGGTTCACTCACTCATGTGCATTTATATTTGGAACTTGGGAAAATTTATTTTATTCCCTTGGTATGTGTGATACCCTGTGATCCAGTGGTATTTTTGGATGGTTGGTGAGCCCTTTCTAATCTCGCACCCAAGCAAAGAGACTCAGTTGTTTCTAGTCTATCTGTCCTGGAAGTTGCTTTTCCTGGATTGGAAGTAACGTGGAATCCACTTGTCATTGGATGCAGTTGGACCGATGGTATATTAGTGTTTTATTGAGTCCATCTGTCCTAGAGCTGTATGTCCTAGATTGGAAATAGTGGGATCTATTTTCCATTGGAATACATTTGGATTGATGGTAGACCTGTGACTATCTGTCCTGGAGCTACTGTCCTAGATTGGAAGTGATGTGGAATCCACTTGCCATTGGAATTGTGGTTGGAATAATTATATTTGTATTTTATGGTTGAGTGCACTCTTGCTTGAGGAATCATGGTTCCTTATTGTGGGTGACCAGTGCAAAGAAATATTTGGCTTGTACAATGTCTACGGTTGGGTGGATCGTGGCACGGTCGATTTCAATTGCGGGAATTCGCAAGATAAGTGGTTTTATTTTATTTATATGGGTTATTTGTTTCTGATATGATATATATATTTATGAATCTGAAATATTTGATGGAATGTGTGAATCAAATGTGAAAAAATCATTTTCTATGATTCAGGTTGTTAAATTCCATTACTAGTTCTTTTGGAAAAATTGCGAAAGCTAGTTTTCGAGACTTTAAAAGAGAAGTGTTTGTTAAAATGTCTATATGAGTTATTTTATCCAGAGATGACATTTTCATATTATATGTTTGACTAAATGTGTGAAATAGAGTCCAATATATTCTATAAAATTTGTTACCGTGATCCTAGTCTATTTCTCGAGCTGATATTCTTTTCAGAGAGGTTGCCATAGCTATATTTGGGATTTGAAATGTGGACTAGATATGAGTATGATGATACATCCATATGACTATATATGACCTCTAATATTCTGATCCTAACCTCTGATCATCATTTCCTTCTTCTTGAATTGCTTTTGAAAACTAGAATTGGAAACTAGCTTCGAAATAGTGAAATTGCTAACTAGTTTTTGGAATCGAATCTTTGTTTTTGGTAAAATATGAATGTACAACCATATAATATGTTTTTGGTACTTTATTTTTTTTATGTATAATGATATTTTCTATATATGTATCATCACCTCTATTTTCCTCGGAACTCAGTATGATTGATTTGATTGAATTTATAGCATTGTTTATTAACAAGTTGTACTAATTAAACTTGAAAGATTCTCCATTTATGTACTTGGATAAGAGATAAAAATGTACTTTTATTTTGATGTATATGCATGATTATTTATGCACATAATGGATGTAGTTTCAATTTTGTATAGTTGGTATGGTTGTGCGTCGAAAATGCAGATGACTAGTTGTTTGCATAGTGAAACTAGTTGACTAGTCTTGCATCTCATTTTCGTGTATATTATGCTTAATTATTTAAAAATGGTTATTTGGCCATATTTACATGGATGTAGGTGTAAATTATCCATTGGGATTGGTAAATTTCATTAATTAGTTGAAAAAATTGTGTTATGCTAAGTTTCATCATTTGTAAGTTAAGTGTCGTAATTAGTGCATTAATTACCTTAATTAACTAGTTAATGACATATTGTTGGAAATGACCTTTTTGGGTGAAAGTAGCCTCTGTTATGGATTGGGATGGATGTATAATGATGTTAGAAATGTTGGATAATATTTCCTAGCCTTGGTTTAGTTGCTTGCTCAAATGTAAATTTTATTTTAATTAATTTGCGATTATCGATATTTTGTCGTAATTAATTTGTAAAATTTGAAATTAAGTATGTATTTTATTTCTCTGTTGTGATTAAACATTATAATTATCCTCTTGGATATAATGACACATCCCTAATTCTATTTTATATCCCCAGGGGACATTACAGGTGGTATCAGAGCTGTGGTTGCAACACTACGGCTGTTGGGCGTATTGTTCGCTTGAATTTGTTTTGCTAGATGAAAAGTTATTATGAAGGCACTGTTATATTTTTTTTTTTGAAAAGATGAAATTATTAAATACTTAGAAGTTATCCAGAAAGGTCATATCCTTTTTATGTATTTTGTTTAATTATTAATTTTGAAAAATTACTAATCTATTAAATGATAACAATAAATGGAATTGTAACAAAACTTAGAAAAAACATGTTGCAGCTCATAGTAATTAGTTAAGACTAGAGAATACCCAACTGTAATGTCCCCTCCTATCATACCAGCATGATAGAGAGGATCATTGTGCTACAACTGGGCATCTAGCCCCATGATCTTATTCATAAGAATTCAGTTATTATAACAGGCATATGAAGATGCATAATTATTTTAAGAACACAGTGGAAGTAATTTTAAATACACATTCATCACACATTCAAGATATCCATCGATTGATAATTGCAAATTTAACACAAGGGAATACTTATCTCAATAAGGTAGTCCCCAACAACTGGCTATGCTTCTGCAACGTTCCACCCAACCGTAGGCCAGTGTGCTCCTCAATCTCTCAGCACCACTGCCACCCCCGAGCTGGGCATGATCTCCACAAGGAAAAAGGGGAAAACAGGCTCTCACATAGCCAAAGGTATGTCAAAATCAGCCAAGCCAATCAGAAATTGGGTTTCTCAGGCTGTTAAGAGATGGGTGCATATAACAGCAAAAGTGTAAGTGCTGGGCATGAGGAAAACGTTTTCCACAGTGGAATGCATGAGATGGCGTTTCAACTCACTCAGAAAAACGTGGAGAAACACAAAAACGAAATTGGAAGATGGGGAATAACCCTGGGAAGCCAAATCCATTTTTAGAAAAACGTCCCTGGGCATTCTGGGGAAAAAACGACCTCCATACAGTCCCCCAAGTCGTGGCCCTTCTCTCCCCAGCTAATGTATATGCAAAAACGAACTCCCAGGCATGGAAAAATGTAGGATTGGGATGAAAACGGGTAGGGAAAGACCCAACTAGCTCCAACTGCGTGAATGATGAAAGGCTAACCATTCAGCATGGCATTGGGCACCAGTTCGTGGGTGTTTTCTTGCCGAAGGAGACAAAACACGTTTTTCCAAGTTGATGGCCTGCCCATGCACGAATTTGGCTGCCATACTTCTTCAATCCCAAGACATTAACTGCCCCAACCAATCTTTGGGAGAATTAAATGATTGGGTGCATGAGACAAAATGGGTAGTTGGTGGTTTTATGGGTTTCCCCATTAACACATTGATTAATTCCATTGGCTCAAGGGTTTGAATAATTTCCCTCCCTTTTCCTTGTAGAACCATGCCCTATCTCTTTGTTGCATAGCATAGCCAGCTGTTGGTTTCCCATTAAATTTCGTATTTACACGATGTCTTAATTACATTGTGCTCCGCTAGCACAAGAACCATATGCATCTATTCTAATTGCCGATACATAAAACGATAAATCAATGGCGGGGCCTTGGCCGTGAGCTCCTCACCATGACTAAATAACAATATTTACATCATTTACAATATTAATGCAATAGGGTCAAGCTGGGGACATTACACCAACAGAGAAAACAATGGAAGGATGGAAGGAAAACAAACACCTTATGGTCCCGAGGAGGAGTATGTAGGACATAGAAAAAGTAGTTCATCCATTAGCTTGGAAGACTCAGTTAGGAAGTGTAATGAAAATATTTCTCACCTTCAAGAACATATAATGAATGAACTAAAATCCTTAAGGTATACCCAAGAAGAAACAAAAAAGAGAAGAAAGGAAACTTATCCTAGAATTAAATTTATGCCAAACAGTTATTGCACACCTCCCTTGAGAATAAGAGGTAAAAGTATAGAGATTAGTCCACACCGTTCTTCAGAAGAACATATTAGTAGTAGAAGAAGAAGGTATGATCAGGATCAGTAGATGGGAGAATTAAGAAAGATAAAACCTCCAACCTTCGATGGTGAAATTAAACAAGGATAATAAGTCGAAGCATGGCTAATAGAACTCCGAATTTTTTCCAATTGCATCATTATTCACCAAACATGGAAGCAAGAATAACTATTTATAATTTGTAGGGAAGGGATTCTATTTGGTGGGAACATATGACTAAACTGAAATAGACTGATCAAAGAAGGATCACTTCGAGAAATTCTAAAATGTACTTTCAACAAGAATATATTTCAGAACGATAATATGATCACAAGATGGAAGAGTTATTTGAGCTTAAGTTGGGCATCATGACTATGGATGCATATGAGAAGAGATTTCTTGAACTTTTAACTTATGAATATTACATAAAATATTAGAAATTCAAGATCCAAATGTTTCTAAGTGGGTTACCAACATTATATAAAGAAAAACTTCAGTATGATATGCCAAAAAATATGAAGGAAGTAATTTGGAAAGCAAAACATTTGTATAAACTGGATAAAAATAGGGAACACAAGAACTGGAAGGATAAGAAGAACATTAAGCATGAACAAAGAAAGAAAGGATTCCAACCTCCTATGAACATAAATGATAATTCTCCTAAGGAGCCAAGTTCGGATAAGATACCTACTATACAATGTTGACATTGCAATGAGAACCATTGTGCAAGATACTTTCCACATAAGAAAAATAAAAACCTTCATAACATTCAAGAAGCAACAACCATGGATGATGGCGGTAGAAATCACAAGATCTATGCAACTTTGGAAGGTAGACAACAAGATTGGTAACAAAATTGTGTCTATTTTGATTGATTATGGAGCTAGTAACAGTTACATTGTACCTAGTATAGTTCTGGATTGTTCTCTTAAGAAAAGAAACCTTGAAGTAGCAAGCCTTGTACAGTTAACAACTATAACTAAGAGAAGACTCACGTAGATAATAATACAATGCCCCTTGGATATGAATGAACTAAATATTGTTTTAGATATGAATATCATTCCTTTAGGATACTATGATGTATTGATTGGTATGGAATGGATAGACACACATCATGTTATTTTGGATCGTCATAATAAAACTTGCACATGTTTGGACGAGGAAGGAAACTGAGTAACAGTTAAAGACATACCTAGACCAATATTTTTAAGAAAAGTTATAGCTTTACAGTTAAAGAAATATTTTAGAAAAAGGATTTCATATTTAAGCATATCATACAGAAGAATAAAAGGAAAAGGAACCTTAGTTACAAGATTATCCAATATTACAACAATTTGCATATATATTTCAAGAAATACCTGGAATGCCTCCTAAAAGAGAAATATACTTTACCATTGATCTAGCACCCAATACAGTTCCATCTTCTAAGGTCCCTTATATATTGAGTACTCTTGAATTGAAAGAGTTATAGATGTAGCTAGAGGAGTTGTTAAAGAAAGGTTATATCAGGCCTAGTGTTTCACCTTCGGGAGCACTGATTTTGTTTGTTAAGAAGAAAGATCGTACCTTGAGACTTTACATAGATTATAGACGGTTAAACAAAGAAAATATCAAGAACAAATACCCTTTGCTGAGGATTGATGGCTTATTTGATCAGTTAAGGGGAGCTATAGTGTTTTCAAAAATAGATCTCAGATCGGGATATCATTAGGTCACGATTAAGGAAGAGGACATCAGTAAAACCACTTTTAGAAAAATATATGGCCATTATGAATTTACAGTTGTTCCTTACGGTTTGAAAAATGCACCAACTACATTTATGTGTTTCATGAATGGGATTTTTTGAAAATATTTGGATAAGTGCATGCTTATTTTCCTATATTACATTCTTATTTACTCTAAGACAAATAAAGAACATGAAAGAAACTCAAGATTAGTAATGCAAGTACTCAGAGAACATCAAATTTATGCTAAATTAAGTAAGTTCTCATTTTAGTAGAATAAGATTCACTACTTAGGACACATTGTATCGGAAGAAGATCTCTCAGTAGATCTGGAAAAGATAGAAACTATTATGAATTGGCCATCACCTAAGAATGTGTCATAGGTAATATCTTTTATGGGATTAGCAAATTATTGCCATAGGTTTATTAAGGGATTTTCAAAGATAGAACATCTGATAACTTCATTACAAAAGAAAAGTATAAAATTTGAATGGACAACTAAGTGTGAAGAAATTTTTCAGAAGCTTAAGGAAATTCTCATTGGTGCATGAGTTCTAAAAATTGTGAATCCAGATGAAATTTTTGTGGTATGTACAGATGCATGTAAACAAGGTGTAGGTGGAGTGTTAACACAAAATGGACATGTTATTTGTATGAATCTATAAATTTAAAGGAACATGAACGGAACTATTCCACTCATCACTTAGAATTAGTATAAGTTGTACACACCTTAAAAATGTGGAGACACTATTTTATGGGAAATAGATTTGAACTAAGGATTGATCATAATTGATTAAACTATTAGTTTGAACAACTTGATTTAAATGCAAGACAAAGAAGATGGATGGAATTATTGTGTGAGTATGATTTTGACATTAAGCATATCAAAGGAAAAATAAAATAAGGTAGCAGATGCACTTCGTAGAAAAATGCATGTGATGCATGTAGCTATCAATACTAGTACCTCATATCTGCAGGATAGAATAAAATAATCCAATAGTACAGACGAATTCTTTCAACAGGTAAAAGAAGGGTTACAACAACAAGAAATAACACTTCAATTTGAAAACTATAAGTTGGAAAATGGAATACTTAAGTATAAGGATAGAGTCTATGTTCCTAACTCTGAAAACATAAGGAAAATGGTTTTAAAAGAAATGCATGATGTTCCTTATGCGGGTCACTCAGGTTATCAAAATACCACAGTACCTAAGAAAGAATACTGTTGGCCAGGAATGAAAAAGGAAATTGCGGAATACATAGCTAGATGTTTGGAATTTCATAAAGTTAATTTTGATCGTAGACACCCCACATGATTGTTACAACCTTTAGAGATACCAGAGTGGAAATGGGATGTAGTTACTATGGATTTCATCACAAATTTTCCTAAGACAATATCATAACACAATGCCACTATGGTAGTAGTGGACAAGTTAACTAAAAAAGATCACTTCATTCAAGTTAAAATAACTCATAAAGAAACTGAAATAGAAGATATCTAAATGAAAGAAGTAGATATACTACATGGTATTCCAAAAGCAACAGTGTTAGATAGAGATTCAAAATTCACAGGTAATTTTTGGAAAGGTTTGTTTAAAGGTTTCGGAATAGATTTGAACATGAGTTCTTCATATCATTAGCAGACAGGTGGACATACATAGATATTATTGGGCCATAACTATTAAAGGATATGGAAGATCAGATGGTTAAGACTAAACATAATTTGAAAGCAACACAGGATAATCAGAAAAGTTTTGTAGATCAGAACATGATTGATAGACAGTTTCAAGTTGGGGAACATGTCTTTTTCAATGTTAAACCAAAGAATAATACTTTAAACTTGGGAAACTGTTCTAAAGTTGTAGCTAGATGTTGTGGAACCTTTCAAATATTGACAAAGATAGGACCAATTGGTTATGGACTTGTTTTTCCTCCTAACACAAAATTGCATAATGTGTTTCATGTGTCTCTCGAAAAAGTATGCGCATGATGCTAGGAATGTAATTGACTAGAATATGAATAGGTAAAATGTGATATAGATTTTTTTATTTTGCATTGGATGATGTATATATATATATAGAGAGAGAGAGAGAGATTGTTGGAAAGTATACATGATGTTGATTATGTTTTGATATATATTTTGAATTAGGTGGAACCAAGAAGATATTTTCCGGTGGATCATGTTGCCATCATATGAAAGAAAGTCAAGTTTCTTAGGAATAGAGAAATACGCTAAGTTAAGGTCCACTGGACCCATTATAAAGATGAAGATGGAACTTGGGAAATGGAATATGTTATGAGGAAGGCATACACTCATCTTTTTCTGAAAAGTTTTGAATTTTTGTGGCATGTATAAATAAGTATGCATCGAGCACAATGCATGGTTTAAGGGGAGGGGGAATACCCTCTGGTTTAGCCCCTGGATATGTTATTATTATTTTGATGTTGTGACATTATGGAACAAGGTGTCATGAATATGGTTTGCACATTATTATTATTATTATGTTATATTATTATTAATTAATAAAATATAACATCGTATCTCGATCGATGCCACATAAAAGAATATGAGGAACCATGATGTTACGAGCAAGGGGAAGTGGGAAAGTGTGTTCCTAAGTGTTTGTGTCTATGTTAGTGGACCCTCTTGACTTATGAACCCTCTTATTTTTTGTTTATCCTTGATTTTATTATTCCGGGATGGTTTTTATTGAAATTGGAGTCACTCTTTCTCTCCTAGTGCACCCCCTTGAGTGCCACTTGGTGTTTCCCCTTATGAAAGTTGTAACTCCTCCTTTGTGGTTTTCTATTCTAGGAAAGTAAATACTCTTGTGAATTTCTCTCTCTCCCAACTCAAGTTCTCCATGAGGAATTCAAATTGGTTGGTGTGTGCCTCGTTTTCTCTTGATTTTTGCTTCTTGGTTCTTGCCATTCATTCTCTTTGTTCTTGGTTCACTCACTCATGTGCATTGGTCTTTGGAACTTGGGAATTTGATTTTGTACCCGTGATATGTGTGAGATCCTGTGATCCAATGGTTTTTTGGATGGTTGGTGCACCCTTGCTGATCATGTTCCCAAGCAGAGAGACTTGGTTGTTGCTAGTGTATATGTCCTAGAAGCTACCTGTCATGGATTGGAAGTGATGTGGAAACTACTTTCCATTAGATGTAGTTGGAATGGTAATAGATTAGTTTTTATTGAGTATATATATCCTGTATTTGTATGCCTTGGATTGAAAATAGTGGGATCTATTTTCCATTTGAATACAATTCGACTGATGGTACAATTTTGACTATCGATCCTGGAGCTATTGTCCTCGATTGGCAGTGATGTGGAATCCACTTGCCATTGGAATTGTGGTTGAACCAATGATAGTTGGGTTTTATGTTTGAGTGGATTCTTTCTTTTTTCATCATGGTTCCAGCTTGGGGTCACCTATGCAAAGAAATATTTGGCTTGTACAGTGTCTACGGCTGGGTGGATTGTGGCATGATCGTTTTCAGTTGTGGGAATTTGAAATATAAGTGGTTGCATTTTATTTATATGGGTTATTTGTTTCTAATATGATATATGTATTTATGCATATGAAATATTTGATGGAATGTGCGAATTAAATGTGAAAAAGTCCTTTTCTATGATTATGTTTTTTTTCCATTACTAGTTCTTTTGGAAAAATTGTGAAAGCTAGTCTTCAAGACTTTGCAAGAGAAGTGTTTTTTAAAATGTATATATGAGTTATTTATTTTAGATATGATATTTTCATCTTGTATGTTTGAATAAATGTGTGAAATATATTCCAATATAGTCTATAAAATTTGTTACCACAATCCTAGTTTATTGAACTCCTACTCCTATTCGTTTCAGAGAAGTTGGCATAACTAGATTTGGGATTTGAAATGTGGAATGTATATGAGTATGAATATACATACATATGAATATATATGACCTCTAATATGTTGATCCTAAAATCATACAATCATTTCCTTCTTTTTGAATTTTTTTTGAAAAGTAGAATTGGAAACTGGCTTCAAAACGGTGAAATCGGTAACTAGTTTTTGGATTTGAATCTTCATTTTTGGTAAAACATGAATGTACAGACATATGCTTTGTTTTAGGTACTTTATTTGTGCTTTATAATTATATTTATTATATATATACCATCACCTCATTGTTCCTCGGAACTCGGTACGATTGGTTTGATTGAATTTCTAGCAGTGTTTATTAACTAGTTGTACTTATTAAACTTGAAATATTCTTCATTTATGTACACGGATTAGAGTTCAAAATGTACTTTTATTTTGATATTCATGCACTCTTATTTATGAAAATAATTTATTTAGGTTCAATTTTTGCGTAGTTTGTATCATTGTGCGTCACAAATGCACCAGACTAAATGCACAAGACTAGTTGTTTGCATAGTGAAACTAGTTGACTAGTCTTGGCATCTCATTTTCATGTATATTATGTTTAATTATTTAAAAATGGTTATTTGGCCATATATGCATGGATGTATCTATTAATTATACATTGGTATTGATAAATTGTATTAATTAGTTTACCAAATTATTTTTTTCTAAGTGTGGTCATTTGTAAGTTAAGTGTTGTAATTAGTGCATTAACTACATTAATTAACTACTTAATGACATATTGTTGGAAATGACCTTTTTGGGTGGAAGTAACCCGTGTTATGGAATGGGATGGGTGTATAATGATGTTAGAAAGTGTTGGATAATATTTCCTAGCTTTGTTTTAGTTTCTTTCGTAGATGTAAAATTTATTTTAATTAATTTACGATTATCGATATTTTGTCGTGATTAATTTGTGAAGATTGAAATTAAGTATTTATTATATTTCTCTGTTGTGATTAAACTTTGTAATTATCCACTTAGAGATAATGATATGTCCCTAAGTCCATTTGATATCCCCGGGGGACATTATAATCCTGCACAAATAAAAATGCCTTTCCTTCAAGGGAGAAGAGAATTCGCTTCACACTGAATTCATCAATGTTGTATAAAATATTTATATATTTTTCACATGCATTGGCTTCTATTTTTATATTATGACTTCATGATGAAATATCCCTCCATCTAGATGAATCAATATCACATGAATAAGAGTAGTGCATTAACTCACTAAATTGAGCCTTAGGATGAACTCGCCCCTTTATTGAAGTCTCTCCCACTTAGTTGGGTGGATAAATTAAGTGTTGTCATGCAAGTGTCGCAACTCAAGTGTCGTCTTTTATTTTAACATAAGTTTCATCTTTTAGTTTAACATAAGTGTTGGCTTTTAGTTTAACATAAGTGTTGTTATGCAATAACACTTAATTAACTAAATATTCTTTGGTATCACTTAGTTAACTTTCTTTAACTATTTCTTTCTTGTTAAAATCACTGTAGTGATAAATTCGAGTTCTCCTTTGATTTACTGCAGTCTTCATTGAAGTTTATCAATTTGCAGTCTTCATTGAAGTTTAGCAATTCGAATTCACTTAGTCATCTCATGAGAAATTCGAATTCTCTTTTTCTCTATGCATTTATCTTTATCTCTGATCTTTATTGCATGGTTAATATGTGTTAACTTTAATTATCTGTCATATCAGATTAAGAATATTTTTCAGATGCTATGATCATATTATATTACTCTTATACCAAATGATGATATACTAAAGTAATTCACTCTAGAGGTGGCCAGTATGACACTTGTCACTTAGCATGTGAAGCAGCCGCCTCTACATGACAGGTGTCATGTAGAGGGGGATGCTTCACATGCTATGTGACGGGTGTAATGTGGAGGGGTCTGCTTCACATGCCAAGTGAAAAGTGTCATACTTTTAGGGGGTTGCTTCGGGAAGCAAACCCGAACTATAAATAGGAGCGACCCCTCCCATTATTTCACTCATTTTTTTCTTATCCTCTTAAAGTAGGTGCGAGGTCAATCTTTGTATCCTCTTGAACGAGGTCTGTGAGGTTTGTCTGTCTATTGAAGAGTAATATGTGCATCAGTTGTGAGGTCTGTTTGTTCATTGCATAGTAGAATGTGCAATAGCAAACAAAGAAGAATAATTGCAGCATACAGATGATGTTGTGAGAAGAGTTCAAGGTTGTAATACAATTCTGGTGTAAGTTGTTACTTCTGCTATTAAATTTTATCTTAGCACAGTGAAAGTGAAGCTTATGATGATGATGTAATCTAAACCTGATATCTTATATAAGAAAGGTTGTTTGGCGAGTTTTTCTCCCTTTTAAGGGTTTTCTCTAGGATAAATCTACTGTGTTTTATGTGGAATGAATTTGTGCATCTTATTTTTGACATGTATTGTTGCTTGAATTAAAAAATTGACATGGTTAGTAATTTACATCACAAAAAATTAATTCTTTAACATGAAAATCATCTACCTCCATAACTGGAGGTCCACTTGATGGGTACCTACTATAACTAAAGGTCCAGATGAGAATTTGACTTGACACACAAGTATTGAGCCTTGTCCAACAAGAATTTACAAGATCATCACTTTGATATGTCAAATCATTCACCTCAGAACATGAGGAATAACCTTTTGCAAATGAAGGTTTAGTCATTCTTGATTCCAACTCAAGAATCTAATCCAAGTTCCTCAGTCCAACTCAGGCTCCCTACCTCAACACATGAGGCCCAATCCTGGCTGCACAATATTGGCTTGGAGAATGACTCGTGATGCTGTAAATTTAACACTCCCTCTCATGAATGGAGGCATTCTCTACCATACCAATATTTTCTCGGAAAGTACTTGAAATTCGTCACTGACAGAGGCTTTTTTAACACATCTACAATATAATTATCAGTAGCAATGTATTGAAGTTTCACTTTACCTTTCTAGACCATGTCTATGATGAAGTGATACTTCATTTCAATGTGCTTCGACTTATCATGAAACACAGGGTTTTCAGAAATCTTGATGCATCTTTAATTGTCATCCCGAATGACTGTAGACTCAAGCTTCTCACCGAACAACCCAAAAAGTAGCTTTGTAAGCCACACTGCTCTCACTAGGCATTACTAGCAGCAATATAATTTGCTTCTATAGTATTGTGAGCTAGATAGCTCTGTTTCCTGCTGGACCAAGAGATCATATAATAACCCAATCTCAAACAATATATGGATGTACTCTTTCAGTCCACAATTCTACCACCCCAGTTAGAGTCAGTATAACCAAGTAAAAACACCCCTCTATTGGAGGCATATCTGAGTCCATAAGCAATCGTACCTCGAAGGTACCTAATGTAACACCCTAATTTTTTACCCCGTTACATTTAATATGTAAATAATGTAATATCATTATAAAATCATGATGAGGAGATCAAGGCCAAGGTCCCGCCATCGATTTATCATTCTCGTATCGGAAATTAAATATCTATGCATGTGGATCACATGCTACCAAGGAACGATGGAAATTATAAATATGATGTAAATATGTATTTTAATAAAAATACCCACAAATATCTATGCAATGCAACAAGAGTAGGGGGAATGATTTTTATAAGGAATATGGAGGAAAATATTAAAACCCTTGAAACCAATAGTGTCAATCAAAGTTTCAATGAGAGAACCCATGAACCATCAACTACCCATCTTCAATTTTGTACCCAATCATTTATTTCTTCCAAGAGTTGGTTGAGGTAGTTATTGTTTTGGGAAATGGAGAGTATGGTTGTCCTAGGATCATGTATGGGCAAGCCATCATTTTGGAAAATTGTGTTTGGATTCCTGGGAAAGAAAAGACCTACGGTTTTGCTTCCCAGGCCATTATTCATCCATTATTTTTTGCTCTCTCACAATTTCTAGGCTTGCTGGGCATTTTTATCCACGTTTTTCCCTGTGTTTCCTTCATTTTTAGCTAGAAGAAGGGCATTTTTATGTTGTAGAATAGTGGAGAAGAGGGTAGATCGATTTGGGGGTTTGTGAGATCCATTTTTGTTACTTGGTTTCCCATGTATATGATGGAATTCAATTGGTAACCCCCTTTGGTTATTTTTCCATCCCAAAATTCATTTTTGGTGTGCCACGACTTGGGAAAACCCATGGAAATCTCATTTTGTTCATCCAATAGTTAAAATAACTTTGTCATGCCCAAAATTTGTTCTTGATAGACTATGTGTGTGGGGATATTGTTGTGGTTGGAATGATGTGCATTCCATATTTTTCTTGAACTTGGATGTAAGCAACCAAGAGAAGAATAAGATCGAGAATTGTCCCAATAAACCTAATGAAGAGTGTAACCTCAGAGAAGATGATAAGGATTTGGCTACCTTTATATGCACACCCTGAAGAGAAATAGAAGGGAATTTATGGCCCGAGGGACTGTAGAGTGGTGAATGAGACACTTTGAACATGGACTCACTTCCCTCAGTCTCACTATGAAGTGTCATCATAGTTCTCTTACATATGAAATTGTGGGTGGCACCCGTTTCAACCAACACTGAAACCTTCATCCCACTAATCATCACATTCACAAAATAAAATCCCTCCTGTTGTCCATCCTATGAACCATATTGACCTCCTGTCAACTTTCCCATACCTGCTATCAAGGATTCAACCACTTACAACACTTCCCTTGAAGGTCAATGCACTTGGTATTCTCCCATAGCTTGTAGCTTCATCATGATTGGTCACCCTTTTCCTTCATCCAAGTGTGCTTCCAACTTTTCCTTCAGTGGAAACGTGATTGCAAAGTGGTTCCCATCACAAAAGAAGAAACCCATTTTCTTACCTCGCTTAACATATGGTCTTGGTTGCAATGTTGTGTTCCTTTGGGCGTCGTTCACCACTCTGAGCAACCCCAATTTAGGCACATCCCAAGTCTTTGCTTGGTGTATGAGCGATTGCAACCATTTAATATGAGCTCTACTTTACAAGCCAATATGTTCAACTTTTTTCTACATGTGCCTAGAACAACTACTAAAACTCGCAATCCCACTATTACAAGCTCTTCTTCATGGCTTCCATATTGGTTTCTCATGAATCTTCCTTTCTTTCTCTTCATGTCACAACACAATATGAGTCTGAATTACTTCACACATCAACAAAAGTAATTTCTCCAAAACATCAATAGGTGTTAGAGTTTGAACTTTAATTCAAATTAGTTAGATATTTAAATTGAAATATAGACAAGCACATAAAAACACAAAAGACACAAGAATTTTCTTCATGGAAACCATAAAGGAGAAAACCCCGAAACTTACTCAAAAATAGATCTGTCACTAGTACAATATCAATCAAGATGGAAAACCCAAAATATAATATTTCTTCTGCAAATCTCTCTTTTTCTCCTCCAACAAACTTGTCTTCTCTCTCACTTGGTGTTAACTTGCTTGAGTGAGTGTGTGTACCATATGAGAGAGTGACTCTCTCTATTTACACTTTAAGTGAGAGTGACCTAATTCCTCAATGGGGCCGACTTGTTTAACTAACTAGTTCGACCTGTCCTAGGGAGACTCAAAAATACATTTTACATTTGAAATTTGGGGAACTATTGCCTTGACTTACAATGGAGGTTTTATCTCAATATTCTAATATGACCAAATATAATAATGACATCCCCAAATGGAGGAAAAAAATCTTCGATGGAAGAACAAATAAAAGTACAATAATAATATAATAATAATATACAAATGAATATCTTCCAAAGTTACATTTACAACAACACTCCCTCTTAACTAGGAAGGTATTCTCTCGCCACAGTCATCATCACTCTGGACACAAACTCTGGAAAATGTCACCATCAATGGATCATCATCATCGTTGGATCATCTTCAATATTGGATCAACATCGTCACTGCTACATAAATTTTCATTGACTAGTGACATCTCTCGAGTATATCCATCATGAGAAGTTCTACATAGCCAGCCATTTTTCATGTTGGATGTAGACCTAGCTCTCATATAGGTCTTCATCATATCTACGATCAAGCCATCAAGTAGGTACAGCCCAATACCACACATTACATTGCCACAAAAATCACCTGTGTCTCCTACTATCATCTCATCGTATCCATATCATCTCATCATCACACACACAAAGAATCCTAGGAGCATACATGATGTCCATCAGAAAACCTGTGTCTTCCACCTAGTGGATACATCCCAAGAGCACCCCAGGTGCATTACATATCTCTCGATCAATCTACGTCTTCAAACATGTGGATACAACCCAGGAGCACCCCAGGTGCATTACGTCCCTATGGACCACATGTGTCTTCCATCATGTAAGATACATCCCAGGCGCACCCGAGGTGTCTTTATGATCTGTGGACCGACCACTATCTCTAAACATGTCGATACAGCCCAGGAGAACCCTAGGTTCATTATGTCCCTATAGAACACCTACATCTTCCACAATGTGAGATACATCCCTAGTGCACCTGCGTCTTCTGGTCTTATCACTCCCTCTTTCAAGGAACATCAATTTGGATAACACCAAGCCTCTCTCTGAAGTACTTGAATTTCACTCTCTTTAATGTCGTGGTCAACACATCGGCTATCTACTCATCTGTCGCCACATACTGGAGCTTCACTGCTACTCTTTGCACCATATCCCGGATATAGTGGTACTTGATCTCAATATGCTTCAAATTGTCATGGAACACCAGGCTCTCAGAAAAATTCATGCAACTCTAGTTATCATAGAAGATACAAGTCACCTCAAGCTCGAGATAAAACAAATATGACAGTAGCTTCCAAAGCCATACTGCCTCACAACTAGTCGAACAAGATGCAACATAATCTGATTCGGTTGTACTCAGTTCCATGCATGACTGCATCCTGCTAAACCAGGAGATCATACTAGATCCCAAACTGAAGCATCATCCCAAAGCGCTCTTCTTGTATATGGCATTACCTACCCAATCCGAATCAATATAGTTGTGTAGTTTAATCCTCTGATTAATCTCAAATTTGATCCCATACTCAATTCTACCCTTCAGGTATCTCAATATATGTTTTGCAGCCATGAGGTGAACATGTCTCAGATCCGTCAGGAACTGGCTCAGGGTGTTCACAGCAAAACATATGTTTGGTCTCTTGTTTGTTAAATACATTAACGAACCAATCATTTTCTCGTACATCGTGGCTTCAATTGTCTCTAAAGAAGCATCACATAGTATCTTCAAGTTCGATTCCATAGGTGCGTCCATTGCCTTGCAATCCATCATTCTGAACATGTTCATAAAATCTATTGCATACTTTTCTTGACCAAGGAAAATCCCATCCGCACTATGTCGCACATCCATTCCTAAGAAGTAGTGCATCATTCCCACGTCCTTCATCTCGAACTCTGCAGGAGGCCTTCACTTTGTACTTGCAATGAGCTCATCCTCCCCTGTTACAAACATGTCATCTACATATAGTAGTAGTATCACTGGTCTTCTGCCCTCAACCTTGAAGTAAAGGTTCTTCTTTATGCTTCGTAAATCCTAAGCTCATCAGAAAGTTGTCCATCCTTCCATACCATGTCCTAGGTTCTTGCTTCAATCGATACAAGGATTTCTTCAATTATCACACATGAGTCTGTCTATCATGTGTCTCGGATCCCAATGGCTTCTCCACATACGCTTCCTCTTCAACAGTGAACATTGGATCAAGATCCTAACCCAACCAATCCCTTGGGTTGAGGAGACAACTTCAGTATCATGGGGTTAAATTTTGTATTCCGTGCATTTAATTAATTAGGAGTGTGCATTTAATTTTATCCAAAGTATATTATGCACTTGGAATATTTAATTATGATGCATTTAATATTTTTATGTTGAATAAAGGAGGATAATGCTCCACTAGGGAACATTAGTTGATAAGGTTGACTGAGAAGAGACTTGAGGAAGAAGTTAAGGAGAAAGCACATAAATCAAGAAAATCAGGAAAAAAGGAAAGAAAGGTGGAGCAACTCAAGAAAAGAAACATAAAGCAGAAAGTAGTACAAAAGCAAAAAGCAGCAAAGTTAGAAAAAAAGGAAAGTTCAGAAAATCCAAAAAAAAAAAAAGAAGAAAAAGCTAAAGTAGAAAGTGGAAAAGAAAACAGAAAAGGAAAAATGAGGAAAGCAAAGCAAAAAAGGAAAAGGTAGGAAAGATAGCTTTCATTATCCATTAAAGGAGGGCACATTAGCTAAGGAGAATTTCTCCTCAGGTCACCCACTCTCTATAAATAAACCAGTGTGCACCACATTCACATCTTTTGTTAGTTTGATGTTTTGATTGAGAGAAATTGTGCCTCGAATACTTGGGAGATGTGCCCCTGCTTCCCGTAAGAGGATGATGGTATTAAGAAATTATCACTGATTTTATTTGCAGGTCATGTAGTTGATCAAGTCTAATTTCAAGTTCAGAAGAAGCATCATTCAGTTCATTGTTCGAATCTCCAAGCTTCCTATAGATTTATAGAGTTAGATTCTTGCGTAGAAGAGGAGAGGAATTTCTATAATGTCTTGATAGGCCTATTGGCCCATATATGATGTAATTATAGTAAATTTAAACCCATGTTATCATTCATGTCAATTAAAATTATAGAAGTATGAATTATTCTCATATTTCTCCACCCTCTCTAGATTTGCATAGAACTTGACTAGTTTTCAGACTATGTCGAATAAATGAATGAGTAGAGGTCCAAATGAGTTGATTTATATTCCTTATGTTAATTAAAATGTTATATGAACCAATCCATGTCTTATTTGAATAATCCATGATCCTTCTGTACCTGTTTGGGAGATCTTGAATTTTACTATAAGTTATGCAATCCCGAAATGCAATTTTGCTAGTATCTTTGCGAATATCTATCTGAACTTCCTCAAGCTTGCTAGAGAGACCTATTACTATGTATTTACTGATATTTAATTTTATTTAGCCTCAATGAGTCAGAAAAATCCATCCATATCTTTCAATCAAAGTTAGATCCATACTAGTATGCATATGCCGAGGTGCCCAAGAGCATTGGAGTAGATTTCAGCCTTCCTTATATTGAAACATAAATGGTATCAGTACTTTTTGCATAGGTATTAACATATATCAGAACCTTCCTTACATCCATATATTTTGATATTGTCCACCCTAAGTCAAACTAGCTCCTAGAAACATTGTTTTAATTGATTCTTTGTGGAAGAGAGTTTTTGTATCACTAATCCTAGTTGGTACATTACACTTCTGTTGCGGGATTTATTCTCACGAGGTGGATCTACAGGTTCTCTTGGTTCTTCAATGTCACGGTCTTCATGATCTTCTTCAATTGCTTCTTCCATAACTGTGTCTCTGGTTCTGGGAACTTCAGGTTCTTCGATAGGTAATTTTATTTATTTGTTGTATGTTGAATATTCATCGAAACTAACGTCTCTTCTCATCTCGATATTCTTGAATCCTAGGAAGTATATTTGGTAGGATTTTGATGTATGAATATTCCCTTCTTTCCTAAAGGATATAGCTTGGTTGTCTTTTCCTTCGGATGGTTATGTACACCGGGAAGCCAAATATTATGAGATGGATGAATTCTGGCCTCTCACCTAAGAAGGCTTCTTCGGGAGTCCTTTTTTTCAATACACGATGAGGTGTATGGTTTTGTACATACATAGTTGTCCTTGCTGCTTCTGCCCATAAGTTCATAGGAATATCTTGATCATGTAGCATTTCCTTTGCTTCTTTGTCTGGATTTCTGGTAGTCTTGAAAATGCTTTTCTTGCAATTGGAAGTGCTCTACAGTGCACATATGCAAGACTCCTATGCCATAAATCACTTGGTTCCATGGAGTTATGGACTAATGCTTGTTCTAGTTGACCTTTCAACTTGTGCAAGCCTCCCTCTTTCTCTCCAATTATTGTTGCATCATTTACTGTCTTTCCTTTTGGCCACATTAGAACTTGGCCATCAACAAATGAAACTCGCATTCATTTAGAATCTAATACTGAGATGGAGAGAAGGTTCTTCTTTAATGGACTGGTACATAGAGAAAATATTTCATCTTCAATTATTTTCTGTAATCTAGCTTGTAGGAAGCTTCTCCACTTCCTTTGATGGGATATTGATAATCATCCCCAAGTTTCACCTTGTGAGGTGACTCATGTTCTGATAAGTTGATGAAAGATTCCTTGTACCCCGTCATATACTTGGATGCTCCACTATATACAAGCCAATCATTGCTCCCATGTGTGATGGTACCTATGAGTGCTGGGATTAAAACATATTCTTCATCACTTGAGGAATCATCTCTTTCTTCTCTAGTTCTTTTCCTTGTTGGTTCGTCACCTTCAATAGTGTGAGCATGAAGCCTCTTCTTGTTGGTATTCTTGGAGGATCCTTGATTTCTGGGACAATTTCTTGAGTAATGTCCCTTTTCTTCACATGTGTAACATCTCAAACTCGAGAGATCCCTTCTAGGTCCATGGTTCCTTCTGGATATTCTATGATGATGGTCCTCCCTCTTGTTGTGATTTCTATGAATAGTTAGAACTTGGTCATCATTAGCTCCCATATTCTCTTCTCTTTCTACTAGACGAGCTTCTTCTTAGGTGCATTCTTCCCAGAGTCTGTTGAAGGTGATCAAATTCTTATTGGCACATATTCCTTGAAGGAATGAGTCCCATGATCTTGGGAGACCATTCAAGGAGGTCATAAATATCTCTCCTTCTTCTACTTTCTCTTCATTTTCTTCAAGTTTCTCCTTGATTTGAGAGACCCTTGTGAAGTAAGATTGCATGGCCTCTAAGTGTTGTATCTTCAAATTCTTGAGTCGGTTTCTTAGTGTCATCTTCCGATTGATGTTCTTCCCTTCGAATATCTTCATCAAGGCATCAAACATCTCCTTGGGAGTCTTCAATGATGATACATGAGGGATGAGGTGACCTTTCATGGAGTCTACGATAATCCTCTTGGGCTTGACCAAGTTCTTCTTGTGGATTTCCTTTTCCTCTTCTCCCTCTGGTTCTGGAATATCCGCATTGACATACTTGTCCAAATGATTTTCTTCTAGGACAAGAGAGATTGTATACTTCCATGCTTGGAAGTTGTCAGCTCCTTCAAGATTATCCTTAAGCTTGGTGTGATTTGTCATTTTGAAATGAGAACCTCAAATGGAAATAGAAAAGAATTAGTTCTTACCAATTTGAGATGCCCAAACTGGTTCTAGAGCTGGCTGACGTAGGGATTGTTAGAGAAACCCAAATTTTCCAAACTTTGAATTTTGAACTTATGATTGGACAAAAAGATGCACCTCCTCAAGGTGAGTTGTCCATTGTACTCCTTTTTCAGGATTGATGGAGGAAAACCCCGAAGGTTTGATGCCCTAGTTTTCTCCTGACACTAGTGACTGGGTCAAAAATGAAAATTCTTCAAATTGAATTATGCTTCCTCCAAAATATGTGGCCTCCTGAGGCGAGTTAGCCTAGCCCTCTTTTTCTGATTATCTGTGGAGAGAAGACCTTGAACTAGGAAGCCCTAGTTTCCTGCTACTACACAATGCCTTCTTTTCAGATTGGCTATGAAACCATGTTAGAGTTTGCACTTTAATTCAAATTAGTTATATATTTAAACTGAAAGATAAACAATCACAACAAAAAACACAAGAATTTTCCTCTGGGAAATCATAAAGGAGAAAAGCGTGCAACTTCCTCAGAAGTAGATTTGTCGCTAGTAAAATATCAATCAAGATGAAAAACCCAAAATATAAGATGTTTTTTGCAGTTCTCTCTCTTTCTCCTCCAACGAACTTGTCTTCTCTATCACCTGGTGTGAACCTGCTTGCGTGAGTGTGTGTTCCAAATGAGAGAGTGACTCTCTCTATTTATACTTTAGGTGAGAGTGACCTAATTCCTCAATGGGACCGAATTATCTAACTGACTCGACCGACCTGTCCTAGGGAGACTAAAAAATACATTTTACATTCGAACTTTCGGGAACTATTGCCCTGAGTTACAATGGAAGTTTTACCTCGATATTCTAGTATGACCAAATGCAATAATGACATCCCTGAATGGAGGAAAAACATCTCCGACGGAGGTACAAATAAAAGTACAATAATAATATAATAATAATATACAAATGAATATCTTCCTAAGTTACATTTACAACAACAATATGAACCCCAACAATATCGATACTCTACTACTCCTACACTTTGAAAAGACTTCTACCTTCCTAACACACTTTCGAGATCACACATTTCTTGGACGCACCTCTGTTGAAGCATGCCATGTATTGAGCACACTTTTGTTGGGTGAACCTCTACTGTGTGCTAGGAACACTTTTTTAGTGTGACGAGAACACTTATGTCACTCGCAACTCTGCTAATTATCGAGCACACTATTTTGGGAACCTCCCGAAGTGCTATGTCCAGAGCACACTTTCCTCCCAATGTTCTATGAATGCTACTCTCGGCTAATTTTACTAGAAGCTTCGCTATGTGTTTGGGGACACTCCTGACAAGTATCATGTTTGTCAAGTGCTACCCTTCTTGGGAACACTTTTAGTGTCACACTATTTTCCAAGAGTGTCTTCCCACTGTAATGATTTGGGTGCACCTTCTTGCAATCACGCCTCACACTTTCGTTCTTTGATACAACCTATCACAGCTCCAGGTATCCAATCCAGGACTAAAGTTATGTTCACTTCCTTAGATATGTGGCAATGTCCGAACACAACCTCTAGTTGCAAAACAGCCCGAGGTGTGCCATCCAAACTATGCCTAGCACCCACACTTTAACAATTATCTTGTTACTTAGTTATCTTATCCCATATATACCAAATTTCGACACTTAGACAAATAACACACAATAAAAGAAACAAGTGTTTTCCAGTGACGCCTCAATTGAGCACACCGCAAGTCATATATATATATATATATATGAATGAGTAAGAATGAGTATAATGCTTAGGAGAGATCTCGCAAGTCGCTTCCTCATGAGAGAACCCAAAACGATTGCTTCTCCGTGTACGAAAGGAAGCCCAAGAATTACCCTCGCTACTTCTCGGTAGAGTTCTTCCTATCCACAGCTTCCCGTTGAAGGTTGGAGGCAGAAATAAAACAAAATATAATGCAGAATGAGCTACGGCTCTTCAATCTTTATTCATAAACCAAGATCAACTAATGTAATACAAACCAAAATGTAATGTGTATTTAAACACTTATCGAAACCCTAAAAATATCTAAGCTAGCTTTTCAATGCATGCAAAGCATGCTGTTTCATTTATTAACTGAACTTTAATATAGTAACTAAAGTAAAAGCTAAGCTAACTGAAGTAATTACTATTTCTAACACTCCCTCTTAATTACTACTACTGACTACTGCAGCTTTTACAATGCCTAAATTATTTCTGTGGGTTTCAAAAATATCTTTTTCCAATGGCTTTGTGAATATGTCAGCCAATTGGTCAATCGATTTACAATGCTTAACATGAACTTCACCATTGTTCACAAGTTCTCTTATGAAGTGATATCTAGTATCAGTGTGCTTGCTTTTCTGGTGAAAAACATGGTTCTTGGATAGAGCGATTGCTGAATTGTTGTCACAATAGACTGTGGTTGGTCCTTCTTGTTTCTCTTGAAGACCTTCTAAAACTCTGCGTAACCAGACTGCTTGACATGCTGATGATGTCGCTGCTACATACTCTGCTTCTGCTGATGAAAGTGTCACAATGGAATGCTTCTTGGATGCCCATGAAATCACACCTGATCCATGATGAAAAACATGACCGGAAGTGCTCTTCCTGTCATCCAAACTTCCTGCAAAATCATTGTCAGTGAAACCTGTCAAAACATCATACTCAGTGCTTGAGTATAAAATTCCATAGCTTGAAGTCCCTCCAACATATCGTAAGATCCTTTTTCCAACTTGCTAATGCGAGTCTTTGGGAGACTCCATGAACCTCGAAATCAAGCTTGGCAGCAAACATAATATCTGGTCTCGTGGCTGTGAGATACATGAGACTTCCTACAAGTCTCTTAAACAATGTTGGATCTACATTGGGACTTCCATCTTCTTTGCTCAACTTTGTACCTGTTTCTACTGGTGTAGGTGTCGTTTTGCAATTATGCATTCTAAATCGCTTAAGAACATCATTAGCATATTTATTTTTATAGATAAATATACCTTTTTCTAACTATGCTACTTCTAAGCCAAGAAAGAACTTCATCAATCAAAGGTCTGTCATCTCAAACTCTTTCTTCATAGCTGCCTTGAACTCACCTACTAAAAGCTCACCTGTAAAAATCATATCATCAACATATAAACAAACTATCAAAATCTGTCCTTGTTGATTTACCTTTGTGTAAAGTGTTGGTTCGCTGCTGCTTCTGCTAAAACCTTTTTTTATCAGATAAGAATCAATTCTGTTGTACCAAGCTCTTCGAGCTTGCTTGAGCCCATATAGAGCTTTCTTCAACTTGTAAACTTTCTCTTCATGTTCTTTTATTTCATACCCATGTGGCTGCTCCACATAAATTTCTTCTTCAAGAATTCCATTCAAGAATGCCGACTTGCCATCCATCTGATACACTTTCCATTTTTTTGGGCTGCAATTGCTAGGACTGCTCTTACCGTGTCCAATCTTTCCATTGGTGCAAAAGTTTCTCCAAAATCAATTCCTGGTTGTTGTGAGAAACCTTTTGCTACTAACCTTTCCTTGTACCTATCATTCTCACATTTTTCATTGAGTTTGGTCTTATAGACCCACTTCACACCAATGGGTTTCTTATTCTTTGGCAGGTCAACTAGATCCCATGTATCATTTCTCTCAATGGAATCTATCTCTTCGTCCAAAGCATTTACCCAATGCTCTTGTTTTACAACCTCTTCATAAAACACAGGTTCACTAGCAATAAAAACATAATTGGTATTTGCATCCAATTCATCATAAATATCTACCAATCTTCTAGTCTTTTTATTATAGTGATAAGATTCATTACATGATTGCGGACTTGATGCTTCACCTTGAACTGAGTTTCTAGGTGTTCTTTCTGGAGTATTTTTTACTGGTGAAGATGCTACTGGATCTTGTTGTCCAATCAACTCCTCTTCTTCTCCATCTTTTGGTTGGGGTATTGCAGCTCCCACACCCTTGTCTATGGTTCCATTCCATGACTCTTCCTCTTTGAACAAAACATCTCTGCTGAGGATAACCTTTTTGGTAATAGGGTTATATGGCTTGTAGGATTTAGTTTGTTCACCGTATCCAAGAAATATACATTTCTCATTCCTGTCATCTAGCTTTTTTCTTAGTTGTTTAGGAACATGAGCATAAGCAACACAACCAAATATTCTGAAATGAGAAACATTACAACTCATACCTGTCCATGCTTCCTCTAGCACTCTGTTCTTCACAATTTTGGTAGGAGATCTATTCATCACATGAACAACACAAGCCACTGCGTCTCCCCAAAATTCATGGGACAAATTTCCTCCTTTCAGCATGCTCCTTCCCATATTCATGATGGTTCTATTCTTGCGTTCTGCAATACCGTTCTGCTGAGGTGTATATCTTGTAGTGAATTGCCTCTTGATTCCATGATGCTTACAGTAATCATGAAATTCTTTTAAGTCATACTCTCCCCCTCCATCTGATCTCAATATTTTGAGTTGATAACCGCTTTGTTTTTCAACCAGAGCCCTAAATTCCTTGAACTTGCCAAAAGTTTCAAACTTCTGATGAAGGAAATATACCCAAGTTTTTCTACTGAAATCATCAATAAATGTAAGAAAATAATAGCTTCCACCAATCGATTGAGTTTGTATTGGTCCAACCAGATCAGTATGAATAAGTTCTAAAGGTGCATGTTCCCTTCGAGACATACCTTTAAGAAAGCTATCCCTGTGCTGCTTTGCAATGATGCAACACTCGCAACTACTTTCTAGCTCCTTCATAGGGGGTAATCCTTTTACCATCTCTTTTTGCTGCAAAAACTTGAGACCACCAAAGTGAAGATGTCCATATCTAAAATGCCATAACCAATAATCATCCATGCAAGTGGCTTTTTGAGCAAAAGAGGTTACCTTGCTGCTGCAATTCATGACTAGTGGATACATCCTGTTCCTAGTCACTTGTATTTTGATGATCAACTGTCGATTTGGGGGTTTGTCATAAATTTCATAGTCTGATCCATCAAAGATAAGTCTGTATTTCTTTTCAGTGAGTTCCCAATGCTAAGCAGATTATGATTCAATCCTGGAGCATAATAGACATCTGTGATTGTCTTTTGTTGGCCTTGTTTGGTCAGAATGTTGACCACTCCTTTTCCAAGAACTGGAACTACCTCATCCTTTCCAACTTTGACCTCTGTCCTCACTGATTCATCTAGGTCTGTAATTAAACCTCTATCACCTGTCATATGGTTACTGTAGCCACTATCTAAAATCCAAAGTCCCTTTGGACTTTTGTGTGCAGCATAACACTAAGAAATAACATATCATCTTTATCCTCAAAGGTATATGTCACATTAGCATTATGATTTGCTTGATCAGACTTTTTCTTTCTACATTCGTGAGCATAATGCCCAAATTTATTGCAATAATAACACTTAATATTATATTTATCTGACCTTTTTTTGTCGCAGTTTCCTCCCTCGTGGTTATGATGGTGATCTTGATCTCCATTGCCATTACTTCGGCCACTTCTGCCTCGTCCTCTTGATCCTCCTCTGCCTCTGCCTCTTGAGAATGAGACATGTGCTTTGAAATCATTCTCGAGAGAGGACTCTTCATTCCTGTTGATTTTGGATTCGTATGAAAGTAGAGATCCAATCAACTCGTCTATAGAGAGAGTACTCAGATCCTTTGCTTCTTCAATCGCTGAAAATTTTGACTCAAATTTGTGGGGTAGGGATCTCAGAACCCTTTCAACCACTCTTTGATCTTCCATCTTTTCACCATAGATATTAAGCTAATTAACAATACCCATGACTTTGGTCATGAAAGAATCTACTGAGTCTAATTCTTTCATCTTCAGATCTTCAAAATCTCTTCTTAGGTTTTGGAGCATAGCTGTCTGTACCTTACTAGCACCCTGATAACTGGTTGCCAAGGTATCCCATGGTACTTTGGCATGAAATGATGCCGATATATTTGGAAATACGCTATTATCCAAAGCGTTCATTATGAGATGCTGTGCCTTTGCATCCTTCTTCCTGTGCCCTCGCAGGACATTTTTTTCTGCGTTTGAAAGGGCTTGAAAAGATGCATCATCTGTAGGTTCGGAATAGCCATACACAACATATTCCCATGCATCTTTTGACCTGAGATAAACTGCCATCCTCGTGTCCCAGACATCATAGTCCTTTTTCCCTGTAAGAGGAGAAATCTGAGATTGATTGTTGCTGCTAGAAGCCATATACGTTGCGGAGTCTTTCACTGGCCTTTTCAAAACAATCTCCTTCCTCTTTTTTTTTTTTCAAAATAATGTCTCCCTCTTAAATAAGAAATATTTTTGTTTTTTTTGAAAAAATATCTTCTTCTCTTGTAAAAAAAAAAATCTTACTCAAAGAATCTCGTAAAAGAAAAATAACTTCGTGAAAGTAAAAAGAAATCACTCTCATGAAAAATTGAAGAAAAGATCTCTTTCGTAAAAGAGAAATATATCTTTCTTGCTCTTGCCCTAATTGTCGCGGGTATTCACTAACTATCGTGCCTTGGACTATAGGTAGGGTGTGATAATCCCCAATTTGTTTTACTCGTAACTCCCGAAATTACCGCGCTTTTTACTATACGGAGGGCGCGATAATTTCTCCAAAAAAAAAAATTGTGTGTAAAAATTCTTCAAAAATACTTTCAAATTCTTCAAAGCTATGGCTTTGGCTTCTCCGGAAATTAATACTTCAAATTTGATCTTCTCCTAAGCTCTGATACCAAACTGAAGGTTGGAGGCAGAAATAAAACAAAAGATAAAGCAGAATGAGCTACGGCTCTTCAATCTTTATTCATAAACCAAGATCAACTGATGTAATACAAACCAAAATGTAATGTGTATTTAAACACTTATGGAAACCCTAAAAATCTCTAACCTAGCTTTTGCATGCATGCAAAGCATGTTGTTGCATTTATTAACTGAACTTCAATATAGTAACTAAAGTAAAAGGTAAGCTAACTGAAGTAATTACTATTTCTAACACTCTCTATCACATTAGTATATTTTCCTCCTATGGAATCTATCACCCATCTCTTACTAAGTCGCCAATAAAGCATGTGCCCAATCCCATGCTATTTCAGCCGGTGGGTGAACTCTACTTGAGATGTGCCTTGAATCCTTACTGGTGTGCTGCTTTCCTTAGACACTTGACTCCCATGATGCTGCTAAAATCCTTCATTCTCCCATCACTTTCCATTTATACAAGTGTGGGGGTGCACCCAAGGGTCACCTCCCTTTTCGATGCCCTTACATGCAACTCTTGTGATTGCCAGGTTGACTTGCCTTTGGGTGCACATCATTGTGCCAATTCTTTATCGACGTTTCTCCAACCTTACTTGCTTGGAAATTCACCCACATGCTACATTGTTAGGTCCATGCAGTATACTGTCCACCAAGTCATCCAATGGATTCAAACCCATGCCTAAAGATGTGTCTCCCAACTTGTCTTCTATGGGATTGTTTATCATTGGGAAATTCCATAGGCTTCCGTCTCCCAAAGTCCCAATACAAATGCCTCCTAACATACCTACTTAAATTACTCATCTTACACGTTGTCGATGCGCCTATCTTGCCACGCAATACTTTGGCATGGGTGCTTTTCCACCACATGCCCATCTCTTGGGGCCACTTTCCAACGATAAAGTCTATTGGTTCCCAACTCATGTTGTTGGATCTGATCTGGATCATGTATCAATCATGGGCTTACACTTCACTGGATTCCCTTGCTTTGTAATCCTTCACTACATGTTTTCTCAAGAGTGCCCATCTAAGATGCGGGTGCCTTGCACCCATCCCACACAATGCAATGCCCCATCCCATACACGATTGGTTACCTCGACAATTCTACTAAATCCATCTCGTGGGTAGAGGTGATTCCCATGGAGCCTGTATCGTCAAGGCCATGACACATGTGCTCTTAATTTATCAGTCCTAGAAACTTCCCAAATTTAGCCATTAACAAATTGCTTTTAGTGTTCTCGAATTCTATATAAAGGGAATACTTCTGGAGACTCAGACGCGTAAATTGCAAGTTACAAGGCTCACAAGCTGCATACATCCATGCTCTCATTATTCATGCCGTTTGAATTTGGAGTGTCATCTTTAAGATAATGAAAATAAAAAGGAAACTTATTTACTACAACCCAAGATGTAATGCCGCAAGATGTAATGCAGGTAATGCGTTCTAATTTGTATTATTTAAAAATACTTTTGTTCTTCGGAATTGCGTAAATTATGGCAAGCTAGGAGTGTATGAAAGAGTCACCTCAAAATTAAACAAGATATAAAATTATGATAGTTCAAGACTTTCATTGGAGACATTGGATATCTTAATATTTCTCTCTCTTAGTGCACCTCATGCTCTAAATTAGGTAGATTGGAATGTTCTTTATGATGTATGGAAACAAATGAAAACTAAAAAGTCTCTTTCAGTAAAAATTTGTGTTTTTTGCATTTTTTATTTGAAGATTTAATTAATTTATACTTGTCAATTGCAATAAAATTATCTATATAACCTTTGGGATGGAAGAATATATGTCCTTCAAATTGAAATCAAGCCCAGCCCTTTAAATTTGATCAATGCTCCAAAATCAGTGATATAGAGTTTGAAATGTAAAATTATAACTTAAAATGGAGAAAAATATCCTAAATTATATATTTATTCATGAGATCTATAAAACATGAAGACTTACATATGAAGAATATCTGAATAAGAGGAGTTGATAATAGCTAAATAGAGGCAGCATCAATGAATAATAATATAAAATATGAAAACCTACATATGAAAACAAGATGTTACGTTCAAATCACCCCCTCGTACCCTATTCTTGGGGCCGTGTGAATGTGGTATAATTCATTAACTTTAGAATCCCTAATTCTTCTCCACCGGGAACTGAAGCCTGGCTTTACTTATTATGCCATTATTTCTTGGCTATACTACCCATGACCAGGGGCACGTTGGCTTGGGCTCCCTTTCTGAAGGGACACGAATAAGAATCGATCCATTTGTTTCATCTTTGTATCATGGACTGTACTTACGCTGCCCTGTAGTTTTAATTTGCATATCCATCAGAATATATATAGACAGAGAGAGACTACAAGAAGGATTAGATACTTCATGCGTAAATAGAGGAGAGCAGTGGAAGAATTTGGTACCTGCTGTTTCCCAGTATCAACTGTGGCAAATAGTAGACACATCTTTCCATTAGAAAACTCAATTAAAGCAGACTCAAATTACTGAAAACCAAAGCTCCACGAAGAATCAAAACATGTGAAGGGTGCGAGAAGAAGAGAAGGTGGTGTTTACCCAGGTAACGAGATTGTGAGGGACGTACGAGATTCCATATGAAAAGTGTACCCAGGGTACGAGATTGTGAGGGACGTACGAGATTCCATATGACGATAGTCATGGCTGTCGGGCTGTCTTTTGCTGTGAGTTTTCTGCTCTGATCTGTTCAATGTTTGACTTCTAATGGCGTGCGTATTTATGATGAGAAGGGCTGTCTTTTGCTGTGAGTTTTCTGCTCTGATCTGTTCAATGTTTGACTTCTAATGGCGTGCGTTTGAAGTTATCTGCTCTGATCTGTTCAATGTTTGACTTCTTTTGCTGTGAGTTTTCTGCTCTGATTTGTTCAATGTTTGACTTCTAATGGCGTGCGTTTGAAGTTATCAATGTTTCAAAAATTCACGCCATTTTTATCACAGCGTCTTCGGCGTTGATAATAAAATCTAAACGAAACCTGTCGAGCTTGACTTTCAAGTATTTATTTCTAGAATGATCTCATATCTCGAGGATAGTGAACTTTCAACTTTTGGGCACTCTTGAAATTTGACTATTAATAGTTGTTATTTGTCATTTTCATTTCCTATGGTATGTACTGAGCTTTGAACTTTTGGGCACTCTTGAAATTTGACTGTTAATAGCTGTTATTTGTCATTTTCATTTCCTCTGGTTAGGTGAATTTGACTTGGTGATACCACTTGATGGTGCAATAAGGTTCTTGCTGAACAATACACACCACACATACGCTCACATAGACAATATGCAAACAACATGCCAAAAGTTGGCTTATATTACTTCTCCAAATCGGTTACAATGCAAAGTGCAAAGAAATTAAATAACTAACTAACTGTCGGCCTAAGCCGTTACAACATAGATGTAACTGTGTGCTCTCTCAGTGTGTCGACCTCACCCTCTCTTGGTTGCATTGCGGAACACAACGATAGTTGCAGGTCTGCATGATCCGAGGAGATCGACAGACAGAGGATGCGTGTCTCGGGGATCGGAGTGATCTCGAGAACAACAGCAGCAGAGTAGAAGGCCCAAGAAGGCAGAACAGTACAGGGACTTGGCACATAGTTTTTTTGGCCCATGGTATTTGGTGGCCCATACTTCTTGACGTACAAAGTAAATTGTCAAATTTCAACCCTAAGCTTGCCTAAATTGAAACTCATAAAATATAATTTATAAAGACATCACCTCAGTTTTTCTACACTTCAATCTCGCTTAATGACATTTATATACATGTTTAGATAATTAGACTTAAATATTGAACGAATAAATATATGTTTAATTTTTTATATTTTATTTTCAATATTAATTTTTTATATTTTATTTTCAATATTAATTTTTTATTAAATATTTAAAAAAAATATTAAATGTTATCATAAATTAGTTTTCAAATTGCAATGAGGATATTGATGAAAGTTGATTAATTAGTATTACTCAATAAAAACTACACATCTCAAATAACACCAAATTAATGATTGTAAAGAGATATATTTTTACTTTTTTTATTAACTTATTTGCTTAAATACTTAAGACTGAAATTTTTAAGTAACCATAAACCATTTATACCAACATGAAATTACTTTATCTAACAAACATACTTTGGAATTTAACTTTTAACAATTAATGAATAATATAATAAAAAACAATTAATTTCCTTAAGCTATATCCTTTTGCATTATAAATTATATCATATATATATATATATATATATATATATATATATAAACAAACCCAAATATATTATATCATATATATACATATAACAAGTATATACCAACAAAACCAAATATATTATTCAAAGGATTTTGGTCTAAGTTATATTTAAAAAAACAAAAATGTTTTATAAATTTTAATTGTATATTGGTTAAATTAATAATTTATATGTATAAATATTCAAAAATATGAATGGCTTTGGTTTAGTGGTCAAACCAATGATTTGTTAAGCTACGACCAAGTCTCCAATAAGAAGGGAGATTCCCTAACTCTCACTGGGTTCACATTATTCCTTGACTTCCAATTTTGTGATTGTGCAATAAGTGAGATCCATCAACTCTCGTGAGGGTTCACATTATTCTTCGACTTCCAATTTTGTGATTGTGGAATAAGTGAGATGCATTAATTCTCGTTGTGTTATTAAAATTATTTTGGGATTTCTCGTTACTGTTATTGGATTACAAGTCACGAGGACGTTACTCTTTTCAAAAGTTCGGTGCAAATTTTGGATTGCGATAATAGAATATTTATTTTTTATTATAACATTTCAATTGAGAGCATTTGTTTTTGGATTCTTTAAAAAATGAAAGGAAATATAAATAATTGTATTTCAATGGATAAGTATAAATTAACTAGACCATTTCTTTAAAAATACAAAAAACAAATATTGCCTATCCAATTTTTTACAATTTTAAACAATTGAGCACTCCTTAATATTTACATGAAAAAATGGTATCTTTTCAATAAAACCTAATTTGAACACATTAATTTGACATATATGTAACATTAATTTTACAGTTCATTAAAATAACAACTATTCTGTTGTATTTTTCCAGGTTGGAGCATACGTCATTATATAAATAAATAAATAAATAAAAACCACTACTTAGACTATGCAATAACCATATTGTGGCATCTACATGATTTTATGCATAGTGTGGGACATTGTAACTAGACATAGTCTTAAAATAAAACTAGAACCATGAGAAAATTACTTATTGTTAACTATGTACAAAAAGAAGCCACTAAGCAAAACGAGACTATAATAAACCTGCAACCAAAAACTTAATTCAAACCGGAGAAAAAATAATACATAGCTCATAAAACATTAAAAAAATCCCCCATACGAAGCAAGTTAGCAACACTAGCATCACAGGGGTTGGGGCATCAAATTTTGTTGTTCATCACTTGTCGCGACAACATATAGTTATGGGATGGAGGGGAAATGGAAACTAGCCTAAATCAATTGGAACCTTGCAACTCGTTGCATGTTTGAGTCTCGACAATCTTCCATTTAAATTGAACTAGAGCACCAAAAGATGTTTGTTAATGGATCGATTTGAGAAAATTCTAGATGTGAGTAATTAAGAGCTCAAAGCTCTAAATTTGATGTGTTTTGTACCAGTTCACGATTCAACGAATTCATAGCCACGGGCATGAAATTTAAGTTATTTAATGACAAGAATTAATGTATCTACCTCTATGTAGAAATGATTTTCAACGCTGATGTGGGCCACTACCCTCCTTAATACTTATTGTCTTACCAAAAGGCATGAGAATGAGGAAGAAGACTTAAAATTATGGACTTCACCTTCAAAGAGTGCCTTACAATCACATTGGTAAGGAGTGATAAGAAGAGATCACAACAATCCAACGTGTCAAATCTTAGTCAATAGTGTCAATTAAATACTTATATGGTAAATTTAATATAAGACTTACTTATAGTTCTCTCGTACTCTTTGCGTCTTGAAACATTTGATATTTTATGGTTGTCTATGCCCCTTGACCCAATTGATATTATAAGGTGAGGATGTGCATGCATAATAATCCTTAGTTATGACTATGAGATCAATATATAAAGAGAAGAGGATGTAAATACATGTAATTTTTATTCGTATTTTGGTGGTGAGTGCCTAAGAAAAATGTGGTGAGAAACCATATATGTTTGGAAGGACGGAGGGAGATTACATCATGATCATTTCACCCATCAAATTGAAGACTATTCCTGAGCCAAAAATTCTTTTTTTGAATTTTATTAATAACCATTGTGGTGCTTTGGTCCAATTTTTTTTTCTAACTCATTGTTTGTCCATATCATGTGCCCAGTGCCATCTCTCTATATCAAGGCATAAATCGAACTTTGCATGGTTCGTTGTCCTAGTTGCATGCCATTGAGTGTTGTTATAGTTTCCGTTAGTCTGTGACATTCATGTGCAAGAAATGAAGTCTTGTAGAGGAGGACTCATCAAATAGATCATTTGAATTTCATTTTCGATGAAAAACGATTGGACGTTGGTAGCTAGGTTCACATAGGTAGTAGGAACAAAGTTTCAGGCTCGCTTTGGGCCTAGTAGTAGACTAGTAGTGGTTCTTCGTTGTTACAATTGTAGTCGCTGACACATTGTCATGTCTTAGATCTTAGCCTGAAGTGACTCGAGAGCCAGAGTCAAATCCCGGAGTCTAATTCCTCGCAGTCGTCAGCCGTCACACGTCATCTTGCATAGCTTAGTCGTGAGTGCGTGATGTGAGTGAGTGAGTGATCATAATTTATGATATTTCCAATATTTTGAATAACGAGTCGAATTTTATAGCATAGGAATTTCAACATAGAAATTGAAATTTATATGGATGGGTAATTTCAAATGTTTCCCTTCTTTTGAAATGTTGATATAAATTATCTCCTTTTTAATTGGAAGGATAAAATTCAAATTTTAAATTTTTTTTGAAGGGCAATTTTAACTTTACACTTTTAGGAAGGGCTAAAACCCTTTGAAACGTTGATATAAATTATCTCCTTTTTAATTGGAAGGGTAAAAATCAGATTTTTAAATTTTTTTGAAGGACAATTTTAACTTTACACTTCTAGGAAGGGCTAAAACCCTTTGGAATACCGGGGAAGGATTCAAATTTGAACTTTGTTCTCGATTTTGGAATACCGGAGAAGGATTCAAATTTGAACATTGTTCTCGATTTATAAGAACCATTTATTGTCAATTCTTCTCATGTCACTCTACATATAAATAATCAAATATGTGAAGCAACATCTGCACCACTTTTATTGATGTAGAATCGGCTAAAGAAAAATACCAAGTGAGTCAATGTTTTGTAAGAAAGTATTTAAGTTTGGTGTTTCATTTTTATAACACTAATTGGTTCATCATTAACATTATTAAAATGTTACATGTTATTTACTCAAGTTTGATGTTTCATTTTTGTAACACTCATTTGTTCATCATTAACATTATTAAAATGTTACATGTTATTTACTTCTATGATGGGTTAAAAAGTTGTGTTATGGTATTTATGTCAAAAATATAATGTGATGTAGGTGCATATTTTCCTCATGTTGGTTGAGAGATTGAGAAGATGTCTACGAATCTGGGAAATGATAAGATGGTTATCAAGATAAGTAATGATAGCATTTATTGAAGATATAATATAATCAATGTTTATATAAAATAGATTCGATATTTACATGGTTTCTAGTAAGAATTTCTTGATGCCATAATTTTAATGGAGTTGATGATGAATGAGATACTTTAGATGATCTATAAAGGCATTATCGAAGATGGAGACCATGGAGACAAAACTACATTTCAAAAGGAAGAAATGTGGTAATGATTTTAATAAGTTGGGTAGTCATTTAATCAAGTCGAAGAAATACTCAAAATATAGATAAGCAATACCATCACATGAGAACTTGGCAATTATGAGAATTTAACAATTATAGGAAGAAGGAAGAAAACAAAGAGTTGGATAATTCCATTGATAGCAAAATACTAAATTTGTAAAGTTGAGTTTTAAGAAAAGTGAGGAAGACTTAGAAGAACTTATGTTAGTAACAAAGAAGTAGAGTAAGGTCATATATATATATATATATATATATATATGTTTTTAAAGGCATAGATTATTTGTATTTTATAAATTTTAATATTGGGTATGTCTAGAGCCTACTTATGATGGGTTGTATACCTCTGTGGAATGTATGTTTGTCAATGTCTATTTACATTCATTCTATAATAAATTATGAAGTTTTAAACAAATAATTCTATATAGGTTTAAGTTCTCAAAATGAGACTATACATTGCGATTGGTAATGCATGTAGCTTCTGAATGTATCAATTGGTATTGAGTTCCAGTTTATCAATGGAAATTTATGAGATGTCAAAACTAAGAATTTTCCATGGGAAGAGAGTTTTGTTTGCCAAAATGGAGTAGAGAGGTGATGGCAAGGGATAAAGAAATAAAAGAAATTAAGAAGTGGATAGGGGAAGTAAAAACAAAATAGATATTTAGGAGAATCGAA
Source organism: Larix kaempferi (assembly GCA_027924585.1). Classification (NCBI taxonomy): domain Eukaryota; kingdom Viridiplantae; phylum Streptophyta; class Pinopsida; order Pinales; family Pinaceae; genus Larix; species Larix kaempferi. The sequence goes on from BSBM01001217.1 coordinate 4,154,094, forward strand.
GCCTAAAACAAAAGAGGAAGAAAAAAATAATATCAGGAAGAAGAGCTAACGTTGAAAATATTTATTTATTTGAAATATAGAGGAGGTGAATGAGTGGAAGTTCCAAATTACGATTATAGTTTGAAAGCAAAGACCTTAGTGTATTTGGTAAGTGGGATGGATCATTACTTTGATTAGGCCCATGTTATAGACTTTCGAAGAATAAGCACACAAGTAAAGGGCCTTGTTCCCATATGTTGGGATTTGTGTAGTTATAGAGTGTACAAGAGACTTAAGAAAATATTCATACTTGGAATAACATGGTTATAAAGTTTCAAGAGAATTTTTTTTTATAGCGTTTTATCATCAAGCCTATATAGATATCTGTATTGAATTTGAGAGAAAAGGAGATGATCATATGGGAGTACATTGAAGAATTCCATAGATTATCAATACCATCTATGCTTACTAGAAAAAATACCTAGAAAGGTTTACAAGTATGTGATGGAGATAGGGACCATCCAATATTTCCATTCATTGTTGAATGATTTCATACTCAAAGGCTCATACTACCTCAGCCATCCAAGTTTTGTATTCATTGTTGAAGGATTTCATACTCAGAGGCTAACACTGCGCAAGGCATGTACAATATTTCTAATCATTGTTGAAATATTTCAAGGCTCATAAGTTCATACTACATGTTGTAATTTGTGGGATTGCATGTGGTTACCAATAGCACATCATAGCTATATCAAATATGAGATGACACGTACATAAAGAGAGCAATAAAGTAAGAAAGTAATGGAGACAACAACAACAAGTCTTTTATTATATTATCAAGCCATATTATACAAAAGGAGATAATCATCTCTATAACATTTGGCTCACTAGCCTATTTATATGGATCATACATTTAGTTATACAAATGTAAGTTCATAATTGTCTCGGAGTCGGCCTAACCAACTCGACTAGAGAAACCTGACTAGTTGGTGGGTGGTCGAGAGGACTAGTTGATGTAGTTGACTAGGATACTCCAACATCTACCCCATCCCAGAAATTTTCCTCATCCTGAAGAGAACAACAAGATGTAAATTTTTACAATTCTTTTTGACAAAATTACAAAAATAACAAATTCTTCAATATTGTTGAGAGCTAGATCGTTCGCCAAGTGGAATAAAATCAACACATGCTTCGACGATGGTTGGGAAAGAATAGGAGCTATTTAAATTCTTCCCAATCAATTTTAAAGATAGTTCAAATTTGTTCACTTACACTAGTGAGTTTTGACAGTCGAAACAATTTTACTTGCATACGATCTTTTAGCATGCTTTGCATATTTGTACTGAAATGCTGATGTTGAATTTTTGCGGCCCTCGTTAACTTGTAGATAAGACTAGTTAGCTGATTGGATTCTCATTTTGATTTCTTGGCCTCTTGCAACCATTTGTATTATTTCTTCTCTAGTTCATCATGTTGATGGTGTTCCATGGTAAACCGGTCTTCCAAGGTCTGTGCAATTACTAGGTCGATATAATTATTCCTTGTTTAACTACTAGGAAAAGGCCCTTTAGCGAAGGTTATAGTGGATGCTCCTCTCAAAAGAGCCCAAATATCCGTTTATAAAAAAGGTCATTGGCGGAGGCAAGTGACCATAGGTTTTAACGGATGTTTTTTTTCTCAGTGCATTTATTTAATATGAATACACTAGTGCGTTTGTAACAACCGCGCACTGGTGTTGTCATAAATTATGTTGCAACGTGACCAAAAAATATCATCAAGAATAAAGAAAACTATATTTTTGCAAATGATGCATTACTTCAATAAAAATGCAACGTTGCGTTTACAACCACCATGCACCAATATGCCATAAATCATGTTGCACCATGACCAAAAATATCATCAAGCAAATAAAAACTATTTTTCTTGCAACCAGTTTTTTACTTCAATACAAACACCCTGGTGCATTTTCAAACTCCATGCATCATTGAAGCAATAAATCATGTTGTACTTTGACAAAAAATATCATCAATCGAAAAAAAACTATATTTTTGCAACTGGTGCGTTACTTCAACAAAAATGCACCAGTGTGTTTACAAGCACCACACACTGGGAAGCCATAAATCATGTTGAACTCTAACCAAAAATATCATTAATCGAAAAAACTATATTTTCGCAACGAGTGCACTCAGGTTGACGTAACGCACTGGTGCGTTAGTAAAGTCAATGCACTATGTTAGGTAAAAAATGTGACTCGTTATATTTTATTTCAAAATTGTACATGTGGTGTGATTTCTGTTAACAACCACCTGAGTGTGTCAAAGACTCTGGTGCACCAAGAAATTTTTTTATAAAAACAAATTACCACATCATAAAAATCATTTTTACCTTCTACATTGCTTCTAATCCCAACAACACTGATGGCGTACATCACCCCCTTATATGCAATAGAATTCATGCTGCACATGGACACGTTGCTTGTTCCGATTGGCTCCTATCTGCATTTTGAATTTTTCCAAATGGTGGGAAAATTTTGAAAATTTCTAGAAAAACATCTTTAAATTCATTTAAAAGAGGAAAATTCTCTAATCTAGGTTTTGGCTTGTTATCATTAGTTTTGGTAATGTGTACTGCAAACAACCTACATCCCTTCCTAGCACAATTTTTCAATTGAAAATTAGATATTATTCTAGTAAGAACCCTTTTCGGAATCTCTCTAACAATTTTACTTTCTCCATTTTCGTCAATACAATTAAAAGTTTTATCATAGCAATTTAGCACAACTCTATGCTATTCTAGCCAATCCACGTTGACAAATACATCATAAGACCCTAATGGAAAAATATTCAAATCTACTTTTGTAATCAAATGTTGCATATGAACTTCACAACTATAAATAAAACTGGTTACTTTTCTTTTTGTCCCTGTAGCTAATTGTACTAACCATGACTTTTCGAAATCATATTTTTCTATTTTACATAGATCTACCAGCTTAGGATAAATATAAACAAAAGTAGATCCGAAATCAATTAATATATAAATAGGTTTGTCAAATATCTTACCATGTACCTCGATCATGGAAAGTTGATAATCCACTTGATGATTTTCCAAGGTGATGCTAATATGTGGTATGTTCCGAGCAACCTCTCCAACTATGGCATATTCCTGGACGGTGTGAATATTCCGATTATCCTTCTTATGAGGAAAATCCCAATAGAAATGACTCTCCCCGTAGCCACAACACTGTAAAGGTTCTCTTTTTATTTATTCTTTCTTTGTAGTAAAGAGATTATCTTTATAGTCAGCAGTTCTCATGGGTTGTTTATATTTTGTCCTTAATGAACTTGTTGCCTATCTTTAAAATTATTTCTCTAGAACCCTTTATGTTTATTGAAAGGTTTGAATTCTCTTCTCTTAAAATTACTTCCATCTCTTTTCTTGAAGTTATAAGGATTTTCATTCTTACTCTTAGATTGATCATATGTTAATTTGGCCTTCCTCATTGCTTCATACAAAGTTTTTGGTTCATCAAATTCTAATTTGTCTTTATAAAAGTTATGTAAGCAACCTACAAATCTATTAATTTTAGGTTTTTTCTCGTTTAGGGAAGACACATATCTTAAAAAGGATATTTTTTTTGTACAAAAGTCATGCATAGACATTGATCCCAGTCTTATCTCATAGAACTTCTTTTCTCACCTCTCATAGTAATACTATGGGAGGTATTCCCTCTTAAATTCCTTTTGAAACCAGTTCCATCTTACTTTTCTATCATTAATTCTTTTTATCTTTTTAATTCTTGCCACCAAATATCATCCTTCACGACTAGATTGAAGATGGCAAATTTTCCTTTCATAAAGTTGGAATAATTGTACATAGTAAAGTACTTCTTCATCCCAGAAAGCAAAGCCTCAGCTTCTTCTCCATTTTTTACTTCATCGTTAAAGGTAGGAGGCTTTATTTTCTAAATTCTCCTGTTAGCTCATATTTATATTTTCTTTTCTTCCTGTCTGCCCTCAGAGCTATCACTAGAATCTTTCGATTCACTGGATATGGGGATTTCATCAGAAGAAGGATAGCTAGAGGATGATTTTTATCGTTTATGTTTCTTCTTATTTTATCATCAATTATCTCATTTAGATTATAAAGTAAGGCTTCATTTGAGTCTTCCTGATTTTTCAATACCCTCTCATGTTCATTCTTAAAGTTAATTAATTCGACTTGTAAATCCCTTTCTGTTTGTAAAATCTCGTTATTCACATTGTTATTCTCATCATTCATTTCAACCCATACAGGTGGGGTGGGGGATCGTCTTCCGGCCATATCTTCCTATAGCTTAGTAACACAAACGTTCTCTTAATGCACGAAGGAACAACATGTAAACAAAATTAGTTTTTCTCATAACACATAGTGGACACCATAATGCCAAGTGTCATAATCTAAGCTCTGATACCACAATTTAAAAACCCCACATTAAAATAACCCCAATAAAATAGATAAATAAATTAATTAAAATTAAAATTGGTTTGTGTTACGATAAAATCTTCCATGTCCATTTCCATTAAAGATAAAATCACACGAAAACTAAGTCTAAAGTACATGTCTGAATTTAGAGCATTCATTATAGTCTAAACTTAATCTAAGCTAAGTCTGAAGCACATGTCTAAATTTGGAACATTCATTATAGTCTAATAGGGTTAAGATTAGATGGATTTACACTCACAAATTTTCATCGGTTTCTTGGTTGAATAGGGTTAGGGCGGAATGAGAGCACCTTATTCCATGCCTTACTAGATAGGTTATAGTAGACTTAGTCGTTGACGAGTAACTATCACAAACAAATATGGTCAAATAAACTTACAGAATCATTTTAACATAAACAAATATGGTCAAATAACGAATTTTTTTACATATTATATTCAGACCAGTAATCTGCATACCTCTGAGGATGTGTTGATGCAGTTTTATATCTGAGCCAAGAGGATCAGAGGTTCTAGTTTATGATTGAACTAATCTTCTTCCTCAAGTTTTGTGATCCTGTTGCAAAGAGGCAGGATGACAATAAAAAGATATAATTTTCCGTGTCTAATCATGTTTCTTGTTTTCAACTATTTTGGCAGATTACCTGCACTGATTTGCAGCGTTCGTGCTCTGTCCGCAGATGGAGTGGCTCTTCTAGAAATCAAATCATCTTTTGTAGATGCTGCAAATGTTCTTTCAAGCTGGAGAAATGACAGTTCTTCTGATGTCGATCCTTGTGGCTGGGAAGGTGTCAACTGCAGCAGCAATGGATCAAGATGGGTCATTTCAATTTCCCTGCCATATAGAGGGCTGTCTAGCCGTCTTTGCACTGCAATCGGCAGGATGGATGCCCTAGAGAAGCTCGATCTTTCTGGCAATAGCTTATATGGCGTTATTCCTAGCTAGATAGGCAACTGCACATGGCTTCTTGAAGTCAATCTCGCCCATAATTTTTTCTCGGGCTTCATTCCTCCAGATCTCAGGAATTGTAGCCTTCTTACCGTTTTGAATTTCAGTACCAACAATATTTCTAGTCCTATTCCTCGTGAATTGGGTAATCTCGTAAGCATGACTATGCTTTCCGTAGATACAAATAATCTCTCTAGTATAATTCATTCGGCTGTTGGAAAGCTTGCTAGTATGAGCATATTCATGGGATACTCCAACTATTTCAGTAACTCTCTACCGCCTGAAATCGGCAACTACAGTCAGCTAAGAAATCTGAGCTTCGACACCTTGGGATTGAACAGGGAGATTCCGTCGGAAATTGGGAATTTGAAGAAGCTTGTGGAGATATCTCTGTATAATAACATTTTGACAGGTATCATCCCTTCTTCTATCAGCAACTGCAGTAGTCTGGAAACCATTGTTGTTTATCAAAACTCCTTAGTTGGTACAATACCAATGGAGATAGCCCAAATGGAAAATCTGAAATATTTATGGGTTTATGAGAATAATCTTGGAGGCTCAATCTCTAGTGGTATTTTCACCAGACTGCATAAGTTGGAGTCATTTGATGCATTTACCAATAATCTGACTGGATTTATACCATATGATATGGGCAGTCTAAAGAACTTGACATTCTTGTCCATTGCTTTCAATAACATGTCCGGATCGATCCCTACATCTTTTTCTAATCTTACAAGCTTGTAGATCCTAGATCTATCGTACAATAATTTTGAAGGGACTTTGCTGGAAGCAATTGGCTTTCTTCCCAATCTGTTACAGTTATTTATCAGTAATAACAAATTCGAAGGTCCGCTTCCTGCTGCGCTTGGAAGCATTAGCAAGCTGATCAATCTAGATTCATATTCAACGGGATTGAGTGGATCTATTCCTTCTAGGATTTGCAGCGGTGTGTTGTTGTACCATCTTGCCATCTACGATAATCGACTGGAAAGGAACATTACCAGCCTTCTGCAAGACTGCATCTCACTGCAACGCGTCCGGCTACAGAACAACCTCTTCATGGGCTTCATACCAAGTAATATCTCTAAGCTCTCCTCATTGTATTACCTTGAGATTTCTTATAATAACATCCATGGAAGTATACCATCTGCCATGGGACAGATGCCGAACCTTACTAATCTCCTCCTTGCCGACAACAACCTCAACGGTGTCATTCCTCCTGAAATAGGAAAATTGACAAATCTGGGAAAGCTCGATCTGAGCAGTAATAATCTCACTAGAACGATTCCTCCAGAGATTGGCAATTTAACTAATTTGGAACTTTTAGATAGTCTTAGCGGAAACTCGTTGGAAGGCAACATACCAGCAGATCTGGGGAATCTTGTGATGCCGTCAACATTAAATTTGAGTGTAAATGCATTGACAGGAAGGATCCCCAATTCTCTGGGGAATTGTAGACATTTAAGCGCACTATATCTGGCTAGAAACAAGCTCAGCATGGCAATTCCATTGCAGTTGGGAAATCTTGTGGCCACTCTCCAATATAGCTTAGAGCTAAGCTGGAACATTCTTTCTGGAACTCTTCCTCCTCAGATAGGAAACTTGGAGTTACTTGAATCCTTAAACATCTCCCATAACCAACTGTCTGGTCAGATTCCTGAGTCTTTCACTAGGCTGATAAGCCTAACTTATTTCAACTTTTCTTTCAACACAACAAGAAAATCCATCTTTTAGCACCACAAGTTAGCATCACTTATAATTTGTGGCGTAAATTTGGTGGTATTGCCACCACTTACATTTATGTGGTGTTAAAGTGGTGTTATTAGCACCATTTATATTTTGTGGTGTTAAAGTGGTGGTATTAGCACCACTTATATTTTGTGGTGTTAATATGGTGTTATATTAGTTAATATTATTGGAAATTGAGTTTTACCTTTACGAGAAATGCCATGTTGGCAAGTACCATAAAGTGGTGCTAAGCTATTATTTTCCACATGGACATATACACTTAGGATTTTATTATGTGGATTTGCACCATAAACAAATTCACAAATAATTATTTTGAAAATAATTCAATTCAATATTTATTTATTTTTTGATCAATTAAAATAAATGATCAAAGATTAATTTATGAGTTTTTGCACCATACTTACAAGAAATTCAAATGTTTATATTTAGAATATTTAAGCAAATAAATTAACGTAGAATATTTAAGCAAATAAATTCAGGTGATTCATTTATGAGGTTTACACCACAAGCACAAGTTCAAAAACAATATTTGGAAAATAGCTCAATTCATTTATTCATTTTTTATATTATTTAAACATATAAATACAATCGACAAGTCATTTATGAGGTTTACACCACAAGCACAACAAGTTCACAAAAAAATATTTGGAAAATAGTTCAATTCATTTATTCATTTTTTATATTATTTAAACATATAAATACAATCAACAAATCATTTATGAGGTTTACACCACAAGCACAACAAGTTCAAAAAAAATATTTGGAAAATAACTGAGTTGATTTATTCATTTTTTATGTTATTTAAACATATAAATACAATTGACAAATAAATAAATAAACATCTATTTTTAATTTATTACTATTATAAAGTCGTAATAAAATTATTTGATTTTAAATTTGATTATTCATTTGAGATATTTTTATCTTCTTCAATTCTTTTTGATGGAAATTAGTATTATTATTAGGTTTTTAACACAAGACATGGGTCTTAGATCCATCTATATGATCAATGGAGAAAACCTTAAGCTAAGGTCCTAAAAGAAGCTTTTAGGAATCTAGGACCAACAAAGACACCACAAAGGTCCCCACACATATTCCTAAGAGTATTCTTAGCCTCTAAGTGTAAGCATTCACACTATAATAAGTTTTTAATCACTAGGGATAGGTCCAATGGCCCTCAATATTGTTGAACGAACAATCATAGGCCTTAGCCTAAAGGAATCCTAAGCATAAATAAATGTCATGCTGTCAAGTACCATATAGTGGGGTTGAGCTCATATTTGTCACATGGACATGTACAAAAAGGATTTAATTATGATGATTTGCACCATAAACACAACAACATCGGAAATTATTATTTTGTGATAACTTCATTCACATTTTTTCATTCAAATAAATGCCCATGATTAATTTATGAGGTTTTAAACCATAATCACAACAAATTCAATTATTTGTTTTTATCACTATTTAAACCAACGATTCATTTATGAGGTGTTGCATAACAAACACACCAAGATCACAAATAATTATTTTCTAAATAGCTCAAGTCGACTATTCATTTTCAATATTATTCAAGCAAATAAATACTCATGATTCTTAAATTTGACAAATAATTAAATACAGCCATTTTTAATTTATTACTATTATAAAATATTAATAAAAATGATTTGAATTGAGATTTCATTATTTGATAGGGCATATTTTTATTGATATTATTAAATTTTCTAATGGATATTAATATTATTACTAGGCTTTGTGCACAAGGCATGGGTCTCAAATCCTTGGAGATGTTCGAGGGAGGAAACCTCTTCATTGGGCTCTAAATGAATCTTTTAGAAATCTAGGACCAAGAAATATGGTCAACACACATATATTCCTAAGAATATTCTCAACATATAAGTGTGGATATCGATTGCATTATAAGGTTTGATCACTAGTGATAGGTCTATTGGCCCTCAACCTAGTTAAGAGAAGAAACCTAGGCCTTAGCCTAAATTAAACTTCTAGGCATGTAGGGATAATAATGATTTGTCACACTAACACAAATGACTTTTTGAGAATATCTATGGCCTTATAATAGGGATAATGGGGGGAGTTGGAGGAACTAAAACTAGGTATAAGTCTTTAGGGAATAAAGATGATTAAGGAAGGAACCCCATGCCTTGGACCTTAGAGGAAATCTCTAGGCATATAAGATTAACAAGTATACCTTGAAACACCACATAAGGACTCATAAGGGTATCCTTGGCTTGATATTGGGGGTATTAATGTAAGTAAGAGGTTGTTTTTAAGCACTATATATGGGTGTTTAGGCCCTTAACATGTTTGAGAGAGGAAACCTATGTCTTATTCCCTAGTAAAATATTTTTTGCATCCAAGGAAAAATACAACAACTCAAAGCACTACACATGACATATTGGGGTTATTATCTACCTCTAAGTAAGCAACTCAACACCATTATGAGTTTTTTGGTAGTATGCATGGGTCTTAGGTTTTTGTATAATGTCATAGGAGGAAACTTGGGCCTTAAACCTTAAGGGAAGCTTTAAACCGCACCCATAAACTCCAAAAACTATCCTTGGCATCTGAGCATTCATATAAGTGACACTAGGTATATGCAAACCTTAGACATAGTCATGAGAGGAATTACAAGAACTAGGCCCTAAAGGACGGTTTTAGGCATATTGGGCTAATAGCAATTACTAAAACTATCACTTAGCAGATCATGCAATGTATAAGATATCATTATTCTCAAAGTGGGATATGAGTGGAAATATGTGGTTTTGCGTACTAGCGATGGATCTGAGTAAATATTTGGGGAAGAAATTGAAAGAATTATACCCTAACATAATATTATTGAGGTACTGGGCAATGATAAAGACCACGAACCATAACATACACCATTTAAAGTTGATATTTGGCATAATAGTTGGATATTTGCATAATCAAGAGTTTTTGCATAGAGGGATGGATCTCAAGTCCTTTATTAGAGTCATAAAAGTAAAGAAAGATCCATATGTAGGTGTCCCAAGGCCTTCGTAATGATATTACATAGAATATGATCATGCCTTTATCCCTAAAGAAACCATTAAGGCATCCAAATCCATTGAGACACTATGTATCTAGGTCTTATGGCCTTTTATCCTTAGATAAGACCAATGGAGGAGACCTAAATATCGACCACTAAAGGAATCTTCTAGCCATTGAGGGATAAGAAGGTTTCCTCCACCAATAAGGTTTCTTCCAACAACAAAACATGCTTATTGGAGGACACCTTAACCTTTGCCCCTAAAGGAAGCTTGTAACTATCTAGGGGTAAGACGTTTTCTTCCTCCAACCATACACAGCCTCCTAGTTGTATAATTGGCCTATGATTGAGGATGTTGTTATAGTTAGGTGTTGTTACATAGCAAGCACATGTATTAATCCCTTGGGAATTATGTTCCAGGGAAGAAGACCATGTTTTTGGCCATAAATAAATCATTCACGCATCTAGATCCATGAATACTACCTAAAAGAAGCATTGCTTACTTCAAAGGGGTATCTATGGCACTATGTATCTCTGTATTGCGGCCTTGGGGCCTTACACATGGTTAGTGGAGGAGACATAAATCTAGAGCTCTAAATGATTCTTCCATCCATCTAAGGCTAAGAAGATCGCCTCAACCAACCACACATGACCTCTTGAGGGTATCATTGCCATATGATTGAGGATATTAACACCATTATGTGATTTTGAGAAGTATGTAGGTGTCTTAGGATCTTAGGAATGATGCTATAGAGAAGAATACCATGCCTTTGACCCTAAATAGATCACTAAGCAATATAGAGCCCTGAACAATGCCTCAAATCACCATGCATGACTTTGCAAGGGTATCCATTGAGCTTTGTATCTAGGTCTTAGGGACTTGAGGTCTTGGACATGGTCAGTGGAAGGAATTTGAACCTTGGGCCTTCAAGAAATATTTTATCCATCGAAGGATAAGAAGTTTTCCTCCACCAACCAAACATGACCTCTTGAGGGTATCGTTGGCCTATGATTAAGGATGAAATTCCAGTAGGTGGGTTTGAAAATATGTATGTTTCTCAATGCCTTGGTAATGATATTCTAGGGGAAATATCGTTCATTTGGCCCTAAAGAAACCATTAAGGAATCCAAAACCATGAACAATGCCTTAAAGCACCATGCGTGACTTTGCAAGGGTATCCATGGCACTATGTATCCAAGTATTGGGGACTTGGGGGATTGGAAATGGTCATGGGAGGAGGCATGAAGCTCAAGCTCTAATGGAATATTCTAGCCATCTAAAGATAAGAAGGTTCTATCCACCAACAACACATCACCTTGCAAGGGTCATTGTCCTATGAATGTGGATGCTAGTGACATTAGGGTGTTTTGAGGAGTATGTACATGTCTTAGGGTGTTGGGAACCAATTTTTAGGGAGGAATAACATGCTTTTAGCCCTAAAGAAATCATTGAGGATTCCACATCCATGGACAATTCCTCGAAAAACCACACATGACTTCGTAGGTATATCCATGGAATTATGTATCTAGGTCTTGTGACCTTAGGGAATTCAACATGGTCAATGAAAGAGACTTAAAAATAGGACCCTAAAGTAAACTTCTAGCCATTCGTGTCAAAGAAGGATGCCTTCACCAACCACATATGGCCTCTTGAGGGTATCATTGGTCTATGATTAGTGATTTTAATGCAAATAGTTGGTTTTGATCATTAGACACATGTATCGAGGCCTTGGGAATGACACCCTATAGAAGAGGACCATGCCTTTGGCCCTAAAGAAACCATTTAGGCATACAAAGCCATAAATAATGCCAGAAATCACCACACATGGCTTCAGAAGGTATCCATGGCACTATGCATCCAGGTCATTAGGACTTGGGGCATTGGACATGGTCAAGGGAGGGGACTTGAACCTCAGGCTCTAAAGGAATCTTATATCCATCCAAGGATAAGAAGGATACCTCAACAAACCACACATAGCCTCTTAAAGGTAGCATTGGATTATGATTGAGGATCTTAGTACAATTAGATATTTTGAGTAATATCTACTTGTTTCAAGGGCTTGGGAATGATATTCTAAGGAAGACAACTATGTGTTTGGCCCTAAATTAATTCTTATGGCATTTAGAGCCATTAACAATGTGTCAAGGTCTCAAGCATAATTTCGTAGGGGTATCCACAGAACTATGTATCTAGGTTTTTTTCTTTTGGGCATTGGAGATGGTCAGTAGAGGACACTTGATCCTCAATCCCTAAAGGAATATTTTAGCCATATAAGGTTAAGGAGGTGGTCTCCACCAACCACACATGGCCACTTGAGTGTATTATTAGCCTATTATTTGTGATGTTGGTGACAACAAGTTGTTTTGAGTAGTATATAATGTGCTAGGGCCTTGGGAATGATGTTCTAGGGAAGAAGACCATGCTTTTGACCCTAAAGAAAATTTCGAGGCATTCAAAGCCACGAACATTGCCTCAAACCACCATGAAAAACTTTGGAGTGGTATCTATAGTGCTATGTATTTGGATCTTGTGGCCTTAGGGCCTTAGACATGGTTAGTGGAGGAGACCTAAACCTTAGGCTCTAAAGGAATTTTCTAGGCATCTAGAACTAAGTAGGTTTCCTCCACCAACCACACATGGCTTATTGAAGGTATCATTGGCCTATGATTCAGGATGTTGGTTCCATTAGGTGGTTTAAGAATTATGAAGGTGCCCTAAATCCTTTGGAATGGAATTATAGGGATGAAAAGCATACCTTTGGCTCTAAAGAAACCATTGAGACATATAAATCCATGCACAATGCCTCAAATAAATACACATGACTTTGCATGGGTATCCATTTTTCTATGTATCTAGGTTTTGTGGTCTTAGGACCTTGGACATGGTAATAGAGGAGACCTACAACTCAAGCCCTAAAGGAATCTTCTAACCATCTAGGGCTAAGAACGTCTCCTCCACCAATAACAAGTTGTCTCTCGAGGTCTTGTATCCATGGAGAAATGCCTCTAAGCACCATGCATGACTTCGTAGAGATATTCGTGGCACAATGTACATACATGTCTTGGGGCCTTGGACATTGTAGGGGGAGGAGACTTGAATATTTGGCCCCAAAATAATCTGTTAGCCATACAAGGCTAGGAATATTGCCTCCACCAACCACACATGGCCTATTGAGGTATCATTTGCCCATGGTTGAGCATATTAATGATTGAGGTATCATTGGACCATGATTGAGAATATCATTGGCCCTTGGGCCTTAGACATAGTCATTGTAGGAGACTTGAACCTCCGGCTCTAAAAGAATCTTATAGCTATCTAGGGTAAACTAGGTTTCCTCCACCAACCACGCATGGAATCAGGGTATCATTGGCCAATGATGTAGAATATTGACACCATTAAGTGGTTTTTAGAATTATGTAGGTGTTCGGGGACCTTGGGAATGACATTCTACGAGAGAAGACCATGCCTTTGGCCCTAGAGAAACCATTGAGGCATATGGATCCTTGAACAATGCCTCAAATAACCATGCATGGTATCCATGGTTATATATATCTAGATCTTATGGTCTTGAGGCCTTGGTCATGGTCAATGGAGGAGACCTAAACCTCAATCCCTAAAGGAATCTTCCAACCAACCATTCAAGGCTAAGAAGGTCTCCACCAACAACACATGGGATCCTAGGGGTATCATTGGCCTATGATTGATTATATACGTGCCATTAGGTGGCTTTGAGCAATAATTTTTTTAATTTAACCTCAACCATACATGACTCCACATGGGTATCCATTATACTATGTATCTAGGTCTTGTGGACTTGGGGCCTTTGACATGGTTAGTGGAGTAGACTTGAACATTCACCCTTAAAGGAAGCTTCTAGTCAGCCAGGGATAAGAAGTTTTCTACCACCAACTACACACAACCCCCCAATGGTATAATTAGTTACTATTGAATATGTTGTTACCATTAGGTGGTTTTGATTAGTATGTACATGTATTGGGTTGTTGGGAATGATTTTCCATGGAATAGTACCATGCCTTTGGCAATCAAGCAATCATTAAGGCATATAGAGACATGACCACTACATAAAAGTATCTATGGAACTATGTATCTAGGTCTTGTGGCCATGGGGCCTTGGACATAGCCAGTGGAGGAGACTTGAATCTTGAGATCTAAAGGAATATTTTATCCATATAGGGATAAGAAGATTGCCTCCACCAACCACGCATGCCCTCTTTAGGGTATCTTTGGCCTATGATTGATTATGTCATTTCCATTAGGTAGTTTTGAGTAGTATCTACATGTCTTAGGGAATTGTGAATGACGTTTCAAGGAAAATGACCATGCCTTTGGCCCTAAATAAACCATTGAGGCATCTAGAGAAATGGACAATTCCTGAAGCACCATGTATGACCTTGCATTGATATTTGTGCCACTATGTATCGATGTCTTGGGGGCTTTGGGTATTTGGTCCTTGGAAATGCTCAAGGGAGGAGACATAAACCTATGGCCCTAACGGAATCTTCTAGACATATGGAGCAGGTTAGAACTTTCTTTAATGTGTTTCCAATCATCACTTGATAATTTGTAATATAATTTTAAAGTATTTGTGTTTGACTTAAACTATTATTTCAATGTACAGTTATTTAGAGCTGAGACGCTGTTATGGGAGAACGTAGGATCTCCCAACCTGGATGCAACAATGGCAGCTGCAACTGAAATTGCGGCACCTCACACAGAGGTATTTTCAGTACCTCACACAATATTGTTATTACTTATGGCATTTCTATTATTTATGTATTTATATTTATGACATACACGATGATAGTTCGTACAATATTTTTGAATATTTTGATTGCCTAAATAATTACTTGTTTAATATGTTCATAATGTGCATGCATGTTGGTGTCCACCGGTATGCCCAAACTATGATGATCATCCATCTCCTGCAGGGATCGACATATAACCATATACACAGGTACAATGTGTAGTTAAAAGCATGCTTTTAATTTGAATTGTTACGACTTACTATGGTTTAATTGATTTTTGTTTACTAAACTATGACATTACAAATGTATATGTAGGGTCCACCAACAGCTGCAGGTGACATAGTTCCCCGTCCCCACTTTAGTCCCATGTTTCCACCCTCTTCGATGAGTTTCCCCCCTCGCTTCCATCTAGACCCATTCCTCTGTCCAACCCCTCCCTTCCATCTAGCCTACCCTCTCCGTCCATACTCCCCCCTCCATCCATCCTCGGCCATTCATCCACACCCACCCATCTATACATCCTCCCCCATTCATCCATGCCCCCCTCCTATCCATCCTCCCCCGTTCGTCCACGACCCCCTTCTATTCAGCTTCCCCCCTTCGTCCACAACCTCCCTTATATCCATCCTTCTCCCTCTATCCAGGACCTCCGTCCCATTCACCATCCCTCAACATCCTCCCTATCCCTTTTGGGTCGATATGCCCTATCGTACAACTGGTAAGGGTTCTCCGTGCATTACGTCCTCCTCCACCCCATACCACCATGTCATCTTCCACCATATCTTCTCCAGTTCCCGCCACTATTGTGGAAACTACACCTCCAGTATCTTCCCATGTATCTACAGTGGTTGCACTCGTAGTTGCTACAACTACATCTTCCCTCCCTCCCCCCCCATGACTGCATCAGAGCAGGTTTTCTAGCCAACTGCTCCACTTCCTAGCCCTAGGGCCCATTCATGTCCATTGTCGGAGGTGTTCATGGTGAGAATCAAGTTAATTTATGAAAATATTTTTATGCATTAATGAAAAATAATTTAAGTCACTATTATTTTTCAATGAAATGATTGTCGTAAATGTTGTAGGTTGGAATTGCTGAGAGGCTCAACAGATCCAGGACACCTGCCTCATGTCTCCAACTTGCATTAGTGGTGAGTTATTTAAGATTTGAATTCTACAGTCATTTTCTAAATGTGGTAAATGTTACAAATGTTTGAAAATGATTTTATATTATATCATTTGCTTCAGAGCCTAGAGAGACGGTCTACTCCTAGATGGAAGAAGACTCGAGATACCAGTAGCTCCAAGAAGAGGAAGATCGATTTTGGAGATGCACCTGGGAGTGACGGGGGTGGTCAAAATGCTTGACACACCATGTTATGTACATTAGCCACAATGTGGCACTTTTGGTCACCAGTTCCCATGTATTTGGTATCTACGACACGCGTTTCCATGTATTTTTTATCTACGACACGAGTTGCCATCATATGTACATTGGGACCCATGTTCCACTATTTTCCAGAAAATTTATATGTTAGGATGAGTTTTATAGCCTTGACATACAAGGATTTTCAGTTATGTGATTTATATCGATGTTGTCTATATTTGTATCTTGTTGCATCATGTTGTGTGTAGTTGCCTAATAAACAACAACATGCTTTTAAAACAAATGGTTGATTTTGAATGGCTTTTGATATGATTTCCTTCGTTTAGTTTTAAGTGTGACTTTAGATTTATAACTAACATAATGAATATTTTTTCAATTGGTTTATATTATGAAATGTATTTTGATCGTAAAATGTCATTCTAATAAGATCCAACTAGTTTGTATACATCACAATGCAAGGATGATAGTTCGATGGTAAAATTCAACACATTGAGTAGTTATTGGAGATGTTTTATGGGGCCCTTGATATACTTTCCCGCAAAAAAATTTGTTTACATCAATTTGTGGCATCTTTAAACCAACCTCTTTGAATGCTAAGCGATGAAAATAGTTAGTATGTTTCCCCAAAACAAATTCTAGATAGATTTACCTGAAGAAGCATATTGAGATTTCCTTATTGTTATGAGGTGGCACATTGAAATGCATTCATTCCATAAATTTGTTGTCTTCAATTTGCTATTTTACTAGGCATACAATAATGCAATATTTGTAAAACGATATAAACTATGGGAGGTATTGAATGTAAAAATAAATGGATTGAGATAATGTACTATGGTTTTATCTCTTGGATTTGGAAATATGGTAGAATGTACATGTTGTCCTAAGATTTACTAATGTTATGATCATATTAGGTTTTCCATCCATTGAGAAGGTTGTCACAAGTGTACATATCCATCATATAAAAAATTTCATGCTACAATCAATTTCAAACCATTGAGGAGATGAACATACACCATGCACCCTAAATCTCATGAGGCACCCCAAACATACTGTAAACACTTTCAGAATAACCAAAAAGTCTACTCTCCCCTTTACAAGGATATTTTTTACACCAACACTTATCAAATCCATTTACAACTCGACCAAATCAATTATCTGCATTAAATACTATTTATGGTCCTAGAATCAACCACGATCATTTGCAACAAAATTGTCAACCATGCCATAACAACATTTCAATCATCTAATAAATAATTAGGTTTCTGGTGCTAGGTACAATGTTTTTCTAGTTGTATGCACCCTTTCTATATAGATGAGAAACTATGCATATATCTGTATAATAATTTGGATTCAAATGTATGCACATGAATCTATATGTACAATGAAAATGATTTAATTTTTATATGTATTATAATTTAGGCAAAGGATTGGGCTACATAATAGGGTTTCATTGTGATTAGAATACAAACTAGGGTTTACGCTACCAAATAGGGTTTTTCGGCTAGGATATCGTGTTTCTAGGATAGGATCCAAGATCTAGGGTTACCATCTTAATTTTGAACTCCACTATCATGACATCATTATCACCAACACCATGCCCACTACCACAATTACCATCAAGCCTCGTCATCCTCTTGCTCGTGGTGTCACCATCCTCATCCCCATAAATCATCCGTTATCCACCATCAACCTAATGCACTTTGTCTCATTTTCACCATCACCATCCCTATCCTCATGCCCATTATCACCATCGTCATCATTGTGCTCATTGTCACCATTGTCGACATCATGCTCATTGGAGTCTAGGCCATTTATCCTCTTCGTTTATGTATTTTGGGTCAGATATGGATTGCACTTGATTTGTTTTTAGTTGCATTCACCATTTCTATATACATGTTAGAAAATTTTCATATAAGTGTATAATTATTTGGATTCAAAACTAGGGTTTTTAGGCTAGGCTCTGGGGTTTCTAGGCTAGGCTCTATGCTCTAGCTTTACGGGATTAATGTTGAACTCCTTTATCATGACCATAACAAAAATGTAACCCTCACTTAAGAAAAAACACTTATTAGGCATGGGAATCTTTTTATAACTTATTTTAACACTTGCATTAGGCATTTTCATCGAATCTTAGAGGAATGACTAATGTCCCCGGAGGAACACCTTTGAGATTCAAGGTAGAGGTGGGAGCTAAATCCTAGAGGAGGGGGAACATGGTGCTATTTATAAATAGGATCCCAATATAGGAAAGGATTGGTATAAGTAATTATTTGTTGTAGCTTGAAATTTTCTAGACTCTATAGGACATCTAGGTCATTTTCACCATAATTCCATCCCCATGTTCATAGTCACCATCCCCATTCTCATTGCGCCATGACCATCATGATTCATCAACACCATGCCCATTGCCACCATCAATTTCACCACCATCCTCTTCATGCCCATGTTGTCACCATCAACAACATGCCCATTGATACCATCAATATAACCGTCATCCTCATCATGCCCATGTTGTCACCATCGCTATTGACAACGTTTCACCTTTGGTGCTCCTCCAACTCGTTGAATCACGATTCCGTTAGATTACAACTATTTCAACGCACCCTCACGGGGGCAGCTACGAAGTGGTATATTGAGTTGCATGGAAACACTTATAGGGGATTCAATGAGATCGCTTTGGTTTTCTTGGACAATTTCCAGTTTCCGGTTCGCTATGATACTGGTACTGAACTTTTGTCTACCTTCCGTCAGAATAAGGCCACACATATTTATGAGCACATTCAAGAGTGGCGTTGACGAAAGAGGTTAGTGAAAGCCAACATTCCTCCAGAGTTTCTGTTGGAATGGTTCCTCAAGTCTCTACTCCGATACATTGCTAAGGATGTTTTGATGTCCAACATTGTGACTGAGGAGCAAGCCATCTTGAAAGTCCAATAGTTAGACTTACTATACTCTCAGTCTGGCATTTGGTATGACATTATTCCTGACGCACCCCGAACACGCCATGAGCCTCAGTTAGTTCCTGGACTGCATGCCGATGGAATTGTGGGATCCACAAGCACTCGCCCTGTATATTTGGTGGCTAATCAAATGCAAAATTTGTCACTAAACCATTCTACTCCTGGACAAGTTCACACCTTGTCCCCTTCCACCCCGTCGTCTGATGTACACAGTGTGCAATCGACGAACCAATCAGGTAACCAACAATCTCGTGGTAAGAAAAAGGGGAGAAACAACCGTAAGGGTGGAAACAATGGGAACAACAACAACAATCGCAATACCCCTCGTAAGGATAATGCTAACCCTCCTCGGGAAGGTGGAAATGCTGGTGAGGACCGTAAACCTAGGTGTAAGGTGAATTTTCCTTGTAAGATTTGTGGGGAAGATCATCTTACTCACTTATGTCCTCGAATCGAAGAAGCATCGAAGGATTTGGCACAGAGCCCAACTTTGTTAAAGGATCCCCTTCCTCATCATCAAGACATGGCTTCACATGCTCCCACCACTGGTTATGGACCTACTGAAACAACAATGTCTTCTTCCAATACTAGTGGTTATGGATGTGTGAATATGGTTCAATCGGAGGTTAGTGTTACCACTCGTCAATGCGATTATGGTGCACCACAACCTAATATGGGGAGTGAGCCTCCCCCTCCTCCTGACAATTCCTTGCATATCGAGAAGCCCTCTAATATGTTGCGGATACCGAAAGGTGTTCTTAAGCGCTCTACCCATAATCCTAATGCTCGAGTCGCCCATAACTACTCCATCGTGGAAGATTTGGGCCAAACTCCGTGTGCCATGTCATCTCTTGAAGTTTTGCAGGCCTGTCCTTCTCAACAAATGCCCTTTTTAGTGCATTAGGAGTTCAGGATGGGGGAAGTCCCAGTGTTATCAAGTTCGACACTACTGATGTTCAACCTCGCTTACCTTACCACGTGGCTTTTCAAATCCAGGTGGCGTGCCTTCAGAATTTTGTCAAGTGTACAATGGTTGATGAAGGTGCTTCCACATCAGTAATGTCATTAACTTGTTCAAAATATCTCGGCTCTCCTCCTTTACTTGCGTCTAGAACCATGCTCACTGCATTCGACAGTCGGTCATTTAGGCCGCATGGAATTGTCCCTTCCCTTGTTGTCTGATTGGGAGGTAAATCTATGCCTATTGAAGTCGAGGTGGTTGATGCACCCATCGACTACAACCTTTTACTGGGTTGGAATTGGATGTACTCTATGAAGGCTGTCACATCTACTGTATTTAGAGTTATCTGCTTTCCTCACGAAGGAAAGATTGTGACCATTGATCAGCTGGATTTCGTTAATCCCCCTTCCACAGCATCCACGGGATTTGTAGTCCCACAGGTTACTCATTCTCAGCCGACAACTAGGAACATGGGTGTTGGTATGTACCCTTCATTGATGGGAACTTATGATTTTCCTGCACCTGTGAATTTTATTGGAACCATTTCCAATGATGTGTCTCCTCCTTTGCATAATATGTTGTTCCGGACTTCCTATTTTTATGATCCATGGACTTTACCATCCACGATTTCCACGTGTAGAGACATTACGCACGTCAGGATGTCTGTGCCACTGTCTGTAGGTGAGCTTGCTTACCAACATATTCAACAAGCCACTGCAGAGCCGGATCTCTCTTCTTCTCAGACAGTCGAGGAAGATCCCGTAACGCTGCCAATTTGGACAGCCAACTCGTCTTGTTCACACGACTGCCTTGATGATACTTTGCCTTCAGATGAAGCTATTATGGAGGCCATGTGTGGTAGTGAGAGGAATTGGGAGGATATACACCATCACTCTTATTTCCTTCCCAACCTCGAGCTCGCCGAACAAGAAGAGTTTTGGATGACTCTAGCAGAGATGGTTGGTCACCCTGTGGCTCTTTTAGGGTCGCATGATATTTTTGCGGAGGAGAATATGGCTAATACTTCCCCGACTACGTCGATCAACATCTCTCGTACTCTTGGAAAGGTTGAGAATGTTTACATCGGTGACGATTGCACTCCTGAGGAGGTTTCTATTTACACTGAATTGTTTACAGAACTCCGGGAAGCTTTCGCCTAGTCATATGAGGAGATGCCAGGAATAGACCCCTGCATTGTTGAACATGAGATTAGAACGTATCCCAACGCTAAACTGGTTCGACAATGCTTACGTGCTGTGAACCCTAGGTAAGCAGCCGCTATCAAGGCAGAGGTGGAGAAACTGCTCAAAGCTGGTTTTATCTACCCCGTTCCCCTTACCGAATGGGTGTCAAAACCCATTCCTGTGGATAAGAAGCAGGGAACGATCTGAGTATGCATTGATTTTAGAGATTTGAACCGTGCATGTGCAAAAGACAACTTCCCCACGCCATTCATCGATCAGATCTTGGATGCTTGTGCGGGAAGTGAGATTTTTTCATTCATGGATGGATTTCAGGGTATAACCAGATTCAAATCAAACCCGACGACCAACATAAGACAACTTTCATTTGTCCTTGGGGAACGTTTGCATATCGGAAAATGCCCTTCGTCCTTAAAAACGCCCGAGCTATGTTTCAACGTGCCATGACCTATGACTTTCATGATCTTAAAAAGATTATGGAGGTTTTCTTAGATGATCTTGCCAGCCATTATCGCAAGAGAATGGACCACCCCAAGCTCCTCCGCATGATTCTCGAACATGTATACACTACAAGATTTGATTGAGTCCCAACAAATGCATCTTCGCTGTAAGGACTGGTTGCCTTCTGGGATTCATAGTTTCGAAAGAGAGTATTAGAGTCGATCCTCTTAAAGTTGAGGCAATACTTCGGTTGCCTCCTCCGCGCAACTTGTTACAACTTCAGAGCCTCCAAGGGAGAGCCACTTTTCTACGCTGTTTCATAGTCAATTATGCTAAATTTACCAAAGGTTTATGCTTTATCTGGGATGAGCGAGCCTAGCAGTCTTTCGACGCCCTTAAGAAAGCTTTGGTATCAGCCCCTGTGCTTAGTCCACCAGAATTTGCCCGAGATTTTATCCTTTATGTGGTCGCATCTCAAGAGATGATTGGCATGGTCTTGGTTCAGGTTGATGATGCGCTTGTCAAGCATGTCATCTATTACCTTAGTTGAAATCTAGTAGACAACGAGCTAAGATATAATCATGTGGAAAAGTTGGCACTTGCGACTGTTCATTCAGTCCAACGGTTACAACATGACATTTTGCTTAGAACAAAATTAGTTGTAGTGCATATCAATCCATTTCCATTTGTGCTATCATGACACCTTATAGGGGGGAAGTACAATAAATGGATTGTGATCCTTCAGGAGTTCGATCTCGATTTTGCTTCGACGAAATCGATGAAATCGTTGGTGTTTGTTGAGCTTATGTCGGACCTCCCGAGACTTGACGAGGATGTCATTCATGAAGATTCATTTGTGTATGAGCACTTATTTCTTATCTCATCTGAGGACCCTTGGTATGGGGATGTCATTGTATATCTCCAAACTTTGAAGTTTCCTCTGCATTATTCACGAGACGAGCGACGGCATTTGAAACATCATGCTAAAGATTATACTATCGTCGGTGACACTTTGTATCGCCGAGGAAAGGATTCTATTCTCTGTCGTTGCTTAACTCACGAAGAAGCGGAGTAGGTGCTTAATGATTTCCATGCAGGGGCATGTGGCGATCACTTATTCAGGCTTGCTACAGCCCAACGTATTATGCGAGCTGGTTAATTTTGGCCTTCAATCTTTAAATATTGTATTAATTATATGAAGAGATGCCACCCTTTCCAGGTGTTTTCTTGGAATATACGCTCACATCCAGCGCCCCTTCATCCAGTCGTCACCGTCGGTCCTTTCACCAGGTGGGGGGTGGATTTCATGGATTGTAAACTAGCTTCGGCTGGGGGGCATCAGCATATTATAGTGGCCGTGGACTACTTTTCCAAATGGACTGAGGCCATGCCTACTACAAAAGCCGATGTTGCTATAGTATCCCATTTCGCGTTCAATCAAATTATCACTTGGTTCGGTATTCCGAAAGAGATTGTCACTAACCATGGCAGTCACTTTCAGAACAAGATGATGGAGGATTTATCTCTCAAGATTGGGTTTCGTCAAGAACACTCATCTTCTTATTATCCCCAAGCAAATGGTCAAGTTGAAGCAGTTAATAAGTCTTTGAAGACCATTCTCCAGCGTACCATCCAACAAAGCAAGAACAACTGGCACACCATGTTATATCCTGCTTTGTGGGCGTATTGAACCGCAGTCAATATTGCCACTGGGTTCTCACAGTTTCAGCTAGTTCACGGTGTGGAGTCACTTTTACCGATTGAATGCGAAATACCTTCGCTTAAACTGGACATAGAGCTCCTCCCTGATACGACGGGTCTTGAGCAACATTTAATCCACCTTGAGCAGCTTGACGAGCAGCGTTGAGATGTCTCCATGGCTATAGATTCCAACAAACATCATGTTAAGGTTCTGTACAATAGGTCTGTCCGTCCTTGGCAATATGCTGAAGGTGACTTGGTCCTCTTATATGACCAAGCTAAAGAACCCCTGGGGGAAGGCAAGTTCAACCACATGTGGCACGGTCCTTACATCGTGAGGTGTGTCCTGGATAAAGGAGCCTATGAATTAGAAGACTATGAGGGGACTATCTTTAAGGAACCTAGAAATGGGCTCTACCTCAAGCGGTATTACGCTTGAACCTCTGGTTCAGGCTAATACTTTTGTACACTACTGTATAGTTACTTCTGTACATAGTTTAGCTTTCTCTTGGTTTTCGGGTCTACTGATTAGCTTCCGTTTGATTGACAGATGTCAATGGAGTTTCCTACATTCTAAGGATTCACGGATGGTGCTAGCTATCATACGCAGCAGCTTGCTTATGCTGCCTGGGTTATTTTCTCACCTGACCACCTAGTTGTGTCCTCAGGACGTGCTTGTCTCGGTCCTACATCTAACAATGTGGCTGAGTATAGTTCCATGATTGAGCTACTTCAGGATGCTATTTCACATGGTATCCAGTCTTTAGAAGTCCACCTCGATTCACAACTAGTTGTGTCTCAGCTAAATGGGCAGTACCGTGTGCGAGATCCTATGCTACTACGGAAATTCCTAAGGGTAAGACTCTTGGAATGACATTTTGTTTCAATTACATACATTCATGTTCCAAGAAGTGTTAATCATATATCTAATGCATACGCTAACTATGTATTAGATTGGCATTTTTCACATTCACAATGAAGCAAACAAATAAGAGAAGACATTCACACATTTGTACATATACACATATAGTAGAACCGGAGAACCAAAGTTTTTTATAAATAATATGTCCAAAAATGGTAGTGTCATGATACAAAACTGGAGCCCGTAGCCCTCAAAAATATACATATCGATACAAAAATGAGATCCTGAGATATCTACTCCCTACGAGGAGGCCTAGCTTCCGCCCCAATAGGATGTGTCTGATAAAAATAATGCACTGCATTTGCGACACGCTGCAGTAGTCACACCCAGTTACTCGGCACCCCCACTACCTGGCGCTGCATATCCTCTAGCAGCTGTGCCACCTCTACTTGTGGTACCTTGGTAGTCATCTGTGATATGTTGGACCGCAGAGTCTGTAGTGTCCACTCTACTGCAGCACCTACCATCTCATCACCCCTGCCCCGACGACGATGAATCGGAAAACCATCGGGTCTCACTGGACCCTTGTCTGTGAGCAAACAGTCGAACATTAATACATGATAATACCCCCAAAACGATTTTTGCATTTACATCTATAATAAAAAATCCATAAAAATTTAATATACCAAAAAACCTAAAAAGAGTACTCACCAATGTCTCCGAACGCTGCATCTAGTAGGAGCGACATGTCACGATCGTGTCGGAAGTCTATCCCTGCATAGGGGTAGTCATATATCGCTATGATCTGTCGGTCCCACCAGTAAAAGAACTCCTCTATATATGGTGATTCCTGACGGAACCACCCTATCGCGTCAAGACCTCGTCCCACCGGGTCATGGCTGGGTCACGGAGACTATGAGGATGGACCTCAACCCTCAGACTGAGCCCCAGAACCCGCTCGAAGAAGAAGCTGCACAAAATAATGCCATATCCGAAGTTTTTCGCATCCCCCTGCTTGCACTCTGTCAGTCGGGTCTTCATGGACCCCAGTAGCGTAGTACACCAGTCAAATATCATAGGCTGCATACACTGTGATGCCTAGAACATAACTGGCCTGGATGCCTGGTGAAGAGCTTTTGAACCAATAATCCGCACTAAAGTTGCCACGACAACCTTCATGCTTAGGTTGACTATGGCTCGAATGGGCACCTGACTTCTCACTGCCCGAGTATTTGGAACACAACAGCTCTCTATGTAGTCAGGGATGGTGATCCCACCACCCACAGTTCGAGACCAAAGGCTTGCCATCTCACCTCGGTGGGACAAACCTGTAATGAAATAGATATCTTCCACCTCTAGTGAAAGTATTTGCCCATCTAGGTTGAAGTTCTATGCATCAACATCCCAATAGTCTATCAAACGCCGGAGCAATAATTTTTGGGCCCTCAAACCCCCTATGCTCCAAAATTTGTATAAACCACCTGCTTGTAGCGCTTATTGTGCACGCACATCGTTGCAAATCGCCTCATCTACTAGGTCATGTTCTCTCTCTCTCCACTCTAGAACCATCCTGGAAAGAGAAAAACCCAAATATTTAGTCAGTTTTGCTTAAAAAACTAGCTTCACAGCTGTACCCACGAGTAGTTGTGCTCACAGAGGTGGGTACCTGTGGTCAACATGTGCATTGACTACTCATACCCATCCCTACCCGCAACCTGCATAGTTATAGCCCACGGGTAGCGTCGTGACCATGTAGGGCATGGCCAAACAAAAATTTTAACCAATGAAAACTGAAATAAAAACATTGAAATGGAAAGTGGGGATGAGATTACCAACCTGCTCCTAACGGTTTGATGATCAGACGCCTATAGCTCCCGGAATCAGTAGCTAAACTTTGAGGTGAAAACTAACCATAAAAGTCCAAATGGGTGAATAGTAAAAATGAATTTTAAATTGTAAATTTTGGATACTATTTATAATTTTCAAAACCCACTTGTCTATAGTTTTCACCATTATACACTGTTTTGGAGTAATATAATGTCTTGGAGTAGCATTTTTGACTAGATCTCTTCGACAGAAGTTGTTTTCGAGCATTTCACACCTACAGCAGGTACATTTCACACCTAGCATATAGGTTAGATGTCATTTCACATGCATTATGCATTTGACCTTTTGACCACTTTCATCAACCCTAGGTGCGACCCCGCTTCTTAACTGACACGGAACCTTCACACTGTTATAGAAGTGTCGTTATGTGGCGGTAGGGCCTTTTCGAACATGGGTACCCTAGATAGAACCCCTTTTTGCATTCTGGTGCCCATGCCGTTGTTTGTCCTTAGGATTGTGAGTCCTTTGTAGTTACGCCATGACGCTGCGATAAAGACTCATAATCTACTTTGTCTTATGTTGGCCATCTCCCATAAGGAATCCCCCGTTTATGTCAAGTTGTGATTGCATTGCATCATCCTGCTTGCTGCTTGATCCTTGTGCCGGCTCCTGCTTACTCTGTTATTAGCCTCGTGCCTGAGCACTTCCCTATCGAGCCCTGCAGAGATTACATTTTCCCTCCACAATTTGATGAACTTTTGACCCTGAGGGAACATCCCCCCGAGTGTCCACATCCTACACATGCTTCCTTGCATTGATCATAGGTATGTTCCACTACTTGGAACTAGTCTGCTCGCTATTTGACACTCGTTCTCTCACTTGTTGTATTATAAGCAATTTTATTCTTTTTCAAGCTTTCTCAAATATGAAAAAGACCAAAAAAATCAAATATCCCAAAAAGCCGGACGGGATTATGGTTACTACTTGTTGGCAGTTGTTATGTCGCCTTTGAACAGAGCATTCATTCCACTCCATACATTATGAGTTGGGACTATAGTTGGACCTTAGGAGCTGCACTAGTTTCTCAGTTTACTCCACCGATTGGTTAAGCTTCCAGTCATTATGGAGCCCTTTGTGGTGCCTCTTGCATCACACAGTCTATATCGAGTCTATGCTGCCTAAGTCTATCCATCTGATCATGCTCTTGTTCAAAGGAAGTCCTGAAACCAGAGTCGACCACTCCTCACATCTCTTGACTATTGCATGTCAGCCATCCTTATTGAGTCCATCCGTTTCACCTGAGCTCTTCCAAATCTTTCAGCATAGCTGGTACCTCATGCTGGTTGATGGGGGATTCCTTAATGCCCTCCTTCCACCGAGTCTCATTCCATCGACTTCAACCCATTTATTCTGGAACTTGAGGCTTAGAGTTCGGTTGAGTACCTTGAGGTTTGCAGTCATTAGTGGCAGGTTCTCTTGCCATCGACAGTTTTGGGAATACATCAATGTGCTATGATCGATGGATTCATCCTAGTGTTCGACTTCAACTCATCTATTCACACTCCGATGATTGTGCTCTGTGCCTTGATGCCCATTTTCATTATTGGTGGGTTATCTCGCATCTGTTAACAGTATACATAATTGACTGGTAATCAGATGATGTCACATTACGTTCAACCTCAACTCCTTTATTCACTTGATGGGAATTGCACCGTCGAAGACTTGTGTAAAAGACCCCAGGCGATATTGGCATTCAGTATGCTACTTATGATTATGAATTTACAACTGAGATATCACCTCTCAGATATCAGCAGTTTGTACCTCCAGTTTGCACCAGTTGTTTCCTTTTCAGCAGGAAACCATATCTTACTATAGAGGGTTCATGGTTATGATCACTTATGACATGTATTCATTATGTACTACCTATTCATGGCCATCATATCAGATTGTTGTACTATATCGACATGTATTCAGGGATACTATTGTACTATGACAAGTGAGATGCTCATTCCACTCATGTCTCCATCACTCCATTTCTGAGATTTATAATGTATTTTGGCCATCGTAGCATCAGCCTCTGACCTCACACATTAGGGGGCATCTGTTAAAATGTAATTTTCCACCTTGTGATCATCAACATTCTTTGGCCTGCAGGATCCATTTTATTAACTCAGACCCACTTTATATCCTTCATACACTATTTTTCCCCATTTTTTCCCTTGTACGCTTGCTGCCTCATTACAGTAGGCGTACCCGCGAGTTGCATCACTATAGCCCACGAGTAGCATGTAAAATGGTAAAAATCACTAGTTTATTACTTTTTACTCCCAAAAAGCGGTCATAGGGTGACCTTTGTCCCTCCATTTTCCCTGAAATGCCTTGATGTGTCCTTTCACTTACCTTTGGGAGGACTATATATTGAGCACATATGTCTTATGGACGGGGGGAGAAAGAAAATCAAGATAACTCTAGTGGATTTTTTCCCTATCTTGAGTCTACACTCATTGATCCTTCTAGTTGTGAAGTCTTTATGTTCACCTTCCAAACTCCTATCATAGTTTGAGTTTTCCATTCCATGGAGGATTGAATTCGTGGAGGCACAAGTGGATTGACCCAGATCTTGGTTTAGATTGGTTGCCGGCAAGAGGTCGTATCACATTGTACTTCTTATTTTTTATTAATAGAAATACTCATATTCTCGTCCATTAATGTTGTGAATGTTGTTTATACTACATTGGGTTGCATTTACTTAGAATATCGTGGACCATTGCTATTGATGATGTTAATGTCATTTATATATGATATATACTTGTTATGTATTGGTTGTCAACACTAATTTGCAGATTCAAGTGCATGGATTGAAAGCTCCAACGGGGATCTACATCAAACGTTCGGATCGAGGTTGGTTATATTCTTCATGATATTAACATTGTCATTTATAGAGCATAGTACTGAGAATTGAGTTAATTTCTGGTAGTCAGCTATCTGTTGTGGTCTACCCCAAGCCATAGTGAGTTTTCTCCAAAAAAATACTGCGGCTACCCGTACGGCGGTGGTGGATACTGTGGGTGCCCATACTGTGGTTTCTCGTATTGTCCCTTGTCGTATTGCTACTGCACCATCGACGGTTCCTCTCCCTTCATAAAATACGTGTCAGCTGTTCGATCTTGTAACAAGTCGTAGGCTCTGCATTCCTTCTCATCGTGGCCAACCGACCGGCAAAAATTACACTATAGGTTCATTGGCTTTGATACCATCTTCTGTAGGTATACACATTCTTCCGGTCGATTCCCTCTACTCTGATAGATCGTACACCATGGCATGCCCCCTTGAGGAAGGGGGTTTGGTGCCCCATCCTACAAATACTCTCGGAAGTCTGGGAAGTTGACCTTATGGTGCCCCTCAGTTCTACATCTGATGTACCATACATCTCCATGGGTTTCCTTGCCCTTCTTGATATCGTCCAGTTGCAGCCTTAGATTCACCAACTGTTCTTGCACTCTATCCATTCCCATCCCTGCTTCGCCAATTGGTGAAGCCTCCAGCTTCATCACGGTTTCTAATGCTTCTACCTGTGTCGCAACCTTTTGTTACATCAACGACCCTTGTATATGTGGTACTAGTCCCGCGATGAACCATTCTTTATGTTGCAACTCATTTACCGGAAAACTCACTTTCACTATCAGCGTCTTGTAACGCTGATCGAATTCCCACACCGACTCATTCGGAAATTGCTTAATTTCCTTAAGATCGGTGATGTATTGCAACTCGTATTTTGGTTTTTTAAACTCGTTAATCATTGCAGTTCTAACCTCAGCCAATGTTTTTGCTGCTATTCCCACCAGAACCTTTACAAACTTCATGTACCAGTCTAATGCTCGGCCCCTAAGGGTCATCACCAGTTGTCCCATCTTTATGGCATCACCCTGAACCTGCTTCACGGTCCAGACTGCTTCCAAGATAAACCAATACTGTTCGGGATCCTCGGTCCCATCCCCTTGAAATGTGGGCATATTTGCCTCATTTACCATCTGAACGTTACTAGTATTGTTATTTACTGATGCGCTCCTCCTGCCACTACATGTAGGGTAGCTCCGTGAGTAATTTGGATTCCTTCCTATAAATTTTAGAGTAGCGTGCGGGGTCGAAGGTACATGGTAACCTACGATCTGATCTCCTTCTACCTCTGGGGTAGCCTAGTCGACATTTCCTTTGCAATACGGTTGCTTCCTTCCTTGTGGTCCTGTCTCGCAGTTCTCTGTTCCAGTCCTCTCAGGAGACTCTTGCTCAGTCCTCCTCTTCTTCTTAGGACGCTGGAATATTTCTCCACTCCTCAAGGTACCACACCCTTTGTCAGCTTCCCTTTCAAATTCGTCGCAGACTTGCATTTACGCGATACCTTCACCCTTGTACACTGATTCTTCTACTCATCAGAAGACATACTCAATATCCTTTTTTCGCACACCAGCATCTTAATCCACAGTTTTAACGATGACAAAAATCTTGCCCTCGGCCCCATGAACAAGTTTCTTTCGGCCTCGCTGTATGACTTGATAGTATCTACCATGAACGCAGTTATGTATCCTTCAAGGATACTATCTACCCAAAAATCAACAGCTACTGATATCTTATTATCAACTTGTTTCAGCTGTCACACCAACTTCGGGGTCCAACAGTCGGGCTCAGTCTTTTGACAGTGGTTCTTCCGGAACGTGATTTGTGCTATCCACTCATGCAACAGCACTAGGAATTTGTAGAAAACTATTTCGTGGATGTCTGAGTAGATGTATCTTTCTAACCAACTAGTCGCTGTCTGCTTAGGATCTTGCTTCTCACTTTCTGCGAATTCTTCCGACTCCTTGTCGAACCACTCTTGGATCTCTGTTTTTGTTGGGTGCCACAACATATCCTCTTTTCTTCTTCCTTAGGGTCCCGGCAACAGAACCATTTGTTGACTCAACTCCGCTCGACATGGGTTCACGCTGTCGTTTACCAACACCAACAACCCCTTATACACTAGCCCGGAAAGGAGTTACCCTTCCCAGCAACACCTGCGAAGCAGGTGAGGTCTCACCTGAGGCGGATAAGGGTGCTGTAGGAACCGAGTTTCCATAGTTGTGTAGAGGATATGCAACTACTACCTTCGCACTAACCAGAGCTTATAACATCCACAACATACTGTTAACTTATCTTTCGCAGGTTTCAATAAATATTGAAAACAACATCTTTGACATCATATTCGCATCGAACAAAGTAAACATTCACATAACATAATTCTCATTCATCATTGCAAAAGACAAAAGATAGAAATTGCATCATAACCGAACATCTCCATTCATTCACCAAACCTGCGGAATAAACCTCACAGAAACTGTCAAGACATCATACCGCAGATACAATTTGAACCCAAAAGATAGGATAAATCCCCAATTCTTTGATGCCCTTAGGCTTACAATCCTGTTCTATTTATATGCTTCTATTATATTACAAAATGGTCCACCTGGCCGACTCGACTAATTTAACAATTCGTATGCTTCCACGAAAGTCGCGAAGGGTCCTTTTTCCGCGGAATGACCCTTTCGCGTCTGTTGGCTTCCGCACTTCCTGCGGATCTATCCCATGCCAACAGGCCATATGCATGTGTGGGAGAGGACAAAACTCAAGTCTGTTCATTGGTTTGGGTTCCATGTCCCTAGAGCAAATCCTCAAAGTGTCGCTGAATGGCCATGGGGTGCCTGACCAAAATTCCCGTAGCACCAAAACCGTGACTTCGATTGTGAATCCGTCGATTCCGATGGATTCAGGACCCTGAGGTTTCATCTGGAGGATTCCCCAGACCGTGCCTCGAATGCATAGAAACGGTTCTATTTTTCCATCTCCGGAACTAGGTTTTTCCTTAGTGAAGGCCATGCCAATCTTGCTCAAGGGGGTCAATTGTCATCTGAAGGCTCCCGGGCATGCGTGGCCATCGTGAACACATCCAAAATGGCCATATGCACGTGTGGGAGATGAAGGAATCCAAGTTCTCTCATTGGTTTAGGTCCCATGCCCCTAGAGAAAATCCTCAAAGTGCCCTTGAATGACCACGGGGTTCCTAACAAAAATTCCCATAGCACCAAAACCATGACTCCGATCGCAAATCCTTCAATTCTGATGGATTCGGGACCTCGAATTTCAGCTGCAAGATTTCATGCAACTCAATTATGCTTCCTGGTTTGAATTCTATGCCCCGACAAGAATTTTCCATGAGTCCCTGAAATTTTATGGGAGGCGAGTTTAGATGGGCCATAAAATAATCACTATGGCTTGGATTGATGAACCATCAACTCCATTGGAATCGGGACATCAGATTAATGCTAGGAGTTCCTATCTCCTCTAAACCTATTGCCTGAATCTCGTCTTGTTTGACATTTTGAAAACTAGGGTTCCCCTTAGGAAGAGACATTGAATTTTTTGCACGAAGTAATTTCTTGCATAATTTTTGGAGATTGATGATGATGTCATTGGTGGTGGCAGTGGTGATGATGATGGAGGTAATGATGATGGTGATGAATACACCAATGTCCACCATGGAGTAGTGATGATGATGGTAATGTAGAAAACAATGGGAACTGTGGAGATGACAAACAAACATTAAACTTTTATTGCCAAGATATGAACATCATTATGATGTTTTGTACACAACATATGTGTCTTAAGACCTTGATCATAGTTGATGAAGAGCACCAACATATCAAGGCACAAATGATGTTTGCATGGATCCTGGGACATGTGTAGGATATTAATTCACCACACAAGCCCTATAAAGGAAATATTTGACTCATGAATCTAATATGGGAAACATTATGAGTTTTCTCATACCAAGGACATGTGTCATTTCCAATACCACGTTTTGGTGATGAAAAAAAAATGCCTCAGGTCCCAAAATAGTCTTTTAGGGTTCATTAGCCATGCACATGGTTTATAAAGGGAATATTTGGATTATCAATGTAATATTGACATCATTATGAGGATTTAGGCACCATATATGGGTATCGGGGCCACCTATATTGTGTAATGTGGAACACCAACATATTAAGTCCCTAAAATGTTATTTTATGGTTCATGAACCATGCATTGGGCCCCAAAACACCACACATATCCTATATACAGAATCTCCGTTCCATGGGTGTAATATTGGTGTCAATACAAGGTTTTTCCCATAATTTATGGGTCTTAGGAACCACTAGTTTCATAGGGTCTAAAGCATGCTCTTAGGCCTCATGGTTTGTGCAGATGGTTCCAAGCCAATATATATGCCTTGCAAATAAAAATTTTGTTCTATGGGTGTAATATGAGTTCCAACAAGGTTTTACACATGACATTTTAGGGAACCATTACGAAATTTATCATCTTAGGGATGGGCACGTGCGTAATATGGGAACCATTATGAAATTTATCATACAAGGGATGGGCCCTAACTACAATATAATGATGAAAATGATTGTCTTTTCCTTTAGGGCCTAAAATAAGATTTTAGGTTCATGAGGCACACATAAGGTCCAAAAAATCAATGCAACCTTTATATAAGATTTTTTTTTGCATATGAGTATAATATCAACACCTTTATAATGTATTTTGCACCACAAATGGGTCATGGGGACTTGAATGTGGTTTGAGGTTAACATTACCATTTAAAGGCCTAGAAGATGATTTTAGAGCCCATGGACAATGCAAAGATTCCTAAGAAAACATAGATTCCCTATAAAGGGAGTATTTGTCCCACCAATGAATATGGATTCCATCATGAAGTTTTTTGTACCAAGGATGATTTCGAGGCCCTAGCCATGTTCTAAATATGAAAATCAATGTATTTTGACCTAGCATATACTAGTGCACCACAAATATAGCTTGAGAGCTTCACTATGCCGTAAGGAGAAAATAGTGTCTTAGGAGACCCAAGATTGTATTTGGGGGCATCCTCGTAGTCATGCATGAGACTCGAGATTGTATTTGGGGACACTGTGTATTTTGGTTTTCTAATAAGTTACAAGACTATAAATTATGTATTTGAACTTGATTCCATTTGTGATTTTTATCATGGAATCATTTTTCATTTGACTACTTTATTTTTTGCATACAAATATTAATTGTGTTATGTTGTATATTATCATAGTTTTTGAGATGATGCTATAATTTTTTGCATAGAATGTGGTTCAATCCTAGTATGAACAATATTTTATTTACTTATTAGCAATAAGATCCAATTATATATAGAGGACCAGTAATCATCAAGATAATCATATTCATCATAGTCATAATCATCATCATCATAACCATTCATCAAAACAAATAAACAAACACTTCGATCCATAAAGGACATGCAATGGAATTTGCACACACATGCCAATATTTCTCAAGGGGGTCATTTCTCATCCCAACGCTCCTGGGCATGTACACGATGGCCATATGCATGTGTGGGAGTTGAAAGAATCCAATTCTGCTCGTCGGTTTGAGTTTCGTGCCACTGGAGAAAATCCTCAAAGTGTCGCTGAATGGCCATGCGGTGCCTGGACAAAATGCCCGTAGCACCAAAAAAATGACTCCACTCATGAATCCGTCAGTCTTGATGTATTCGAGACCCCCAGTTTCAGCTAGGGGACCCCACACACCGTGCCTCCAACACCCAGAAATGGTTCTTTTGTGCCATCTCCAGAACTAGGGTTTTTCTCAGTGAAGGCAAATAAAATATTTTTCAAGGGGTTCATTTCTCATCCCAAAAATCTTGGGCATGTGTGGGCATCGTGAATAAGTCCATGATGGACATATGCATGTGTGGGAGCTCACAGAACCCCGTTCCACTCAGCGGTTTGGGTTTCGTGCCCCCAGAGCAAATCCTCAAAGCGTCCCTGAATGGCCACTAGGTTCCTAGAAAAAATGCCCATGGCACCAAAACCGTGACTCGGATCGCAAAGCCATCTATTATGATGGATTCGAGACCCTTGGTTTCAGCTAGGTGACACCCCACACCGTGCCTCAAACACTAAAAAATGGTGCTATTGTGCCATCTCATCAACTAGGGTTTTTCTTAGTGCAGGCCATGACAATCTTGATCAAGAGGGTCATTTATGATCCGAAGGCTCTCGGGCAT
Organism: Larix kaempferi; assembly: GCA_027924585.1. Lineage (NCBI taxonomy): Eukaryota > Viridiplantae > Streptophyta > Pinopsida > Pinales > Pinaceae > Larix > Larix kaempferi. Next base: position 4,189,512 of record BSBM01001217.1, read on the forward strand.
GTGTGACCATCGTGAACACGTCCACAAAGGCCATATTCACATGTGGGAGATAAAAGAATCCAAGTTTGTTCACTGGTTTGGGTTCCATGCCCCTGGAGCAAATCCTAAAGTGTCCCTGAATGGCCACGTGGCGCCTGACAAAAATGCCTATAGAACCAAAACCGTGACTCTGATCACGAAGCCATCAATTCCGATGTATTTGGAACATTGGGTCTCATCTAGGGCCCCCCCACACCATGCCTCAAACACTTGGAAAAAATGCTATTGTGCCATCTCAAGAACTAGGGTTTTGCTCAGTGAAGGCCATGCCAATCTTGCTCAAGAGGGTAATTTATGATACAAAGGCATTGGGGCATTCATCGACATCGTGAACATGTCCACAATGTCCATATGCACATGTGGGAGCTGGAAGAACCCCAGTCCGCTTGCTAGTTTGGGTTCTTTGCCCCCAGTGCAAATCCTCAAAGTGTCCCTGAATGGCTAGGGGGTAACTAACTAGAATGATTGTAGCACCAAAACCGTGACTCTGATTGTGAATCCGTTGATTCCGGTGGATTTGGGTCACTGGGCTTCAGCTAGGGCCTCCCCCAAACCGTGACTCCAACGCCTGGAAACGGAGCTATTGTGCCATCTCAGGAACTAGGGTTTTGTTAACTTCGTCCATTCCAATTTTTCTCAAGAGGGTCGTTTATGATACGAAGGCACCTGGCAAGCATGTCCATCGTGAACATGTCCACAATGGCCATATGCACATGTGGGATCCGAAATAACCCAAGTCCGCTCGCCGGTTTGGGTTCCGTGCCCCTAGAGCAAATCCTGAAAGTGTCCCTGAATGGCCACGGGGTTCCTGGAAAAAATTCCCGTAGCACCAAAAACATGAATCCGATCGTGAATCCATCGATTCCAATGGATTCAGGGCACCACGTTTTATCTAGTCCCCCCCCCTTACCATTCCTCCAATGCCCGAAAACGATGCTATTGTGCCATCTTCGGAACTAGGGTTTTGCTTAGTGAAGGCCATTCCAATTTTGCTCAAGGGAGTCAATTCTCATCTGAAGGCTCTGGGGCATGCGTGGCCATTCTGAACGCTTCCATAATGGCCATGTGCACATGTGGGATCTTATGGAACCCAAATATGCTCGTCGGTTTCCCTTCCGTGCCCTCGGAGCAAATCCTCAAAGTGTCCCTGAATGACCACGGGGTGCCTAACCAAAATTCCCGTAGCACCAAAACTTTGACTCTGATCACGAATCCTTCAATTCTGATGGATTTGGGACGTCATTTTTCAGCTAGGCCCCCCCCCACACCAAGCCTCCAATGCCCGAAAATGGTTTTATTGTGCCATCTCCGAAACTAGGGTTTTGCTAAGTGAAGGCCATTCCAATTTTGCTCAAGGGCATCAATTCTCATCTGAAGGATCCCGAGCATGCATGGCCATCAGGAACACCTCCAAAATGTCCATGTGCACATGTGGGATATGACATAACCCAACTCCGATCTCCGATTTGGGTTTTGTGCCCCTGGAGCAAATCCTCAAAGTGTCCCTGAATGACCACGGGGTGCCTAACCAAATTTCCCGTAGAACCAAAATCGTGACTTTGATCCCGAATCCGTCGATTATGATGGATTTGGGATGCCATGTTTCAGTTAGGGTATCCCCCACACCGTGCCTCCAATGCCCGGAAATGGTTCTATTGTGCCATCTTCGAAACTAGGGTTTTGTTGAGTGAAGACCATTCCAATTTTTATCAAGGGGGTCAATTCTCATCCGAAGGCTCTCGGGAATGCATGGCCATCATGAACATGTACACAATGGCCATGTGCACATGTGAAATCTGACGGAACCTAAATCCGCTATTTGATTTGGGTTCCGTGCCCCAGGAGAAAATCCTCAAAGTGTCCCTGAATTGCCATGGAGTATATGACGAAAATGCCCGTAGCAACAAAAACGTGACTCCGATCGCGAATTCGTAAATTCCGATGGATTTAGATGTCAGGTTATATATGGGGGACCCACCACACCGCACCTCCAATGCCAAGAAACGGTGCTATTTTTCCATCTCCAGAACTAGGGTTTTTCTCAGTGAAGGCCATTCCAATTTTACTCAAAGGGGTCAATTCTTATCTGAAGGCTTCTGGGCATGCGTGGCCATCATGAACATGTCCAAAATGGCCATGTTCATGTGTGGGATCTGACGGAACCCAAATCTGCTCGCCGATTTGGGTTCCGTGCCCCTAGAGAAAATCCTCAAAGTGTTTGTGAATGGCCACGAGGTGCTTGACCAAAATGCCCGTACCACCAAAAAACTGACTCCGATTGCAAATCTGTCAATTCCGATGGATTCAGGATGCCGATTTATAGCTGGGGAACCCCCCACACTGTGCCTCCAACGATAAGAAACAGTGATATTGTGCCATCTCCGGAACTAGGGTTTTACTTAGTGAAGGCCATTCCAATTTTTCTCAAGGGGGTCAACTCTCTTACGAAAGCTCCCGGGTGTGCATGGCCATCGTGAACACGTACACAATGGCCATGTGCACATGTGGGATATGATGGAACCCAAATCTGCTCGTCGGTTTGGGTTTCGTGCCCCTGGAGCAAATCCTCAAAGTGTACCTGAATGGCCACGGGTTGCCTGACCAAAATGCCCGTAGCACCAAAACCGTGACTCCGATCATGAAGCCATTGATTCCGGTGGATTCAGGAAGTCAAATTCTAGTTGGGAGTCCCCCAAACCATTCCTCCAACTCATATAAATGGTGCTGTTGTGCCATCTCCAGAACTATGGTTTTTCTTAGTGAGGGCCATGCTAATCTTGCAAAAGGGGGTCAATTCTTATCCGAAGGGTTCCAGACATGTGTGTCCATCCTGAACACGTCCACAATGGCCATGTGTAGATGTGGGATCTGACGGAACCCAGTTCCGCTCGTCGGTTTGGGTTTCGTGCTCTCGGAGCAAATACTCAAAGTGTCCCTGAATGGCCATGGGGTGTCTAACGAAAATGCCCGTAGCACCGGATTCGAGATGTCGGGTTCTAGCTGGTGGACCCCCCACACCGTTCCTCCAACGTCCAAAAATGGTGCTATTGTGCCATCTTCGGAACTAGGGTTTTGCTGAGTGAAGACCATTCTAATTTTGCTCAAGGGGGTCATTTATGATCCGAAGGCTCCCGGGAGTGCATGGATGTTGTGAAGATTCCCGCAATGGCCATGTGAACTTGTGGTATCTGACGAAACCCAACTACGCTTGCTAGTTTGGGTTCCGTGCCCCCGGAGAAAATCCTCAAAGTGTCCTTGAATGGCCATGGGGTTCCTGACCAAAATTCCCGTAGCACCAAAACCGTGACTCCGATCATGAAGCCATCGATTTCAGTGGATTCAGGACGTCAGGTCCTAGCTCCACCCCCCCCACACCATGCCTCCAACGCCTAGAAACGGTGCTATTGTTCCATCTCCGGAACTAGGTTTTTGCTCAGTGAAGGCCATGTTAATCTTGCAAAGGGGGTCAATAAGCTAGATTAGGTCTTCAGGGTTAGGTTACATCTTTAGGGAAAGATAAGTATTCTATATTAGGTCTACAGGGTTGTAGGTCCACATTAGGCTTTCGAGGGCTACAATTGTTTTTGTCTCGTTTCTAGGGCTAGATCAAGGTCTTTAAGCTATATTATGTTCTATAGGGCTAGATTAGGTCTCCGGGGTAGGTTATGTCTCTAGGGATAGATAAGAATTCTAGATTAGGTCTCTAGGGTTGTAGGTCCACATTAGGATTTTTAGGGCTACATTTGTTTTTGTTTGGTTTCTAGGGCTAGATCAGGGTCTTTAAGCTATATTAGGTTCTATTTCTTAGAAGGAACCTGTAGATCTAGCTTCCAACCCATATAGTGTTATTATGAGATATTTCAGTTTGTTAGTATTTCCTCTTGTGATCAGGGTGAATGTCAACAATATTTATCTAGTGTCTTAGGAGCATGTAGGGGAGATTGTGCTGCCGAAGATATTTATATCATTTGTTTCTTCCGTCCATGACACTTCCAATTATATAGCGGAGGAGAGGCGTGATGATGAGATTGACTTCATCCATGCACGTTCTACTTATTCATTAGAGAGGTGTGATGCCTTAATGTAGGACAATTTATAGGGTGATTCAAGAGCCGTAGATAATGTGAGTATTCCAAAGTATAGAGCCATGGATTATCCTGCGAATGGTTTGAGATCAATTGTATAAAGCATTGAAGAAGTAGGTGTTGATTCTTGTGTACAAATCATCACGGAAAATGCACCTATTTGCAAGGCTACTGGCATGATTGTGGAGGCTAAATATCCACGGGTATGTTCATTTTGGACACCATTCATTTGATTTGTTAGTGTTGTAGAGTCATTTATACATGCTTTTATAGCTCTTACAAGTTATTTAGACACCTTGCATTGTCCATTCCTTGAATTTAGCACTAAAATCCATTTCTTCATATGTGACATGGATTGGTAACCTTATTGAGCATGCACGCCATATCCGTAACTTTGTACAAAACCACACAAATTCCCTCACCATCTACAAAGAGTACACACATCTTTCATTGTTGAAGATTGCAGATACTTGATTTTCTTACTCATTCATCATGCTCATGAGGTCCATTGTCATGGAGAATGAGTGTCCCGAGTATGGGACATCGACATAGAAGTTATGGTCCATCATTCATGATATTCTTATCTCCAGGTGGGATAAGAATTGCACACCTTTGCATTGCTCGGCCCACTCATTGAACCCCAAGTTCTACAGTCAGGATTGGATCATTGGTGGACTGGGGCCATCACAGAAAGTCCCTCCTCACATGGATGGAGAGATTTCACATGGGAGGAAGATAGCACTTAGACGGCTATTTCAGGATAGAGACTTACTTTATGAGGTGGAGGAGGGATTTGTAGAGTTTTCCAATTCCATTGGGATATTTGGAGGCTATGATGATGGTGATCATATGGAGGGCTCATCCTCCACACCAACAGATGCAGATTGTCATATGGGCAGAGAGGAGGAGGAGGAGGCAGAGGATGATGATCATGGTAGTGACGAGTTTCTTGATTCAGGCATGGAGGAGGACTATTGACATATGATATTCTTCCATCTTGATCCACCCCTTTTTGTATTTACTATTAGGCTATTTGGAATTTTCCAATGCCTAGTGGCATTTCGACATCTATGTAATACATTTTGATTTTGATGACTTAATGAGAAATATGGTTCCGACATCTTGAGCTATTTCCCAATGCCTATCAAATTTCAATGCATCTATGTGTCTCATTGTGATTTGTGAATGAGAAATGTGTACTCATTAATGTGTATTGATTCTAATTTATATTGAATATTTGTAAATGCTCTAATATAAGATGAGTTTTCAATCTTAATTATGCATGCGAAGTTTTCCTAAAGGGATGGAAACTTGAATTGGAGTGATTAGTGTAAAACATCAATGTATTGTAATAGTAGCTTAAACATCAAATAAACGATATAAGATAATGATATCAAATAAACTATCTAACATGAATAACATTAGACATACATGAATACAAAATCACATGACTATATTGTAATAGTAGTGTAAAACATCAATGTATTGTAATAGTAGCTTAAACATCAAATAAACGATATAAGATAATGATATCAAATAAAGTATCTAACATGAATAACATTAGACATACATGAATACAAAATCACATGACTATATTATGTACCCCAATCAATTAGGCCTTCTCAATCCGCTCTGTTTTTTATTGTCTCATACAACCTCTTGTGCTCTACATGAGGTAGTAAGTAGCGTATCTTTTTTGATGAAATAAAAATGAATTCCAATTAAAGAAAATCCATCTTCAATTTCCTAAATCGTTTGCTAATTTTTCCAATATCTGAAATCCATAAGCCCACATGAGTCTCCTCTCTAAATGTGATCATGTTCTTGGATTCATGGTGAGGGAATGAAGCAAATAGATTCCATCCAAGAGGAAAATTCTATTAGGAAAATCACCTTTTATTTTAAAAGAAAAGAAGGGTGCATGCATTTCTATGAAGTAAAAAAAAAACTTTAATTAAGAGAAACATATGTATATTCTCTTCAATTAAAAATATTTTTTTAGTTTTTTTTTTGTTGGAAAAGTGGTGGAACCTCCTTGACTAGCAAGTTTTCCATTGGCTAAGTTACCATGAACCAGGCATCTAAGCCGTCAAAATCACTTGGGGATCACACCCGGCCTGGACAACACCAACCCTTAACATGGTTGGATTTTTTGGTATCCACGGGATTAGAACCGACGACCTTTCCGCTTAGGGGGCGTCTTAACCATGCCCCACCGCCAACTGTTCTACATCTCACGGATAAAAAATATTTTTTTTAGTTAATATCACACATGCATTCCAATCTTTTCTCTTGTGTTAAGTGAGTTGGCAAGCTGAGGCCATCTCAAACCAATATTTTTCTAATGAGTTTTAGTTTTAGTTTTTCACAATATGTGTAGGTATCTTACAATTGATTACACCTAAAGGCACACTAGCTTCATGCACTCACCTATATAGAAAAACAAATGTTTGCAACGAAAGATTGTTGTAGGCACAAAGTTGCATGTGAAGGGTGATTCTTAGTATTGAAAAATCCTAAAGGGAATAGAATTGACATCGTTGATAGCCATTGGGTTAAATCTTTCATGCATGTATCATTTTAGTGAAAGGGTGATGAGCTCAATGCTCATGTTGCTTGGGACTCAAGACTCTTAGTTATAATTTGTGAGTGTGTTTTATGCGAGGTAATCAAGGTCCACCTATGGTAGGGAAACAAATTAGTTCAATGTTACTTGGATACCTTTTAAATCAAACATAAGTATTTTAATTCCATATGACTATCCTCCTTTGTGCAATTGATTCTTGATTTTAAGTTATATTATATTTTATATTTAACCTAAATAAATGAATGTACACTCAAAATTATGATTTGGTAAAGAAAGAAACATTTTCCCCAAAAAGTAGAAAAAGATAGTAATATAAATGTAGACATAGTTGACTATGTGGTAACAATGTCATCACCCCAAGCTATACAAAATTACACATTAACAACACCATGTGTGCATAATTCTAGATCCTTTATGCCAAATTCTACTTATGCATGCACCTTATGACCTATGCACATTATTACAACTAAGAATGCCACAAATCACACAAGTGATTGATATTTGGTGCCCTTTTGTGAAAATTTGTACATCATTCTGTTAGCTCTTAGATGTTTAATCACCTAACAAATATAATCATAAAATAACATTATAACTAAAACATCAAGCATAATTATAACTAAAACATAAAATACTAAAAACATTATAACTAAAACACAATTATTATATACAATTCAATCTAATGTAGAAAAATAGTTCTCTTTAAATCCATACAACCATGTTAAATGCCCAATAGTTCTCTTTGGTGACACCTAACAAAAGCTTTCCAATATTATATTATTTTCTTAAAAAAATAAACTTAAATAATATTATTTTCCTTTATGTATAACATAACCATTTATATATAAACATAATTCATTTCCAATTATGAGACATTATTAATAGTTATTTATACATAACAAAATTTGAACAAAATTTGTTAATATATTTTCAGTGAATGAATTTTATTAGATTTAATTTATCTTAATTTTAAATTATATACCTAAACAGAATTGATTGTATAGTTGATTATGATATATATAATTTTTAAGATGATACGATAATCTTAATATAGTAATTATAAAGTTGATATTCAAATATATCATATGACTTTACTAAACAAGAATACCAGTGTTTATGCTTTGGCCATCGTTCCTTGAGAAAAAATGATTATCACAATGTTGAGAATTTTGGAAATGGAAAGCCCTTATATAGTAGTGGAAAGTCTATTGAAGCAGCAGAGCTGAATGAACTGAAAGACAAGGATCAAGTAGAATCAGTGGATCATTCATGCTCTCCTCTACCAGAAGAGCATGAGTACTTCATTGTATGAACGAATGGAATTGAAACTTTGAATGTAAGTGTTATGCATTGTTTAATAACCTTTTTTGCATAAATTTTAAATCCTTGTAAATAAACTAGCACAACCACTTAACTTGTGGTTGGTGAATATCGATAGGTCATGAGTTAAGTGCTATGAAAAAGTTATATGTTAGTTGTTCTACATGCTAAGTTGTAATCATTTGTTGTCTATGCCTCAACTACCTATTACCTTCTTTAGTTAAATGGGTTGTCACTACGTGTTGTCTATGCATGAGCTACTCATATACCAGTTATTTTTTATATTTTTTTATAATTTTTTACTTAGAATTTTGAATGACGACTATAAAATCAGTCTGGAAAGTACACTTATCACCTCTTCCTTCAATATAGGAAAAGTATAAAAACAACGAAAATAGCAAGAAAGAAAAACATGAGCAGAAGTGGGAGGAAACTTAAATAGAGAATCCCAAGTCCCCCTCCTCAATCTAAACTTTATCAAGTACGACATGACCAACAAGAACACCAGTACTCCAAGAAGATCAGTGGACAATCAATGGGAGAGAATAATACCTCCTCCTCTAGTTTCCTAGCTACCCCACTACTCTGCTTGAGAGAAAAGTCTCCCAGGAAATAAGGTGCGATTGATCCACCCCTTATTTATAATCTTCATCTGGATACATTTAGCACTAGCACCACTACTCTCTTGCTTGCTATTTTCTGGAATTTCCAAGCCCTCATTGTATATCATATCACAGCAATATCATTTAGTTACTTTTGACTTGTTGACTCTAATCTCACATACTTATGCCAATCCAACCAAGTCCATCCCTGCGGCTAGAATGATCCACTACTAGGCCATTGCTTCTTCTAACCTCATTTATTCCCTAGCCAACAAAAAAATATTTGAACTCTAAGACTATTAGGAGGATGTCTAAGATCTCTAAGGTTTTGGGGAAAAATATTGAAACCTCAATCTGCATTAGTAAGATCAGATGTTGATCTTCTATGAGATCAAGAGAATTCGAGCTAAATATGTTTATATGGTTTTGGATTGATGATATAACATATGAACTAAAAACATATCAAAATTAGGAACATGTGTTCCGTAGCGGTAAGTTTGGATATATATGGGGGAACTCTCTCTCTCCGGTATGTATTGAACATGTATCATGTGTGTGATGCGATCCTTCTCTCTCGGCCATGGATGGGTACATCTGTTCTCCTATCGACCAATGACAGGGTCCTTCTTTCGTTCTTTCTCGTCTAGTGGGAACTTGGCTCAATCATATATTCTCTTTGGGTGGTATGGGAGCAATGAGAAAGAAAGCACTCGGTGGAAAGTTGGATAGCAAGATCAATAAAGCAAGAATTAGGGGAAGAATGTGAAAATTACTTTCAGTTTTATTCTACCAAACACTAATGATCGATCAAAAGACCTAAAGTGTTATTATACGGAGGAGTGCCAGGTGATCCCTTTATGACCAAATGGAGGGTGTGATCTCTGAGTCCGTCCATATCTAGCAAGGATATTAGAAATTGAAATGCATCATGCAATAAAAACTTTGAGGATTACCTAATCTGAAGAAGAAAAATTAAAATATTGTGATCAATTTTACTTAAATGCACACACTGAAAACTAATGTTAAATTTAAATTTGTGGCCCTTTTTTAAGTCCAAAAACATATCTATTCTTTTTTCAATCCAATGGTTGGCACACTAACTCATAAAAATTGTTTGCAGGTGAATAGAAACTGAGCCGGTCAAAGGTCCAACAAACTAATATACTCCGACGTAATATATTAGAGATGAATCATCCCCCTGTAACTAACAATCCAAAAAAGTGAGGCTATTTATGGGGTGAATGGGAGTGGAAACCTGATTTGGGGAGGGAGAAATTTGTTTATAGGAATCCTCATTCCTAAAAATCACCGCGAGTGGAAAGATGTAACCCAAATTTCATGGGCTAAAACCAATTTTCCCTTATGCATGGCCTAACCTTTTGCACATTTAAAAAAAAAAAAGGAGAATAAAGATGTTAATAATAAAATAACACTACCATATACAAAATTTTGAAACCCCTAAAATTTCAATCGTACAACACACCCCTGAAATTTGAAACCCTTGAAAGGGCTAAGGCACATTATGTAAAAAAAAAAATTGCAATCACTCCATGAAACTTCTATAAAAGGGATGATATGGAAAAATACCCAAAAGAGATTCTAGATCGTGCCATAAACTAGAGCACTTGATGGCAAAAAATTAGCAAGCCAAAAACAACCCTAAAAGCAAAGAGAAACTTAACAGTAGATAAGTTTATTTAAACCTATTTGCAATCAGCCGCGTCCAAGGATTTTGGCAGCACCTGCAGCCTACAAACCAAAAATCATGGGGAATGATTTAGTACTGATCTAATATATACATAATATGCCATGTAAGCTAATTATAAAGAACACAAAAAGAAAAATGATTTACCTGATTGAATAGAGACACTGCGCCAGACTGAGGCCTTAGCCTCTCTAACTGACAAGAAGATTCTTGTTGAGCGGCTGTTGCATTTCACCTAGTAAAGCGGAAGCAAAGGTTGGTCGGTTTCTTCTGCATATTATTTGAGCTTCATTCAGAGCTCAAACCACGTAACTTGAGTCGGGGCATTAACAAGTTGAACTCTTCAATCAAGAGAAGGGTTGGTCCTGGGTTTAACTGGAACTCCCAAGAAGGAATAAGAAAGTAGAACCTTCTTCTTCGTTCTGCCTTAGAAGGGTCTTGAAACCCTACAATTTCAATTCCCATCGATAATGCCGCAGCTGTTGGTAGATAGTTGATTAATGCATAATGCAGCACTATAGGGTCATGAAAGTTTTTTAGAGTTTGCCACGAAGCATTGGAGATTAATAAAGAGGAAACTTTTTTACCTTTGTCTTGATTAAAGGATTTGAAAAAAATTTAAAATGTAATTTAAAAATAAAATATATATTTAAGAAAAAAAACATATTTTGTCTTAAATTTTAGTCTCAACTACCCGTCTAGTGTAGTAGTGTAGGGTGTTAAATCAATTTTCAAGATCAACTAAAATGAGCAAATGATATATTTTTATAGAAGCTTTCAATTTTCTTACAAATTTTCATTTCATTTTTTTTTCAAAAATAGAGAATTTGTTGCTAGCTCACAACCCTTATTATACAATGTGACCATTGATTTAACTTGGAGAATAAACCAGCATTATATTATTGAATGGAGGTTGGCTTAGCCCCAAGCCAAACCCATATCAAACAATGATAATAGAGTTTCCTTGGCCACATCCTCCATTGGAGACATGACGTTCCTTCTATGACTGCGCACTAGACAAAGGAAACTGCAAAGGTAAGGAAGCAGGTTGCCAGAACGCTCGGGGAGGAAAAATCATTGTGTTTTCTAATCCAAGGAAGGACACATAAAGCAAGGAGAGCCTCCACTAATGCGGGGGTCTTTCCTCTTTAGCCTGAGATGTTTCCATCTGCGAAACGCCCCAAGAAAAGAGAGAGCCAGGGTAACGCCCTAGCTTTCCTCCATGCATTCCTCCTTATTACGCTTAAGATCCAACACAGGACCTTGTTTTCGTTTGCAATGTGGACCCTAATGAGGAGATCTCTCTCCCCACAAGCAGAGCTGTCGCTCGCCATGGTAAGCTCCTACGATTCAATCTGTTTTGTAACATTTAGTTTTGAGATATAACCTATATGTATATACTCTTATGCATGTGTTAACCCTGCATTCGATTCAGATTGTGCTTTGTGTAGGTCGATTATGTGGCGTGGATTATCCTTTCCAAAGGGTAGTGGGTGAGAAGAGGCTCTCTCTCTCGCAATCGTTTAGCTCTTTAGCATATTGTTTTGGAGTTATAACATATTTAGAGCATCTGAGTGGGCCTAATGGTTACGAACATGTGTTATCTCTGAGAAGGTCACAAGTTCAAAACCAGCGGGGGTAGGGTTGCTCATTGGCCCGTTGTGACAAGGCTCGAAGGGTAGGCGACCCCTGGGATAAAGGGTCTCGGGACATCTCGGTCCCTCCTAAGTCACAAGTTTCTGGTATATCTGGCTTGCCTTCTTTGGTATAATACGTTAGCAATATCATCTGTTAGTTATATTTTTATTGACTGAAATGTGCAAATTATCATCTCTTAGTTATAATTTTATCTCTCTTGATTAATAGATCTGGGTTTAAGTTTTAAATTTTTATTTTATAAACGAACATCTATTTTTTAATTACTTTTCATAATATTTTATTTTATGAATAAACATGGATTTTTTTTAAATAGTTTCCATAATTTAATATTTTATTTTATGAGCCGACATGAATTTTTTTAATTATTTTGTTAGTATCAAACGTTACATGACACACTCACACATGTTACAACATCTCCCCCATACTAGATTGTAGAGCACCTTGTTTCACTCGATGCAATAATGTGTAGATCAAATCCATGGACTGTCTTTTACAGTTTTAACTAATACAATAAAACAGTTTTAACCAATACAATAAAAGAAAACCAAATTTTTTTTACCAAATAATAAATCTAATCATGGACATGAGTCGAGAACGTTATTACCATATCAATCGGTGAACAATTTTGAACTTGTAGAACTGAATTGCAGTTTTGAAAGCAGTTATAAAATCATCAAGCATCAAGATTCCGATTAGACACTCCAACCATCATGAAAGAACCTTAATAAACTTTAAAATGAGTAGAATATCTTTTATAAATTGCAACACAGTAAATTCCAAAACTTCTAAACATTATTAGGGCTATCTATAAAAACTTTTGTACTCAAAGCAATAAGCAATTTGCTTTTATTACAGACAGAATCTCATCATTGACATAGTATGCTGCATACAATGCCAGGATTATTTAACAATGAGTCACCCACCTTTGTTAAGCGCATTGAAATATAGCAGCTGGTGAGCTTGCGTGCTCCAATATAGCGAATGCGGCAAGAGAAAGAGAAGGACTAGGCGAGATTTCCTCGCCAATATCACCTTATTCAAATAATACATATTATATATATCCATTACAAAACAAAACCACGTTACATATAATCGCAGCCAAATCGCTGAAAACTAAAGTGAAGAGAATCTGAGTAAGTGTTTACCCAAGTAACTAGATTCTGAAGGGAGTACCAAATTCCATGTGAAGAGAGTACTGACGATGAGTACGAGTACAGTCATAATGGATCCCAAACTTCTGCCCATTAAAGCTCTGTAAGGAACACAATTTAGAAATAATTATGTGGAAGAATGAATGAGAAACTTAAGGAAACGGCGTCTGAGTTCAATGAAGGAAAATCGAGTAGCGACGAGGCGTATTTATCAATAAAAGTGAAGTATTTGGCAGTTATTTCTCGGCAGTTATTGCGGTCGCAACGTGTTGATCAACATGCCCACTACCCACTACAGCAACATTTAAATTTAAGCTTGCAGCAGGCTGAATAATGTTCGCCGTTATTTCTTTTTTATGGACTTTTAATTTATTAAGTCTTCACTCCAACTTGCTTGACCCCAACTTGCTTGATGCGTAAGAAGTCGTTCAACTACAATGTAAAGACCAATCAAGTATATGGACCCCTCTCTGAGGACCAGACTATTACAACTCTTCGAATTTCTTTACCAACGAATGCATGCCAATTCTAATTGGAAAATATAGATCCTATTAAGTGTCCCATGCCCAGACCGTGTAACCGGATTGTCGGTTCGGGTCATGGGAGGACTGTTGTCGGTTCGGGTCATGGGAGGACTGTTGCTGTTGCTGGGCCTTGCAATGACCCGAACCGACAATCGCATTTCTCTGGAGGATCGGAGAAAATCTTCGAGGGCTGGCTTGTATGAAAGGATGGAAAGGTATATACAGATGAGATGATATTATCTTCCTCATAATAATAACCACACTTCAAGAAAGTCAAAATACTTAATTGGGTTCAAAGAGAAAGAATCTTTTATCAATATGTCACTTTGATCTCAAGTTGGTGGTGAACTTTATCCCTCCACATAAAACAAAACATTGAGTTAACCATATGAGAAAAATCTATCTCACACCTAATCTTCCATATAATAAATAAGGTTTTGATCCTTAAACAATGTCAAAGCCCTACAAGTGTATGACTTACCTAAGTGCATCAATCACTAAACAAAACAAACCATTATTGAACATTTCCTTGAAGCACCCTTACACCCACAAACCATTCAAAGAAAGATGTTCGTCCTACTCAATTAATGAGAGAAAATATGGGTCACCTCCAACACATGAATCATGGATTTTCCTACTCCAAATAGGAAAACAATCTAACTCCCAACTAGTGTTGCTAGACTCCCACTACTAATGAAATTAACCAACAATAGTATTCAAAGTAAAATAAATGCTTTGAAAGATGAGGGAGCCAAACACTTAAAATCTATGAGGTGATGAGATCATATTGCATAGTATAAAATCTTGTTTTAGTCATCCATGAATGATGAGTTCAATATACCTAATGTCAAAATATAATCTACCAAGGAGATGAAACCTCAATACACCACACAACCCACTTAGTTGCTAGACTACACCAATTAGTGACAACATTAAGCAAACCTGCAAGCCCACCCTCATCCTTGGGCATGGTACAAGCATCCCATGGAAACAAAGGGAATCCACAATTTCCACCAAACTTGGACTACATGTAAGTTCTCAAAATATGATTGAAGCCCTCAAAAGCTATGTAGAAACCAATAGAACACATAATAAGCATGAGACTCATATAGGACATGGCCAAAAATAGTCAATTTCCCCACAAATGGAAGGTTCCTATGATTCCATATTGAATCTTACTATGTAACCTTTACAAACGCTAATCCCACATGCCAACGGGAAAAAACCCAACTCCAAAGGGAATCCCCAAATATCATGTAATAAACCCATGTTGAACATATGACCAAGCTACAGGGATTTAATCTAGGGGGTATCCAAAACTACTAACTAGAAGTTGGTTTTATGAGCATTTACTATGGCACCCGAGGCAAAGAAAAATCCATCTAAACAAGCAAATCCCCCCTCAATAGACATCTTATCTTCTGTAACCAAGAGAAGGAGTCAACTAAAAATTGGTTGTTAACCATCTAAGAGAAAAATACCATGAATTTGACCACAAATATGAGAAACCTCCAACAAATAACCCATAGAATTTGTAATCAAGACATATAATTAAGGGGACAAAGGGCATCCTTTGCGAATAAAATAATGCAAGACAAGGCCTTGTTGACCAAAACAAAAGATGAAGCATTAGTGAATAGAGTGTCCACCACATGGAAAGACATGGAGGGCCAAACCCCAAACAAATCAACATCTCAAAAATAAAATACCAATAAACTCAATCATATGCTTTGTCAAAATCAATTTTGAATATTAGAATATCTTGCCTAATTATCTCCCTTGCCCATTCCATAGCCTCCTTGTAGAAACTATAGTGCCAAAAATAGAGATCACTTGAAAAATCATGTCTTCTCCTAACAAACCACCTGCTTTGCTACAGAGAGGATTTGCAATACCAAGGCCTTGGCCATAATTTTATAAACAAACACGAGAAAAGCGATGGGCCACCAATGGAATCTCTCATTGCGTTCTTTGGACTAAGATTGATCATCCCATGGCTGAGAAACTCGAACAATTAACTGATAAATAAATATTCAAAATCCAAAGAACAAAAGTAATGACCAATAGTATCTCATATGGCCTTATAAATCTCACAAGGAAACCCATCCATACCTTGATATTTACCATTCTTCATAGAAGACAATGCAATGGAAAACTCCTCCTTGGAAAATTCTATGTGTAAGTTATCCTTATTAGTAGAAGAAATCTTATGGGGGACCACATAGAAGCAAGATTATCTAGCAGCCACCACCCCATCCATCAAAGGATAATAAGAAAATATATTGTTAAAGTGGAAGCTAAACACACCTCTAACCTCAACAACAGAATCATAAGCACAAGTAAATAAATGCACCCTCTTCATCATTCCCTTTTTCTTGAGAAATTCAATATAAAAATTGGAATCTTCATCCCCCTTTTTAAGCTAATGAGTATGGGGCATAGTCGAGCATCACCAGCTAAGTAATTCTTATCCTACAAAACAATCATCTCGAAGAAAATGCAACCTTCATCCAAAGAGTCATATTGTGGAGACCCTTGTCAAGAAATGTGTAAACCTCCTCAAGGCGTTTTCGAGAAAACCACAAATCCTTGTTCCAATTCCTAGATAGCATCTTTCCCTAATCACTGATGAAATTAATTTTATGGCACACTACAACCTCCCACTGACTACTCCACCCTTGGCCTCCAATTGGCCAAGGGGAAAGGTTCCATACCCCTTGAACATGGGATCGAAATTGCTTTGTCTCTAAATGAGAGACATTCAAATTGAATAATGAAGAAGCAAAGAAATGAAGAGATTTTCCCAAATAATTTATAGTCTGAATCGAAAAATCATCAAAACCAACCACATATAAAAGTACATAAACAGGATGAAGCCAACTAGATAAATTCAAAACCTTTTATGTCCCATAAAATGAATCCAGTTAAGCTTGCAACCTTATCCTATCCATGGTGATAATTAGACCAACTATACCAACCACCATAATCCAATCCCTTTTGCTTCCAAATGGGTTAAAATTTGAAGAGGATCTTAGCAACTTCAACACCAAGCACGCTTCTTTGAACCACTAATCATTGACCCTATGCCCCCACATCTATCCCCCTTCCACTCGACCATATTGAAATCCCCTCCATTAATCCACCCCACAACATGAAGAGAAGAATTCAACTGATCCCAAAACTTGCATCTCTTCATGCTAAGATTAAAACCATAAATTGCACAGAAACCAACCTCCTGATCCTCAATATAAAAAAGGTGACCCACACACATCGATCATTTATGTCCAAAAAAACCACAACTATACAACTATTCAAAGAGGAAGAGAGGGAAATAACAACACTTCTATTCCATTAGCAATGATGTAAAGTAAAAAAAGAGCGATTGCGACAGTACTTCATTCTATTATGAAGTTGAAAACCAATACACTTAACTTTGCAGAGGAAGACTGCATCTAGTCAAACATGCTGCAACACAATACATACAAAATCTTGTGAATGGAAAATGTCATCCCATGAACATTCTATGATAGTAAAGAGAGTTTCATTCTATTATAGTAAAGAGAGTTTCATATTGACTGGAAGGCCCAACTAGTTAAGGAATATGCAGAAAATCAATTTGCTTGTGAATTGCTAGATAGAGTAAATCAGGATGATTCTTACCACATTATCAATGATGTTATCTATTACAAGAACATAATTTTTCTAACTTCGGAATCCAAGTTAAAGGAGCACATTTTGAGGGCTGCCCACAATGCAACAGTAGCAGTCTATCCTGGAATTTTGAAAACTTACTGGAAGTTAAGAGAAAGATTCACTTGGAAGGGCCTCAAGGAGGATGTTCTAAGGCATGTGAGTGAGTGTACTACATGTCAACAGAATAAGTTTGAGAACACTCGTCCTGCTGGTCTCCTTCAACCTTTACCAATTTCTGGACATAAATGGGAAAGCATATCAATGGACTTCATTACAGGTTTTCCCAAATCCTAGGGTAAAGACAATATTTTTGTAGTAGTTGATAGGTTAACCAAATTTGCTCACTTTTTTGCTGTTACATCTACTATTTCTGCTAGTCAAGTTGCTGCACTATTTTTTAGGGAAGTATTTAGAATGCATAGGCTGCCAAAAATCATAATCAGTGACAGGGATAACAAGTTTACCAGTGCTTTTTGGCAATCTTTATTTGAATTGGTAAATACCAGTTTAAACCTCAGTACCAGCTATCACCCCTAGACAGATGGGAAAAATGAAAGAGTTAACCAATGGATGGAAGATTATCTCAGGAACTATGTTATAGGGCAGCAAAACGCATGGGTCTACTAGTTACATCTGGGGGAGTTCTGCTATAACACCACATTCCACATGTCCATTGGAATTACCCCATTCAAAGCCTTGTATGGGTATGAGTCTGCCACTTTTGCAGATCTAGTTTTTGGAAACTGTAAGGCACAAAAGGCAAAGGATTGGCTGCAAGAAGGCCAAGATATCCTAAAAGCACTGAAAGAAAATTTGCAGGTTGCACAAAATCAACAGAAAACCAATGTAGAGAAGAATAGAATAGATCGAAATTTCCAAGAAGGAGACTTGATTTATCTGAGATTACAACCATACGGGAAAACCACTCTTAAGACAAAGGGGGCTGAAAAATTATTGCAAAGGTTTTATGGGCCCTACAAAATAACAAGGAAAGTGGGTGAAGTAGCCTATGAGTTGGATCTGCCAGCAAAGAGTAACATGCACAATGTCTTCCATGTGTCATGTTTGAAGAAAGTAGTGGGCCAGCAAATTAAGGTTTCAGAAATTCTTCCCCCCCTTGATGATGAAGGAAATCTAGTCCTAGAACCTGAATACATCTTGCAGGTCAGAGAAAGGAAGCTGAGAAGTAGAATTATTAAAGAATACCTGGTACAATGGAAAGGACTGCCTAGTGAAGATGCCACTTGGGAAGTTGAAAAGATTCTGCAGCATCCTGGTTTGAAACTGCTTGAGGGCAAGCAATCTTAGGAAGGAAGGATGGTCATGTCCCCTCCCTAGTGACCTTGGTCACCACTTGGATCCTCCTATCCCTAGGGTCTAAGTTCATAATTAATTGAGAAATTAGTTAATTGGGGAAGTTTTGAGGCAATTACACCATAGTAGTTAATTAATTACTGGATAATTAATTAATTGCTTGGCTAAATTATTTCTGAGTTGTATTATCATCATTTAAATGTTTATTACTAATAAATGTGCCAAGTGGTTGATGACTTGGATAGGAAATTCGAATTGGTCAAGTAGGCCAAACTTGCTTAAGTGATAAATATCAGAAAAGCTAAGGAATCTAGTGGAGACAAGTTGGCAAGATGAACCAAGAAGGAAACTGACAAAAGCTGGAAAAATAAAAAAAAAATAGAAAAGAAGAAAGTAAATAAAGTGGAAAAAACAAGAAAAGCAGTCAGGAAGAGAATAACAACATCCAGAAAATCTAACATAGGCGCACTTGCTAATCTGAGTGGATAAAGACAAAAGAAGGCAAGTGTTTCTAGTCAGAAGTTTCCATTCCTATCAAGGAATGCACCCTCCTTCATGCACACATGTGGCTAGTTGGAGGAAGAAGTCATCTCTTCTAATTAACAATGTTTCTAACTCCATATCTCATTTTTTATCATTTGTAATTTGTGAATGAGAGCTCTGAGCTACTCATCTGTTGAGTGATGTGCCTCAACTATTCCTCTTGGGTGATGTGCCCCAAGGCCCTATGAGTTTCCTATGAGTTTTATGCAGGTCCAGCAAGCAATATTACAATCAGTAACATTCATTTTAGTTCAGCCATGAAGATTTAATGTCATATTAAAGAGGAGGCTACCATTGGAGGAGATTCACAACTAGATTTGGTGGAAGAACACTAGTGGAAGAAGATAATTATGGAGAGATGTTCTCAGGACCTCCAATTAAGTCTATCAGCTGAAGTTTGCAGATATTAGTTGCTGCTATATTCCAGAATTCAAGATCAGATCGAGATTCCACTCTTCTCTTACTCCTACTCCTCCCACAGCCAGCCTTGGAGGTGATTTCCCTAAAGGAGAGAACCAGTTGATGATGGTGCCCATGGAAGACCAACATGTTCAGAATGAAGCAAGTTAAGCCATCTAACCAGTAGATGGATTGATAATGACCTCCAGTACAGATCCAAAGTAACTTCTTCCTTCTCTTCTCTATTCTCCCACTGTTGTAATAAGAAACTAGCCTGTGAGGCACTATCATTTGAGAAGTAAGTAGTAAAATAAAGGAGGAATGTTCTGAATGATATATTTTATTTTTTTATGTATGGAACATCTCATATTAGAGTTATAATAATCATTAAAACAAAGTTTTTGGTTTATAAAAGCAGTTTATCAAGTTAAAATTCAAGACTAGCTAGATTGATTTCAATTCTAGACTAGTTTCACCACTTTCACTTCCAAATCCATTCTAAGCACTATTTTTACATTCTGTTAGTTGGAGAAGGTCCTTAACTTAGTATAGTATCCATATTAGTCCTTAAATTCATAATTTGGAAGCCTTTTGACCTTGGTTGGAAATATTAGATAAATATTAGCTCAACAATCCCGGGAGAGCCCAAAAACCCCAATTCTTCCCAAACTCTCCCAAGTCTGCTAAAATACCTTCCTGAACATAACCAACACTCATTTGAATGATATAACCTCTTTCATTAACTCCCAGGACCCGCACCTGTCTAGTATGCATATGCCAGCTACTAAGGAAGCCTCGAAGTAGGCAATAAACTAGCTCTATTGTTGAAAAGTGAAAGGTACTGGTACATGGTACATAGGACATATCCAATATGAAACTTTTGAATTGCTACTACACCTAACCTCATAAATTTTCCAGAATTAAATATTCATCCCACCATCCTCATTCCTTACCTCAATACCCCTCACTTACTTCCTGCACTGTTCGAAGAAATTGGCAGAAATTTAACCAGTAAAGTTTATACAATTTTTTTTAAGTTGATTTAATATCTTGGTTGAATTTTCCCAAGGATATTACAGGGGATATGGAAGTCTAAACTATTGAGCCATTTTTTTGTCTCAAATCCATCCAAACCATATGACTGAGCCAATGCATCCTTGTAATACTTTGTTTGTGAATCTTGTGAATTGAAATCCCTAGTAGGTTGATTCACTTAAAACAAGATAGGATACTACCTTTTCTTTATTTTTTTTCCCTAAACAAGTAGACTTAATATCCATTCTAGTTGGCTTAGAAGAAGCATAACCATTCATTATCACCAACCCATGGTTTTAGTGTATCCTAGATATATCAACCACCAAGAATGATGTACTTCCTTGAAGTTTCCCTATATGGCCACTTGGGACCAAACCTGATCCCATCACAACTAACACAAATTTAGAAAAAATCCCTAGAACTAGATCTTTTAGAACCTAAGACATATAGACCTTAACCACCAGCATTTGAGAGACCCGATCCTGTACCAATAAAATTTGAATCATTCCTCACACTCAAACCAAAACATTAGATCGAAATACACTAGCACTATCACCACCGACTAAAGTACATCTTTATTTGGAAACATTGGAAAACCTAAGACCTTAATCAAAGGAAACAAAGGTTCCATTAATCTTCGAACCAGTGGAAGAAGGAGAATATGAAGCACTACCCTCTAGTACACCCTCACCCAAGCATGAATTTTAAAGAACACAATCTTTAATTAGGTGATCCTAATCCTAACATGCAAGATAGACATTCCAAAGATTTAGTTAATGAACCTTCTACTAACACACACCATCAATTATGGATATAGATATTAAAAAGGGGGGCTTATGCGTGAGATAAACCTCCACCTACACTTGAGGATTCACTTTGAGCGACTTCCAATGACCATCTAAGAGCCTTATTAAATCCATGGGAAATTAAGTAAAAAAATGGATGCAAATTAGTTGAAAGGGAAAGAAAATCTAACCATAGAGGGTAAGGGTGTAGTCATAATCATCGAGGTTGAAATCCACTAGGCATGATTGAACATAAGAAAGACTACCAACAATACTCCAAGTACCAAACTATAACACATTGCGAGTTGCAACATCATAATTAATAAAAAGGAAAACATAGATCAATCCCAACCCCTAATAGAAACCCCTTTAGCTTCCTAGTTTAATGAAGACCAACGATTGAAAGTTGCTTCATTAAGCATCTTACAAAGGAAAAAGAAAATCAACCCCTCCTCTCCAAATAATATATTCCCTTCAAAATATTATTTATTTTCTACCAAAGAGAAAAATTAAAAATTAAAATTAAAATCATCAAAGTCCAACAATGTATTGGTAATAATTGAATTTGAATAATGAGGGGGAACCTCAACTCCTTCTCCTTGCAAAGCCACTCTAGGTTCCTTAAAATTGTATTGGGAGGAAAATTTCATTTCATTTGCATTCTCAATTGCCAAAATAGGGGCACCAATCTATGGGACAAGCTCCACTTCAAGGGAGGGCTCTCCCATCTCATTAATTAGTTGTGGATATTCCAAATCTTACTAATATTCACCACTAGCTCATTCACTCAAGTTTTTTTTTATTTGAGATGGAAAAGGAGGAAACCCCTTTGAATATTTCGAGGTGTTATCAAGATCCTTTAGATTAAATAGCATTCAAAGAGTGCAACACTACTTTCCCCATAGGGGGGTTCACTAGCGAGGAAATATCATATCACGTCCATTCATATTGGGGGTTTGGATACTTTTAAAAACCTCGAAAATATATTTCCCTGTATTAAGGGGTCAAGGGGGGTTTTTAATTTGACATAGTAATATAATATTGGGGGTTATTTTATTTGGGTGGGCTGAGGAATAGCCTCCAAATTGTGGGATGGATTCATACCTCTAAATCATGTGCTCAAATCATACCCACCTAAAACTTAAGGACCCTCCATTTTTATTTGATATTGCTTATGATCCTAAGTTTTGCATAAATCTGATAATAGTGTACCAATGATAATATCGATGGAAGTCTCTTTGGATTACTGGCCTTGAGCAATGCTCATTTAATAGCTTATTCAGGCTTGGTTTGAATTGATCTTATATTGGTTTTCATCTTTAAGTTAAGAGATGTAGCTAATTGGGAGTTCCAAAGTTGAACAATTGTATTGTATCTTTTGTAGGCATTTGAGTAAAGATCTAACTCTTCATTTTATAGGTTGGGGTTTAGGTGGGTATTGAGATTCAATCAAACCTTGCTCCACGAAAAACAAGAAAAGTGAGATCAATCTTTACCCTATGTGTTATCCTTACCATGAAATGGTACCATATAAGTTTCAACTTCTATGTATCTTTATAACTATTGCATGCTTGAAACCTAAGAATGGAGATTTTTCCCTCCCCTGTAAAGATAAAAAAAAAACTAGATATAACCTAAGAAAAGGTAACTAAATTTTGTCAATTCCCTTAATTGCAAGAATGATGTAGAGGAAGTGGGTGAAATTCATTAATGCATCTTGTGAATGACCCAAATCCAAGCTATGCACATGATCATATGGTGTTATCTGAAAGTAAGAGGAATTTTTCTATGTTCATCTGGGTTCAAACATCAATGATGTATTTTTTTAGAGGAAGGTAGAGGAGTCCATCCATGAAAGGGTTTCAATTTTTCATTTTTATGGATTTTAATTTATTAAGCTTATAGAAAACATGAGCTCTCTATGGCTATACTTATATTTACATGATATAAAATTCGTAGATTGGCAGGTAGTGGTGTGAAACATCTGCAATTCTCATATTTTCTAAGCATTGCACTAACTATTGGACTATCATCCTTTTACATTCTTTGTTATGTTGATCTCTTGACTGGGTTTCCTTTTATGCATTTTTCGTTCCTAGTACTATTTTGCTGAGTCTTCCACTATCCAATGCTACAAATTCATCAGTCACCCCCACAATCTTGGTGGGATCATTATTAGCAGTATACTATTATTTCATTTAGCATAATGTTTGCTTATACTAAGATGTTGTTTGTTACAAATTGATAATATGATATAAAAGGGGTATTAAAAACGGGTTGTTAAAAATGGATACATACAATATATGATGAAAATAGGGGTTTTCTTAATTGGAAAGGCATATTGGGAGGGGTGTTCAACAATAAAATTTAGGAGGAATTTTCCAAAATTTAGTGAAATTAGGGATATTCTTTAATATCATGTGAACGTTTGTGCTATGTAACGAGTTCACTGATTGAACCCCTCGCGACTTTCCCCAAACCATCAACAACAAAGTTGTTCAATGAAATATACTTCAAATGAGAAATCTTACTTGATTTATCATTCCTTTAGTCGACATTACCCCTCCAGCCCATAAAACTCTAAATATCAATAATAACTACAAAATAAATACACCATTTCCTCCCAAATCCATATCTATACTTGCAAAAAAGAGAAAACTACTTTTACACTAAAACAAATTCCTATACTTGCAATTTTAAAAGAAAATGTAGCATCCAATCCATATGTGCCCTTACTACAAATCCAAATGACCATTACCCTCCTTTCCCGGTAAATACTCCACTTTTTATATTTTTAAAAAAATTAAGAAAATACTTACTTAAAAATAAAAACAATTTATTGTTGTTAAAAAATAAAACATTCATTCTAAATTGAACGCAAAAAATTATCTTCAAATTAAATGAATATACTATAGATTCTAATATATAATATACATAATCTTATAATTAAAACAAAGATTGATAAATTGAATTTGAATTTCGGATATTGGATATGATAAAGATTCTAATAAATAAATAAAAGATTCTAATAAATTGATAAAGATTGATAAATTGAATTTGAATTTTGGATATTGGATATGTTTTTTTATTTTTTTTATTTATAAAATTTTGTAATAAACAATTTTGTTTTCCCAAGCTTTATAAAAATGAGTAAAAATTAAATTATAATCCAAATTTCAATATAATTTAATTTTATCTGTTTTATATATGTAAAATAATATTTCTAAAAATCTAAAATCCATAGTAAAATTGAATTAACTAAAACATTGGATGAGATTAAACTTCTTCTTTATCACTGTTTTGAATTTAGAAAATTTAGTTACGTTGCTAAATATATATTTTTAACTTTCAATTTTTTAATAAAAAATTTATAATTATAAATTTTTAAAAAAAAAAAAATGTTTTTCTAATTCATTAATTTATTAAGAATCTCAAGTGACAAAGCAAATGAAAACGAAGTAAACATAAGAGACATTGTAAAGAACTAGTGAGTGAATAATCGCAAAAGCATATTATTCTCATTTAATATATATATATATGATCTACAATATTCCACGATTGCAATTATATTTATGCAGGTTCATTCATAATATTCCATGCTTTATATCTATATTTCTGAAATTCTGATCCACAGTATTTCAACGGTCAAATACACGTTTATGATTTTTGGAGGACTCATTTTCATGTGACTCATACGGTTTGAATTAACATACAGTCTACTGAGTCAGCCATGCCCAATATTGTTCTAGAAGATCACATAGAGGGTTGGATCCCTTGAAACCGTATTTGACAGGAATCTAAATTTACACGTCTAAAGCTACAACAAAGCAAATCTTCAACCAGTGGGTTTGATTTTTAGATATGTATGTAACTCATTAAAAAAATTTATAAGCTTGTGAGTTGACTATAATAACCTTTGGTGAAAATCCCGTTTATATTATATTTTAGATATACATGGAACCCATCAAAATCCCGTTGTTATTTTATATTATACTATAACAATAGAATATATATACATACATAACCGTAGCAACATGTTCATTATATGATTGCTAGCATCCAACATGAATGAGCAACAATAACATCATAAGTAGATTTATGCACATATACCTAACCAGATACCAACACAATAGATAATGAATAATTTGTTGAAATATATTTCCTTGGTAATTGGATGTGTAAGTGCAATATTCCTTCCTACGCATACGTACTTTGTCTAGCATATATTATTTTTTTCGAGAGGCCACCCCATGATGAGAAACATATCCACTGGGGTGAAAGAGAGACAAAAATATTTCACCATAATTTCTCAACATGAACTGGATGTTAACCCATAACCATTTTTAAATAATAAAAGTTAATCACCAACAATCAAATTGCCTTAACAACCAATAACTTGGCATCACAAATAATAAGCTCAAATCTATAAGTATTAAGCTTGGCTTCACAAACAAAAATCTTGGCTACACTAGCAATAATCTCAATTTACAAATTACAAAGTTAGTTACTAATTAAATGGAGATCGACTCTTGATTCATATATATAAAGTCCTAGGCTCTCAAACAATTCAACAATTAAATGGAATTCTGCGGTCTTCAACATTAATAGAGAGTTTGGCTATTAACAACAAAGTTATAGAGCTCAACTATTGAGGTTTTAACAAATAAATTATAGTTCTCGCCTCGAAAACATTGAATCTCATCTCTTTAAGGGTAAGAATCTCATCTTTTTAAAGGTTAAAAAAAAATATTTTTGTAAACCAATAAACCAACCTTCGTTCAACATTTATATGTTATGTAAACCATTAATGGTTCTCATAACCTAAATAATGGTTTATGGTTAAATTTATTGTATGATTCATGGTCCATGTAGGGCCCCACACATAATTACTTTACCTTACAAGCATGATATGGTGGCCATTTCAATATTTGTAACATTGAGGATAGTTCTCATGGCCGGTGAATTGAATTTATGGTCTAATGCCATATTAATTTGCTACCACATAATACCTAAGTACATAATCTTTAGCCTACATCTGAGATATGCTCACCATTTCGAGGAGGGGCACATTAAGGTTGGTTTGTGAGACCCAATAAATCCTAAAGGTAAAATCCAAGGTTTTAGTTCACATGTAAAGGTTTTGAACACCACGTATGGTTCTCACCATTACAATGCCCTAGAAAATCACATAGCATATAGTGTGGAGAATTCTTGAAACCAGACACTTTGTGGTTCTAGGTAAGTGAATTAACATAACCTCTTACTGGTAAGAAAATAAAATTCCACTTGCCAAACTCAAAAAGAAGCCACATCTTTGTCAAATAAGATTAAAATCAATGGAACCAAATATAGTCACTATCAAATATGTATAGTGTTCACAATTAAACAAACATATTGTAAGACATTAGCTTAGAAGAATGAAAATTGACAAATACCCACATTGGGTTGTTAGTCCTAGTAGTCTAGGGTATTACTTATTCTCCATTGTGGAAACACCAAAAATTCTTTACATAATTGAGAACATGTATCCAACATCCAATTATATTTTTGGAAGTTCTCAAATACCATTTAACCTTTCAGAGCTCACTTTTGGCATTAGAATAAGAGTTTATCTAGAATCCATAAAAGGACCATTGTATGTTGTTTCCCTATTTGAAGGGTTTTTTATTTAATGAAGCTATAAAGGGGAATTTCTATCATATTCTTGGTTGTATTGTTTATTGTTTGTTTTCATAATTAAACAACATAATAAGTGACATGAGAGGACTTCATTGGAAAAAAAGGGGGAAGAATTTGCCCTTCTTTTTTTCTTTTTTCTTTTATGTGGATTTTCATGATGAAAAATAGGGCTATGAAATTTATATCACTTTATTTTATTTTTTTGTGCATTATATAAATAAACAAATTGGAATTGGGTTCCTCTCAATATATACATTGATTTCAAAAAATCAAATTCTAAAGAGTGAAGCTGATGCTAATTGAAAATCAATCACCTTAGGGTTATTTTATTATGCCCACAACTTTATTTTAGGTATTGTAGAGCATATCACTTTTGAAAGGATACCTACATTGAAGCTAGACCAAAGTCAAGATAAAAGCATTCTAATGGATATGGTTTGACACATTATATGATATACACCTTAACCCTATTGAATATGTTACAAACACTTTTAATCATTGCCTCAAATCCTTAATGGAACCAAATAATGAAACTGCTACAAAAAAATTAAGGAGGAAAATATAGATAGTTAAAATGTACAGATTCTCGCGAAAAGCTATTTTTGATAATTTTATTTGTTCAATGGATTCTATGGGAATACAACTTGTTTTAATCCTAACTCACATACATACTTTGTTCTTTTTCATCTTTCTTTTTGAATGGTTTGATGATGGCTTTTGGTGTTGTTTATATTTAAGCTGCTACCATGTCCACCACAAATTACATCCCCTCCAAATTTCCTCTGTTGTATGGTAGATTTGACAAAATGATCAAGATATAGATTTAGCTTCTAGGTTATCCATTTTTTCATGTACAGTCTATGTTATGAACTTATATTTGACTTGAAATAGCTTATGCCATGCAAGTATGGAATTTGTAAATCCAATTTGGAGCTTGCAACAAAGCTTTTCCTGTTACATCTGGGTGAGTTCTTTGAGTTAGAAAGCATTTCCATGTATGGAAAAATTGGTATTCGGATCTTACATGAGATATGCTTTCGGTAAGAATAGGACGTGAAGGCAAGGTTCGAACCCCAACTACTTATATTAATAACCGAAAAATGCACATGAGGTATTTCCAACTTATTAATAATACGAGAGAATGGCACTCTAATTAATATCAGGTCTTCCACTCATTGCAACTATAAGAAAAAGGGGGAAGGCAATAAAATTCATAGTGCAAGGGTCCTCCATCTTGGTCTCTACACCCCGAATAAATCTAGATCGAATCGGACAATTAAAAAGTAGCTAGCCAAGTACATGTTTCAAACTAGGGTGTATCAAAACCCCAAAGTAAAACGATATCCAACTCATGATCCCGAGTTTAATGCCCCTTAAATATGGTGTGGCTCTCCAACAAGATGTTAGTCCATTGCTCCCTCTTCAATGGTGGTCCACTATGCAAGTGTGTCCTCATGCAAGTCACTTCTCTAACTATGTGGCACATGTCCTCTTAATGCAAGACTAAATAGCCCTTGGCATATGAACAATAAAAATAACAATACACCAAATAATTTATGGCAATCAAATCAAAAGACTATTGAGATAAATCCAATACTGGTTGGCAAGTTGGATCTAGTGTAAAATTCCCAAACTATCCCTAAAATAGCCGAATAAGGATCCTTCTCATCCATGATTTTTGTCACCTCGAAGTCAGCTATGGTATTTACTACATTAATATATACTTATACATTTTTCACTACATTAATATATACTTATACATTTTCCACCGGACCAATAGGATCGATATTATACAAATTTCCTAGTGTCAACTAGATGGGTGACCACGAATTGGAAAGCATCGTGGCTATCTACCATACCCACCTAAAACTTTTTAATAGGTGGGAATGAATCGACAGGAGCCATTAATTAGCTATAACCAAAAGGAGGGAGGTTTAAATTTGCAATGAAAGAGCTCGCCTAAAAGTTTTTAATAGACGGGAATGAATTGGTGGGAGCCTTTACTTATTATGTTGATAGAACTAATAACTATTTATCTATAACAAATAAAAGTGAAGGTTTATAGTTCCAATCAATGATTCCTAATTCGTAGCATTCTTTTAGTGAGCCAGGGTAAAGTTTGTTGAAACGAAAGACTGTGAGGAAGCAACTTCTAGGCAGGAAGGTTCAATATCGGGATTTTTGAAGGAGTTGTGGGCAGGGGGTGCATGAAGCCGGTGGTTACACGTCGGTGGGTGCTCTAACTTAGAAGCGCTGCCAAGTATGAAAACGTTGGTATCTTTGGAGGTGTTGTGCATTATAGGGATGCATGAAATTGAGGAGAATACTAGGATATAGGTTCAGAGTGCCTTTGTAAATTTACACACAGTGGGATTTAGTTCAAGATCCGATGAACCCCGTGATAACATAGAGTTCAAGTAAAACAACTGCACTGTAGAATGCCAAATCCTCACCGCATAATCCATCTTATTTTAGTTGGGATAGTATCATGGTTATGCAACGACAGATTTATGGAGTTATGTAACTGGGATGGGAAACCATCGAGAATACAAAGTATATGATTTATAAATAATATCATTACCACCAAGGAGAAAAAACTAGAGGCCATGAACCAGCCAAGAAAATCTGAATGTTTGGATATTCAGGATTTCTCTATGGTAGTTTTGAAAAATATAATCACAATTCAGCCTCTCTTACAGGATTAGATACATTCCTCTTGTAGAAGGAAGGGGGAAATGGGGTCTTAATCTCTTATGAATAAAGCTTTTGATCCTAAGAACAATTGAAGTCATAATATTTTATTGGTATATCAGTTGGGTCTTCCTGTTCTCTACCACTGAGATCTTATGTTGCTTGGAATTCTCCCACACCTGGCATTTTGGCAACTCAAAATATTTCTCAGTTTTCATCTTATAAGGATTTCTTGCTTTGGTGTGGGTGGCGGTTCCTTGAATCTCAGTGAGCCTGCTGGTGCTTCCTTTCACAGATGATCTGTAATTGATAATTCTGCAATGTCAAGAACCCCAAGCTAACATGACTGACTGAAAAGGTTTCTGATGCATCTCTATCAAAGGAGGAATTTTGCGTTATCGAGACTAGAGTGCGAAAATCTGGGAGGTTGTGAAGGTCTTCTACACCAGGACTTGGAACATCAGGCAATGAGTCTCATGATGCAGAAGTTAGTACTGCTCATGAAGAATATTCCAGTTCTAATCAAAATACAAGTGAAGCATCTCCGAAATCCTGCAATGGAAGGAAGAGAAAACAAATGCAAAAGGATTTTGCTTCTCTTCGGGATGAGAAGGATTCACAGGTTGGTTTTCTTTACTCCATTAATCCCATTTTTGGAATTGATTGTAAATATTTCGAATATAACTGTAATTTTTAAAACATCCTGAGAAATAATTTATATGGAATCCATCGGTTAGATGATTGTTCTTTCATTGTACATTGGAGAAATATTTAAGATAAGAATAAGGGTTTATTGGGTGCCCTTGGTGCCTTAAAAATAATTCAAATTAAAATGAGTATTGATTCATTGAAGCATGCTTTTTGCAATGGAAGAGCGTGTTGTGTCATGGTTGATGAAGCAATCCTTATGGAAAATATATTTCCTTTTCTAATAATTACTTTGAGATTCATATCCTAAGGAGTTGCACTACAAAGAGAATACTTCCTTCTACTTAGGTGTTAGGTCTGAGGGATATCTATCATGCCAAAATCGCCTTGGTCTTACACTAGGAATTATCTCTTTAAAAGTCATTCCATGTGCCAAGAATAGGACTTTGGTGGACAACTTAACACTCCATTCACTTCATCAACTAACCAAACCCCCCTCGACATAAAATGAAAATAGATCTTAATACTAGATCCTGAATGACCTGAAGATAAGTTTTGAACATGGATACTTTAAGGAGAGTCGTGTATTGGGAAAATATTTTGAAGTCAAGGATAATGAGTGCATTCTTGTGCTATGAAATTAGGCAATGTAGGAATGCTAGTATAATGGTAAAATATAATTGAATCATGGACCATGAAGGGAACCTTGTGAAATGGGTGTGGATTCTAACGAATAGGACATGAAATAATTTTTTTGCATTGACATTGTTTTCTAAGAAATCATGGTATTGTTATTGACCGAGTACAGAGTCAGTAGATGGGATGAAACGAATGAAGTATAAAGCTGTAGAGGGTGTGAAGGATAAGGATGATGTTAATTACAAGGTGGAATAGAATGGTAGTGAAAACATAGGTGAAGGCAGTCCAAAGAAAGCAAACGATAATAGATAATATTCAAACTTTCAAATCACCTAAAAAATATTATATCCATGTCAGAGCAAGGTGGGGCCAAGCCACTAATAGTCACAGCCTTGCAAAGAGATTAAGTGTTCTATTTGATTTTGAGTTCGGAAGGATTATACATTACTTTTGTGGCGATGCATCAAGTTTCTTGGATGTATAAAATTAAACTTATCTCTATGATAGGAGAGAAGAGAAAAAATTAGCGAGAAGATGAAGTTTTGCAAGATCTTGTTCCTAGATGTATTATGGTATTGCACACTTGCTGGCATCTAAGTTTTATTTTTCTTAGGTCATATTGACTGCTTTGCAAAATGGATTTTTGATGCAGCACATTTAAAAAGAGATTTATGTTTTCACGTCTTCAGGAAAGCCATGATTTTTGATGAAATAATAAACTATGTACAGTCATTGCAATGACAAGTTGAGGTAAGATGACAAAGGTATTTCACCCAGTGTGTGATACTTCTTCAGCTTCTTATTGTAGTAGTGTACCTTATCTTATGTTTTATTTAATTAGTTATGACATTAATATAATTGTCCTTTTTTTTTTTACTATCTCCAACTAAAAAGACAAACTCTTACATGCATCTTCCACTAGGAATAATTAAAAATCTCTAAGATATCTAACTATTTTGTGAAATATTAGGTATATTAACCTAACAATCCTAAGCATCATAGAAACAAATATCTACAACAAATAGAGGCAATGCATTAAAAAAAAAAATTGTATTCATAATTCTTCAATTGTAAGGGAATTTCCATTTTGCAATCATCAATCAAGCAATCAATTCACCTTACAGAGCATTCTTGGAACTCCAATAAAAGGACCTGTGCATTATCGTTTTATGCTCTTTTGTATAATTCTTTCTTATGCTAAATAAACCATTAAAAATGGCACAACATTAATACCGATAATGCCAACAAGAGCACAAAGAGTTCAAACTACATGGACCACAGTAGATTTAGAGTCATGGATTGAGAACCTTCTAAAATACGAATTTGAGGGTTGATCTATAAGTGCATTGGTCATAATTATTCTATTGTGATAATGTGTATTTTGGTTTAGATTCTCTCTCTTATAGTATTTTCAAAGGAATAAATACCACACAAGGACGTTACATGGAAACAATTCAAATGGTAAAAATCCAAACCACACAAGGATATTATCGGAAAGCAACTCAAAAAGTCGTTAAATAATAATTGTTGAAATTTCTCAAATTTATCATTTTCAACAATACCAATATTCTTGCTTGTAAGGGTTCTAGTTCCAAACCTTTCCATTTATCTAATCTTCAAACTCCCTCTAACACTATGTGTTAAGATTTAATATGCTAAGACAGAAAATAGCAGCATTACATTCCATTTCACAATAATAGCATATACAGGATCACTGAAGAAACAACAAGCACATCATAAACACAAGAGACAGAGATTTATCCTGGGAAACCCTCATGGGGTAGAAAATCCATCAAAGCTTCCTCAATATAGATGACCAGCAATATACAAAGATGCAAACCAAAGAAATGATCTCCTCCTCCACCATAGCAGACCTCTCCTCCACAAGTGCGCTACTCTCAAGTGAGTGAGTGTGTCTAATGAGGAGTTCACCTCCTCTATTTATACTAACTCCCGACCACCAAAAATACCTAATGGGGCCGACCTCTCCTGGAGAAGTCTAATAACCCCTAAAACATAAACTCAGGGCCGACCCCCACATGGTGGGTCTAATAACCCTAGTTACCACAACTCCTCAGAGGAATAAACATCTCTGGATACATAATAGAATTACCTCGGAGGGATGGAACAACTCCGAAATAAATAAAGTACAAATATAATATTCTTAGAAGTTACAATATTCAACACTCCCCCTTAACGAGAAGGATATTATAACAACGTCTGAGGAGCAAGGAGTCATCAACTACATCATACATGATACATCTATATATCATCGGAAGCTTTCTTCAATTTATTATTATCATCACACGATCATCAGCATCGTCATCACACGATCATCAGCATCATCATCGCACGATCATCAGCATCATCATCAATACAGGTATCCATAACAATACAAGTATCCACATCATTAGTACAAATATTCATGTCAATACAAGTGTACATATCATCAATACAAGTATCCATACCGATACAAGTAATCACATCATTAATACAAGTATTCATACCGATACAAGTAACCATATCATCAATACAAGCATCCATACTGATACAAGTAACCACATCATCAATACAAGTATCCATACCGATACAAGTAACCACATCATCAATACAAGTATCCATACTGATACAAGTAACCACATCATCAATACAAGTATCCATATCGATACAAGTAATCGCATCATCAATACAAGTATCCATACCGATACAAGTAACCACATTATCAATACAAGTATCCATACCGATACAAGTAACCACATCATAAACAAAATCACCTTCTCGGAGACCATCCGTCTACGGATCAATTCAGGGACCAAAGTCCGAGGATGATACAATCCCCACTTCTCGGAGACCACACGTCTACGGATCAATTCAGGGACCAAAGTCCGGGGATGATACAATCCCCACTTCTCGGAGAACACATGTCTACGGATCAATTGAGGGACCAAAGTCCGGGGATGATACAATCCCCATCACGTACATTTTGAACTAGTGGTTCCGGGATGATGCAATCCCCATCACTTCATTCTCGAAGACCATACGTCTACGGATCAATTCAGGGACCAAGGTCTGGGGATGATACAATCCCCATCTGTCCACTAAGGAATTTATTCTCGAAGACCATACGTCTACGAATCAATTCAAGGAACCAATGTCCAAGGATGATACAATACCTATCTTGTCCACTAAGGACTTCATTTTCGGAGACCATACGTCTACGGATCAATTCAAGGAACCAATATCCAGGGATGATACAATCCCTATCTTGTCCACTAAGGACTTCATTTTCGGAGACCATACATCTGCGGATCAATTCAAAGAACCAATGTCCAGGGATGATACAATCCCTATCTTGTCCACTAAGGACTTCATTTTCAGGGACCATATGTCTACGGATCAATTCAAGGAACCAATGTCCAGGGATGATACAATCCCTATCTTGTCCACTAAGGACTTCATTTTCGGAGACCATACGTCTACAGATCAATTCAAGGAACCAATGTCCAGGGATGATACAATCCCTATCCGTATTCTTATCAATACAAATGTCATCAAAACATGTATTCACATCAATACATCAATAAAACATGTATCCTCATCAATACATCAATAAAACATGTATCCTCATCAATACATCAATAAATAAAAGTAAGTGAGAGAAAATAAGTATTTCTAAATATAAGAGTCATAAGTCTAAGTATCTAAAATAGGTATTCATAACATCGACCTTGCTGTCGATGAGGCAATCTCATCAATAGAGATCACACTACTCCCCCTTTCGAGAAGGGTCCTTTTGAGCCATACCAAGTTTGTCTCGGAAGTATTCAAATTTCACTCGAGACAAAGGTTTGGTCAAGATATCAACAATTTGATTCTCAGTGCTTACATACTCGAGCTTAATGGCTCCTCTTTGCACCATATCTCGTATAAAAAATTATCGGATCTCTATGTGTTTTGACTTATCGTGAAATACCGGATTTTCTGTCATCTTGATACAACTTTGATTGTCACACATAATCACAGTAGGATCCAATTCTAAGTCAAATACTCCAGATAGTAATTTTGAAAGCCATACTGCATCATAGCTAGCAGAGCAGGAAGCTATATATTCTGCTTCAGCAGTACTGAGAGCCACACTGGATTGTTTCTTGTTGAACCAAGAGATCATGGCGGATCCAAGTCCATAACATCCACCTGAAGTGCTCTTCCTGTCTGAAACACTTCCTGCCCAATCAGAATCTGAATAACCATGTAATCTAAGTTCATGATTTCTGAGGTAGTAAAGACCAAAATCTAAAGTACCTTTTAGATACCTCATTACATGCTTTGCAGCTATTAGGTGAACCTTTCTTTGTTCTACTAGAAATTGACTCAGAGTATTTACAGCAAAGCATATATATGGTCTGGTATTTGTCAAATACATCAATGAACCAATGATTTGTCTATATAGAGTTACATCCACTAATTCTGATGAGTCATCAACTAATAATTTCAAGTTGGAGTCCATGGGAGTGGCCATGGCCTTACATTCCAACATGTCAAATCTTTTCAAGATCTCCACAGCATACTTACCTTGATTTAGGAAGATTCCTTTTGGTTCTTGCCATACTTCTAGACCTAAGAAGTAGTGCATTAATCCTAGATCCTTCATTTCAAATTCAGAAGAAAGCTTCTTCTTACATTCGATAATTTGGTTTTCATTCCCTGTCAGAAATAGATCATCCACATACAGTAGTAATATAACAGGTTCATCATCCATAATTTTGAGATAGAGATTTGGGTCAGCTTTACTTTTGGTAAAGCCCATACTTGTTAAGAAACTGTCAATCCTTCCGTACCAAGCTCTGGGAGCTTGCTTCAATCCATACAAGGCCTTTTTCAGCTTGCATACATGAGTTCTTCTATCTTTAACCTCAAAACCTTGTGGTTGTTCCATGTACACTTCTTCTTCAATGACACCATTCAGGAAGGCTGTTTTAACATCCATCTGATGTAATTTCCATTTCATCATAGATGCAAGTGCCATGATAGTTCTAATTGAAGTGTACCTAGCAACTGGTGCAAATGTTTCTTCATAGTCTATTCCCTCCTTTTGAGATAACCCTCTAGCAACAAATCTTGCTTTATATTTTTCAATGCTACCATCTGCAGCATGTTTTACCTTGAAAATCCATTTGGAAGAAACCACACTTTTATTCTTTGGTTTGGGGACTATGTCCCAAACATCATTTTTCATTATTGACTAGTACTCTTCTCTCATAGCTTCTACCCACTCCTTTCTTTGAGCTGCTTCCTCATAGATGGTGGGTTGATGATCCACAAGATCACACATTAATGCCACATAGTTGGATACAAATTTGGGTTTCTTCCTTTCTCTAGTGGAGCCTTCAGGAGCTCCATATTTTTCAGCTCCTTGAATAATGTCTCTAGCCCATGCTGGTCTTCTTTTTCTAGAAATATTTGGAAGGGAGGGTTCTTGAGGTTCTATCATATCATGATCTTCTGGTGTATTATCTTCAGGAATGGGTATAGCTTTTGTAACTCTAGGAGGTGAATCTTCTTCATAGATTTCTTCAAGTTGGCACTTCCTAGATTTCTTGATAGCTGCTTCCTCATCAAATGTTACATCTCTACTTATTTCCATATGATGAAAACCAGGTATGTAAATTCTAAAAGCTTTGGATGTTTCACAATATCCAACAAATATTCCTTTATTTCCAGAGGGATCCAACTTAGTTCTCTTTTCTTTTGGAATGTGAATGTACACAGGACATCCAAATATTTTGAGATGACTTACCTCAGGCTTCCTTCCTGTGAAGACTTCTTCTGGAGTCTTAAATTCAAGAGCACTATGAGAAAGTCTATTTTGAACATAGACAGCTGTCCTGGCTGCTTCAGCCCATAGATACATAGGAAGATCTTGATCATGTATCATAGTCTTTACAGCTTCCCTGATAGTTCTATTCTTCCTTTCGGAAACCCCATTTTGTTGGGGATTGTAGGGAGTGGTTAGTTCCCTTTTGATTCCAGCTTCTTTACAAAAGTATTCAAATTCCTTTGAAGTATATCATCCGCCATTATCTGTTCTGAGAATCTTGATTTTCTTTTCTGAGAGATTTTCTATTAAGGCCTTAAACTCTTTAAATTTTCCAAAGACTTCATTGTTACCTTTTAGAAAGAATATCCAAGTTTTCCTTGAGTAGTCATCAATGAATGTGACATAATATTCATATCCACTCAAAGATGTGGAGGGCATTGGTCCACATACATCAGAGTGTATTAACTCCAGGGTACTCTTAGTCTTAGTTTCACTTCTAGGAAATGGGTTCTTGACATTCTTCCCCTTTGCACATCCTTTGCATGTGCCATCATGATTAGTCTTTAATTCTGGCAAGCCTATAACTAC
Source organism: Larix kaempferi (assembly GCA_027924585.1). Classification (NCBI taxonomy): domain Eukaryota; kingdom Viridiplantae; phylum Streptophyta; class Pinopsida; order Pinales; family Pinaceae; genus Larix; species Larix kaempferi. The sequence continues at coordinate 4,227,013 of BSBM01001217.1, forward strand.
CTTTCTTACATAGGGTAGTGCCTTGTAGTTAATGTGAGCAAGTCTCCTATACCATAATTCATTTAGGCTAATAGTTTCATGAGCAAGAGCTACTTCTGGAAGGCCTTTAAGCTTGTATAAGCCTCCTTCTTCTTCACCAATGATAATTGCATCCTTGATAGTATTACCTTTGGACCACATTAAGACTTGTCCATCAATGAATGCAATCCTATAGCCTTTCTTGTCCAATGCTGAGATAGACAACAGGTTCTTCTTCAATCTTGGTACATACAATATTTATTTCATTTTCATGGAAGTACCAGAATCAAGCTTGTAGCTTGCTTCACCAATTCCCTTGATGGGATATTGAAAGTCATCTCCTAGAGATACCTTTTGGGGAGAAGTCTTTTCTTCAAGATTTGAGAGAGTCTTTTTCCGACCTGTCATGTGCTTTGAAGCACCACTGTCAATAAGCCATGTATCCTCTCCAGGGGTTATAGATCCAAAGAGTGCGGAGAAAAGAACATATTCTTCTGCATCTTCTTCTGTATTTCTCCTTGATCTTCTATTGAAGAAGGTCCTTTCTTCTTCTTCCTCTTCACTTCTAGGTCTTTTATTGTGAGACCTTTCTTCCTCTACTTCTTCTTCTTCACTATCATCTTCTGCAAGATGTGCTTGATGTCTTTTCTAATGAGAACCCTTTTTCTTCTGTAGAGGGAAATCTCTAGCAAGGTGTCCTATTTTGTGACAAGAAAAACATTGGAAAGGAGAGTAATCTCTTCTTTGAGTAGTTCCTCTTTTATTTTGAAATCTGTGAGGAGGATGAGACTCCTTGTGACTAACCTTTTTGGAGTAGGATTGATTCCTTCTTCTCTTGGTGTGCTTGGCCAAAGCTTGGTCATCTTCTTTGAGCAAGGCTTCTCGGTTTGCAACCCTAGCCTCCTCTTGAACACAATCCTCCCAAACTACATCAAACTTCATACTTTCTTTTCTGGCACACATAGTTTGAATGAATGACTCCCAAGGTCTAGTGAGACCATTTAGAGCTGTCATCACAAGTTCATCTTCATCAAGAGTATCACCAATGGCATCCAGTTGCTCCTTGATTTGGGAGACTCTTGAGAAGTAGTCTTGAATGGATTCTCCTTTGTGCATCTTAGTGCTTTTCAACTGAGTCCTTAGATTCATCTTCCTATTGATGTTCTTTCCTTCATACATTCTTCCTAGGTCATCATACATTTCCTTTGGAGTCTTCTTGGAAGCCACTTGGGGAATCAAGTGGTCTTTAATAGAATCAGCTATGATTCTCTTTGCCCTAATCAAATCCTTCCTGTGTTTTTCTTTGGCTTCATCTCCTTCTGGTTCTGCAACTTCTTCCTTGATATAATGAGCAAGATCATTCTCTTCAAGAATGAGACCAATTCTATATTTCCATGCCCGAAATTTCTCTATACCTTCTAGCTTGTCTTCAAGCTCAGTGTTTGGAGCCATCTTCTCTTGGGGGAGTCCAAGAGACAGAGTAGACTTACCTGGAAATGTTACTTTTCACTTTTCCGGAATCTGGGACAGAATTTTATCGTACTTTTGGTAGAATTAGGGTTTGATTTTCCTGAAGTTCTACTCAACCAAAAAGTTCGATCTAGAGCTCAAAAGAATGGTCTTAAGAAGGGTTATCCAGCCATGTAATCAGAATTTAAAAATGCTAACTTTTTTCTGAAACCAAATTCGGACTTATCGCACTTTTGGTAGAATTAGGGTTTGGATTTCCCGAAGTTCTACCCAACCAAAAAGTTCGATCTAGGGCTTAAAAGATTGGTATTGAAGAGGGCTATCCAGCCATGTAACCAAAATTCAATAATACCAACTTTTTGCTGAAACCCTAACTTTCACCGGAGAGAAAGAGAGAGAGGTATTCTTACCTTGTGAAAGATGTCCTATTTAGTCTAGCTCTGATACCATGTTAAGTTTAAACCAAATAGACTAGCAAGATCACTGAAAGAAGCATAATCACAAGGTAGACACAATATTTACCCTGGGAAACCCTCATGGGGTAGAAAACCCAACAAAGCTTTCTCAATATAGATGACCAACAATATACAAAGATGCAAACCAAAGAAATGATCTCCTCCTCCACCATAGAAGACCTCTCCTCCACAAGTGCGCTACTCTCAAGTGAGTGAGTGTGTCTAATGAGGAGTTCACCTCCTCTATTTATACTAACTCCCGACCACCAAAAATACCTAATGGGGCCGACCTCTCTTGGAGAAGTCTAATAACCCCTAAAACATAAACTCAGGGCCGACCCCCACATGGTGGGTCTAATAACCCTAGTTACCACAACTCCTCGAAGGAATAAACATCTCCGGATACATAATAGAATTACCTCGGAGGGATGGAACATCTCCGGAATAAATAAAGTACAAATATAATATTCTTAGAAGTTACAATATTCAACACTATGTGTCAATTTGAATCCACCTCTATGAGTAAATGTACTCTCAACAAAAGGATGCCAATGTGATATTAAAATGTTTTCCTCTTGCTGAAACATTATCCATACCATCCATTCAATCATTTAAGCCACTACATAGCTATTTAAACAAAGTTATAGAACTCTTAGTAGAAAAATTGAAATTGTCAATACTAGATACTTGTGTCACTTATCTATTTTCCAACATAGCCCTCCATCTACATCTGGTAATTTCCCTTGATTAGGGTAGCCACTATGGATCCATCTATAAGTTACCCTCAATATGTACAAAGGAAAGAAATAAAGAGATTAAAATTGTGATAATCTGCAGTAGGATCTGACAGTTGTAACAAGCCTCACACAAAGTCTCAAGAAGTTGCAAAGAAGAAGAGAAGAATGCACTCAATAATCACTCATGAACATAGAAAATGGAGAATAGTAGTATCATACATCAGCTGTGAGCTGGCACTGTGAAAATTGAATACAATAATGCAATAATTGTGTAGAGAATTGGAATTAACCAAGGAGGTCATTCGAATCATGCTCAAAGTATAGCTTGGATAACATTGGAGACATCATCCAGTTAGTAGTATCAGTCATAAATGGTAATAGTCAGACGAGTGAGTCTAACTGAGTCTAACAAAACCATCTAGGCATGAATCAGGGGATGGAGACTCCAAGGAGGGCGCATGAAGCTGTCAGAAGATCAAGTGGCAGTCCAAAACTAGCTAACTAGGAGCTACAGGAAGTTAGCATGAGAAATCAGTGGAAGAACTGCTCAATCAATGCTCTAACTGACTATTAGACACCTAATAGGTGAGATGAGGTGCTTCAATTGAATGATAACTGGTGTAGGTGAGAAAAGATGCACATGTCATGCAGAAGAGTCAAATAGGGTGTATCAGGTAGGTAGGAGGGCTACTGGGGGATGAAGACAGGCTCTAGGGAGCTGAAAATAGGCTCTAGGTGATAGGAGGACCACCAAGATGATGACTGGATGCATGCATTTGCATGAAAATGCATGCAGATGACTGGATGCATGCATTTGCATGAAAATGCATGCAAACATGCAAATCTAAAAAATGATGGTGAGAATATTCCAACACCCCCCCTCAAGCTATACTATGAGGTGATAACTGAAAATAGAAAAAAATGGCCCTAGTGACTGAGACCAAAGGTCACCTCGTACAATCAATCTAAATAAACTAAGTGAGGAAAGAGGGAAAAGCCGATGGGAAGAAATCCCTCCCTCGAAATAGACTGAAGGATGCTAATGTAGCATGTCATCACTCACCCCAAGAAGAGATCTAAGGTGAGTGAACCTCTTCACCGTGAAGGTCTTGGTGAAGATATCTGCAATCTACTGTTCCGTTGAAAGGTAGAACAGTGAGATGATCTGATCATGCACTAATCCTATGATGTAATGCATGTGTATCTCAATGTGTTTGGTTCTTTGTCTTAGAAACGGATCCGTGGAGATCCTGATGGCACTCTAATTGTCATAATAGATGACAGGTGGAGTACTAAATTGAATCCAAAACTCTGATAAGATGCCCCACAACCAAATGCAGTGTGTGGCTGCATTTACTGCACATATGTACTCGGCCTCTACTGAAGAAAGAGCTAAAGTAGTCTTCTTTTTGCTCGACCAACATATAGGTCTAGATCCAATCATGAAGACAAAACCAGATGTAGACTTCCGATCTGAGCTATCTCCAACCCAATCAGAGTCAGTATATCCAACTAGGTTCAAAGGACACCCAGCTGAATAGTGAAGACCATGAGTCTTGGTACCTTGCACATAGTGCAATATCCTCTTTGTTTCCTTCCAGTGAAGCTCATGAGGTTCGTGCATGTATCTGGAGGCAACACTGAGTGCATAGGATAGATCAGGCCGAGTGTGTGTGAGAAACAAAAGGCTACCAATCAACTGCTGATATAAAGTACTATCTACCAAAGGTGTAGAAGATCCATCCTCAAGGATGATCCATGGAAGAAAGGGGAATGCAACTGGTTTGCATTCGCTCATATGGAACCTATCAAGCAGATCTGAAGCATACTTGGATTGAGCAACTTTGATTCCTGAATCACTCTGAGTGACTTCAAGACCAATAAATTGCTTCAGCAATCCCATATCTCACATGGAGAAGGAGTTGTGAAAAGCAGTTTTTATAGATATAACACATGAAAAATTGCTCCTTGTAACCAACAAATCATCAACATAAAGTACAATGAGAAGTAAGGAGCTACCATCATGTCTCATGTAGACATTCGAATCTGATTTGCACCTCTGAAAATCTTGTGAGAGAAAGAAGGAATCCATCTTGGCATACCAAGCTTGGGGAGCTTGCTTAAGCCCATTTAAGGTCTTCCTCAATTTGCAAACAAGTGAAGGATCATCAATATACCCCTTAGGTTGCTTAATGTAGATCTCCTCCTCTAGATCTCCATGAAGGAAAGCACTCTTGAAATCCATATTATGCACTTCCCAGTGCTTGGATGCAGCAAGAGCAAGAATAAGATGGATGGAGTCCATCTTAGCAACAAAGGTGAATGTCTCAGAATAGTCAATCCCATTAACTTGGGAAAAAACTCTTGCAACCAATCTAGCCTTGTACTTGTTGGAGACTCCATCTGAATCCATCTTGGTTCTATAGATACACTTGCATTGAACAAGTTTCCTTCCAAGTGGGAGAGAAACAAGCTCCCAAGTCTCATTTCTTTGAAGAGATTGATACTCTTCTTCCATAGAAGCTACCCATATTGGATCTTGGAATGCTTCAAAGTATGTCTTTGGATTAGATCCAATCATAAGAAAAAACCACTTAGCTAGAAATGGATCTGAGGGAGAGATTGTAGTTCTTGTATCATGAAGATCATATCTATCTTTGACAAGATCAATGGTGGAGACAGGAGTAGTGGTGGCCCATGTAGCAATAGGAGATGAAACTTTAGGTGCTAGACCTTCAAGTTCTTGTGGATCTGGATCTAGCATTCGCACTTCTTCAAGAGTCTTCTTTTTCTTAATCTTCTTTCATGGATCTTTGCCTTTCAAGCAACCTTTACAGGTGCCATGAGCAAACTTGTCATTTAGAAGACCTTCAACCACATTTTTAGCTTGCATGTCTTGCAAATGCCTGTAGTTGAGATATCCAAATCTCTCATGCCACAATATCCTTTCTTCATTGGCATGAGTATGGAGATCAGATGGATTTGAGAGCTATCAAAAGTGGGAAAACTCATAGAGTTTTGAAGTGTGATTTGCAACTCCTTTTGCAATGATTTTCCTTGAAACGATGTGTTGTATCTTGAATTCATTTGGAAAAAAAGTCACTCTTTTGGGCTCTCCAATATGAGTCATTTGATACACTAAAAGTAAATTTGTTGTGAGAGTTGGAACATACAACACATCAGAAAAGTAGCCATTGTCAAGATTGATTCTTCCAATCCCCTGAGAGGGGACTTCTGAATCATTTCCCAACATGATGGAAGGGACAACTGAGCATTCGAAGTTGGAGAAGAGATCTTTGGAGGAAGACATATGTCTTGAAGCTCCTGAATCTATAATGAATGAGGATTCTCTTGATGCACTTTCCATGAGGGCATGGCATCTCTCTTTGTCCTCAGATCTAGAAGGTTCAGTATCAGTATCTTTCTTCCTTACACATGCAGGTACAGGGAGATTGTTCTTCTCAAGTAACTAAGACATCAAGTCTATAGTCTTCTTCATACAAGAAATCTAAGGATGAAATCCTCGATGACAATATGTGCACTTGGATCTCTCTTTCTGAGTTTGCTTGTTCTTCTTTGAATTTGAAGCCCCATCTGACTGATATGGAACATCTTTTGGCTTTGTATCATTCGCTCTCTTTTCAGAAAATTTTTGCTTTCCTTTTGCATTCTATCTCTTAGCCTCAGCAACTGTAAGGGCCAAATCCAACTTTGGTTTGATCATTCCCATGGAGATTAACTTCTCCTCCTCTTGTGTGAGAGATTGGATGAAGTCATCAAATGAGGGAAACTTCCATTTTGGAATGGACATCTTAGCTGACTGAATGTGGAGACAAAAACTGATAATTTTGGCCCCAATTTGGAGAGAATGGAAAGAATGAGTTGTTTTTCTTCTTTCACTATCTCATATCTCTTCAACTGAGAAATAAATCTTTTGAACTTGGTTAAGAATGCATTGATGGGTTCGAAGCTTTCAGGACTCAAAGAGATGAGGTCATTATCCAATTTATGACCTTTCAGATCATATTTCTGTCCAAAGAGGGATTCGAGCTTATACCAAACCTCTTTTGTAGATGTTAGATCGATGACATGGAAGTGAACATATTCAGAAATTGAGAGAAGAAGTAAGCCTACTGCTTCATCAAGCCTATCCAAGTACTTGGATTTCTCTACTGCACTGAGTGGTTCGACCATAGTTCCATTTAGTATCCTAGTGAAGCTCTTGGAACTCATGAAGAGAGCCATCTTAGGTTTCCATTCGACATAGTTGGAAGAATTGAGTTTTAGATCCATCTGAGCAGTGAAGGTCGAATTGAAGAGGAATTCGAATGGGTGAATAAACCTGCAAAACAAGAAGAGTTTTGTTGATGGAGATTTGCTACACTTCAAATGAACACTACCTTAAGACACCTGAGCACATATGACTAATTCCTTCACACCTAGATAGACCTCACCGGATTCCTCCAGTGAATTCAAGGTAATAGCACCAGAATTTGTTGTGGAAACTCAAAGGCTTCTGGTGATCAGTGAAAGATAGTTGCTCAAATAAATGCTGCAACTGCTGCAATTCAAATAGTTGTGTAAATATCTGATACCATGTGATAATCTGCAGTAGGATCTGATAGCTGTAACAATCCTCACACAAAATCTCAAGAAGTTGCAAATAAGAAGAGAAGAATGCACTCAATAATCACTCATGAACACAAAAAATGGAGAATAGCAATATCATACATCAGCTGTGAGCTGGCACTGTGAAAATTGTATACAATAATACAATAACTGTGTAGATAATTCAAATTAACCAAGGAGGTCATTCGAATCATGCTCAAAGTCTATCTTGGATAACATTGGAGACATCATCTAGTTAGTAGTATCAGTCATAAATGGTAATAGTCAGTCAAGTGAGTCTAACTGAGTCTAACAGAACCATCCAGGAATGAATCAGGGGATGGAGACTCCAAGGAGGGTGCATGAGGCTGTCAAAAGAGCAAGTGGCACTCCAGAACAAGATAACTAGGAGCTACAGGCAATTAGCACGAGCAATCAGTGGAAGAACTGCTCAATCAATGCTCTAATTGATTGTTAGACACCTGGTAAGTGAGATGAGGTGCTCTAACTAAATGATAACTAGTGGTAGGTGAGAAAAGGCGCATATGTCATGTAGAAGAGTCAAATAGGGCACGTTAGGTAGGTAGGAGCGCTATTGGGGGCTGAAGATAGGCTCTATGGAGCTGAAAATAGGCTCTAGATGCTAGGAGGACCACCAAGATGATGACTAGATGCATACATTTGCATGCAGATGATTGGATGCATGCAAAATGGATGCAGACATGCAAATTTGAAAAATGATGGTGATAATATTCCAACAAAAACATGGTTCCCAAATGATGGAAAGTGATCAATTGGATTGGAAACTGCACACATAGTAAACATTGTTATAACATGAGTTCTTCTTTAGATCCTCATATGATTTGCATGGACTTCAATTTGGTATATCGTTTGAATTAGAAACAAAATATATGCATGTTTGGAAAATGGGCCTAATTGATCTAAATTGCAAATGATGAAATTCATTGCAATGCAAGGTCTGGGCTTGTTCTGTTGAACTTGATGCTTTTTTGGTGAGCCTTGAGGTTTATCCCAATTCTCATGTTGGGTGCTAAAATTGGTTTATATTTATGTAGAAAGTAACATCAATATGTTGAAATAAGGATTATCTTAGGCACTGGCCTGTTTCATTCATGCAAGGCATAGGAATCCTGAAAAAAATGCTTATCTATCATGCATATAACTGGTAGGTTGAAGTTGTAAAGAGACATCCTTTCCCACATTGTTGATGCCCGAAACTAGTCCAGTTGTCAACACAAAGGAAGCACTCTAATCCAAAGGTGTCAGAAAACCCTATGCATGAGTTATCCTAGTCCTGAATTGTTCATTATAGCTGTTCCTAATGGGTTTTACGGATCTGTTAGCCACTAAGTGGGATTAATCATTCAAAAGGAAATTTTAATTGTTAACAAAATCCTATTTTTCTATGATAAAGTTTAATCAAGTAAAAAAAACAAGATGAAACCCAAAATGAGTTAGGTTAAAATAGGAAAACCTACCCAGCAATGAAGAAGTTCTTTTATTTGATCTCTTGATCAACATAAAATGTGATGAAAATAATTAGAACAAATTCTTAATATTTTCAAGACAAATCAACTGTTTATAATTGAATGAAAACACCATTAAATTACAAAAACAACTTGTAGATGGAAAGTGAAATATAAAGAACTGTGCTATCTAATTAAAATGAAATAATTAAAAGCCTTAAACTGTCAAAACACATCAATTACAGATTAGTTACAGAGGTGGTCACCATAAACAAAACCATGTGCGGAACCACCTCCATATTTCATTAACGGGTCTATAAATCATTACATAGCTTTATCCCAAAAGAGATGAAGAGTTGAACAGTGTCTTGTACAACATTCCACCATAGGTTTTGACTAGAGGCCCCCCCTCTAATCGGTGCAAAATAAATATTACAAAAATGAATAGGGATATCCACAAAAACATGATAGATCTCCTACATTTAAGAAAAATACTAACTACCCTGACCGCGATTAGTGACATAATCCCTAAACTTGGCATAGACTTCCCACATTTCTGTAACTTCGGGATAATTATCTTGCTCCAACTAGATCCACGCTTTCCACAAGTAGGATATGATCTCGTTGCTTCGAATTATTGACCAAGTGTCCAAAAATCCTTGTAAGGTGGACTTTAGATGAATCGGGGTTGAAATGAATGATCTGAAAGTAAAACTATCAAGTTGAGTAGTGTTTCAGGTTATATTTGTTGACTATTATGTTTGCTCGTCTACCTCAGCGATCCTCAACTTCACTAGCATTGAGTCTACCAACTTAGTAAAAGAAGGAATTCCAAGAGATTACATGTGGCCATCAGTGAACATCCACTGTCGCACACAAATCTTGATCTTCCCTTTTTCGATCATATGTAATACTTCATCATAGGAAAGTTCCCATGAATTAATTAATATATGATTTCCCATCGATTTAAACGAATCCATGCGAGGAAAAATCTAAGGAGCGATATTTATATGAGATTTCCATTCACAGAGTTGCTCATAGGCTGAATTAGCCTTCTTCCTCTTGTCCACATGATCTACCAAAAGGTATGACAAATTCTCAAAAGAATTAAAGTCATCCTATATTTCATTGAAACATTGGAAGAAAAAGGTCTATGTCTACTTCAAACTTTCATTAGTTTTAGTGAATTCATCCTTAAATTCATGTGCTGTCAACTTGAAAAAGTAAGAGGAAGCATCGTGATCCTTACATTGGTCCATTTGTAGCTTGATATTAGCAAGATTAGAACCTTGATCAATCACTTTATTCTCTGCTATTTCCTTTTGTTGTGAGAGCTATTGAATCTGATCCTGTAGACTATGCAACTGAAAATGATGTTGAGCTCTAAGTTCCTCAAGGTTCTTGATGAAATTATCATGGAGATAATCCTTTTTAGCTTGTAACATAACATTCTTAGCTTTTTATTCATCCAAAAACTTGGTTAGAGTGGAGACAGAATAATAATTTTCCCCAGCAAAGGCTCCCATAGTTGCAGCAGTATCTATAGCTTATCTTTGTGGATCATCAGTAGCCTGTTTCCATATAACCTAATTTGCAATCGTCCCAACCAACATGTATCCTTCCCTAGTTCTCTTGGAGCCTTTCCCGAGCACAAATTTTTTCCTTTTGTTGAAACAATAATCTCCAAGTACCACCACAGAAACTTCTCCAAATTCAGCCGAATCTTCAGCCGTGGAAACCAAGAGTTCTGAAGTGTTGGCAATAGGCAATGGATGACTGATAGTTTTGAGTTCTTCTTGAGATGGGTTGTTGGGAACTAATGGGATGGATTTAGTAGAACATGTTGGAGGCAAATTTTCTATCGGAAGATCAGTAGGATGAGAAGAACATGAATTCACTTCAGAATGTGGAATGATAGTATGAGTATTGTCTTGAGCTAAGGGTGCATCTTGTTGAAGAACTTGTGATTGTTGTGGGGCTAGAGAATCAGCTGGAGGATCTACCACATCCTTAGTAATTGTTTGAGTAGATGGATTAGAAGGCCGTGAAACTGAATCTAAAGGATTAGTGTGAGGAGGTGAGTTTCGTGGTTAATTATGAGTGGAATGAGTGATATGGTATTCAATAGAAGGAATTCCTGACAAGTTACTATTTGGAGAGTAGTGATGGGAAGGACTAGTTAAAGTACTATTAATAATTTGAGCATATTCCAGAGAAGGGGTTTGTTCATGTTCTTGAACTACTGAAGTTGGATGAAATACTTCTACAGGTTGTTCCTTCTCCAAATAAATCAAACTATCAGTAGAGTGTTGAGAGGGAGGCTTCATAGTTGGTTTTTCTTTATCCTCTTTATAGAAACCAAAGGTACTAACTTAGGAGTGGAAATAATGGTATGGATATATTCAGTAGAAGAGACTAATTTACCTTGAAGATATTAAGTTTGTTGAATCTAGGCATTGAGATTATGGATAGGAGTAGAGAGATGAGTAGCTTATATGGGTTCCTTGCCTTGCTATTTGTCCAATTGTTCATGTATTGTAGACTTAGGTGGAGCTGAGATGACCACTATGGATTTATTGGCTTCTTCCATTTCATCTTTAGCAATTTTTTGTTGTTATTGAAACATCCAATCTCTTTCCTTTTTCACCTTGATCTTATGTTATTTCTGAGCTTCATGTATAACTATTTTTTTATCTTCAACGATTATCCTGATCAAAAAAATTTCAAAATTGAATGCACCTTGATATAAAGAATCATTTGAATGTTCTTCAGGCTCACATGAGATTTTTAAGTGTGCCTACACAAAATGATCTGCTATAAATCCCTTTGGGTCATGCATCCTTTTTATTGAAAACCCTAATCACAATTGATTCTACTCTTTTTCTAGGGTGCACACATTTGTTGCATGCTGGATAAATAGTTGCCCCATATGCAAAGGAATCTTGGGCCATGCTCTTATTTTCTTGGAATGGCATTGTACATGGAATCCGTCAAACACAGTTTGAAAAGCCACTTCTGGAGGGATCAATATGTCTTGGACAAACCTAGATAACAGGTGTACTGACTTACTACCCCATATCCTAATATAGGTAAATAATTATCCAACATACCAGTTACCCATAGGTTCTATCAAATAAATAACATCCTTTGAAATCTTGGGATCATTTTTCTTGAAAATGATAAAACAAATGACACCAATGAAGTTATCACAAATATCATAGATGTATGGTTTATAATTTTCTTCCTAGAGAATTGAACAATCGATATGGATTGGGGGACTTTATTTGTTCCAATGCAAGTTCATGGAAGGATAAGCAAAGGAAGCACACATAATTTCCATTAGGTATGTTGATAAATAAAATTTGGGCTTCCTTGTAGCTAGAGCCTTATGCTCTTGAGGGAGCGCATCCGTGAGGGTTATGGAAAATATCTGTGGCTAATTGAATATCTTCCCTATAGTTGTTATATGATGGACCAAGGGGGGCCATTCCAAATTAAAATAGGAACAACTGCCAACACCATAGAACCTACAAAGCCTTGACGAGAGCAATTTATAAGGTTCTCTAAGTAGGAAAATTGGGTACAGCCTGTTGGATTTAAGTATAAAACCATCAAGGTCAACCATCCAGGTATTTATAAGAAATTATGGCACATATTTCTACTCGAAGGACTTTATAAAGTCTTGTGTCAGGAGTTCTTGTGGGGTTTTTAATGTATAAATTCTCACAAATGTATCTAGATTGAAAGAATCATATGCAGTCTGGTTGGAGTCCCTAAAAGAGCTAGTTGGGATGTGAAAATAATCAATCATCTTGTTGACACAGATCTGTCGATAGGGGTTCACTTCGCACTATCATCAACAAACCTCAACACAGACTCCCATAGACATCGACCCGGAAAGGTTTTATCCTTTCCAGCAAAACCCGCGGAGCGAGTGAATTCTCACCTGAGATATCTAAGGGGGTTGCAGGAACCACATTTCTGCAATTGCAAGAGGACATGTGTTGGATCGTATACTCTTCTTTATGTTATGGAGAAAACTTCCTATGGCTTGGGGCAGACCACAATAGACAGCTGACTAATAGAAATTAACTCAATTCTCAATTCTATGCTATATAAATGACAATGCTAAGACAATGGAGAATATAACCAACCTCGATCAGGACGTTCAATGTAGATCTCCGTTGAAGCTTCCAATTCGTGCACTTGAACCTGCAAATTAGTCTTGACAGCCAATATACAACAAGCACATAAAATATATGAAAGAAATTAACATCCTCAATAGAAATGGTCCATGATATTATAAGTAAATGCAACCCAATGTAATATAAACAACATTCACAACATTAATGGACGGGAATATGAGTATTTCTATTAATAAATAACAAGAAGTACAATGTGATACGACCTCTTGCCGGCAACTGTAATACCCCAATTTTGACTCTTATGAAATATTGGCTTTTAATGTAAATATTGTATACATGCATTGTATGTTTCCTTAGCGTGGAGCTCAAGGCCAAGGCCCCGCTAGGGTATGTTCGTATTTTATTTAAAATGGACAAGCATTTGATATTTCGATACCCATGTGCTATTAAGACATGGAATATTGTAAATTGATGTAAATATTGATATTGCAATAAAATACCAAAACAGGCCGTGGGAGCAACCAATGAGAAGGGGGCCATGTGTATCCACTAGGGAGTGGTGAGGGGGTTGTGGGGATGAACCATATGTTGTCAAATGTCATTATAAGAACCCATTTGACTTTCCTTAATGACATTTATTTCTGTTGTAAGGAAGTAGTTGAAGATTTCAATCCATGGCTTCAATGGAGCATGGGCAGCCCATAAATTCGTATTTGCAGGTATGGGCTCTGTTTTCTTGTACCACAAGTCACTCTACCTAATAAGAGTTGCTTCTTCCTCATCCCCATCCCATTGTGGAAGTTACCAGCATCAATTTTCATCCAAAAAACGAATGGCCAGCAATGAGAAAAACCAAAAATCGCAACTTTGAAAGAACCCATGTTTTGAAGAGCCAAAAACACCAAGATTTGGTATTTAACAGTAAAATCCAATGGGGGATCCATAGATATGAACCTTGGTGCGAATTTGAGAGTATTAGATACCCTGAAATCCATTGGAAAACCTAGTTTTGTAGCCTAGAAAACCAGTGACGGGATTGAGTTACTTGATGAACAAAATTGTAAGAAATCCAAGTGTGGATGACTGAGCAGAGGTTGGGTTTGCTTGATAAACCCAGTGAAGGATAGAATCTCAAGAATTAGCAGCTAGACCTTTCTATACCCATCCTGAAGAGCACTGGAGGGAAGGGACGCCTGAGGGACTGTGTAGCAGAGAAGGGGACCTTCCTTGTGTTGGGTGTGGTAGGTAATGTGGGTGCCTTGTCTGTTGAATTCATTTGAGATACATGCAGCTCTGTGTTCGAGCTCACTGGCTTAGCATTGCCCTCCTTTGTCTTTCATATGCTTGACAAACCCAACTGTGTGTTGGCTTAGCATAGTTGTTGAGTGAAACCATGGTTGTGAGTGAGCCCAGCTAGTTCCTCCTTAGTGGATACACAACCCAGCTCGGGGGTGATCTCTCAGCTGAAAGAATACAAGCTGGATAGAGATCTATGGTTGGGTGGAACGTTTCTCTCACATAGCCAGTTGTTTGGGCAGCTTCATATTCAAGATAAGTGTTCTCTGTGGTTTAATTTATATGCATTCTATGTTGTACAATGTGTTAATTCGGAATGGTAATTATTCATGTTAATGAATTGATATGAAGTCTATGCATAGCATTGGAATGGAATTGAATCCCTGGATGTTGAATCATCATATGCCTGTGTTAGATATGAGGATGCATTACTATTTGTGTGCTTGCAAATATGTTTATTTCCGCTGTGCTTATTTGAAGTATGAGCCTGCACACACAAGTTTTAAATTGTTATGAATTGTTGAGTAATGTATGGGGGCTGAGATTGTCAAATAAGCCCGGTAGATTGGTCATGTTTCCCTTCCTGGCATCAGATATATGGAAGGGGACGTGACAGCAACCAATATGAACCAAGAACTGGACCTCTCCACTTGTGCCTCCACCACTTCAATCCTCCATGGAATGGCAAACTCAAAATATGATAGGAGTTTGGAAGGTGAACATAAAGGGTTCACAAAAACAAGGATCAATGAGTGTAGACTAAGGTGGAAAATTACGTTGTAACAGATGCCCCTAATGTGTGAGGTCAGAGACTAATGCTACGATGTCCGAAATACATTATAAATCTCAGAAGTGGAGTGATGGAGACATAAGTGGAAGGAGCAGCTCACTCGTCATAATACAATAGTATCCCTGAGTACATGTCGATATAGTACAACAATTGGATACAATGGTCATGAATAGGCAGTACATAGCGAATACATGTCATAAGTGATCATAGCCATGATCCCTCTACAGTAAGATATGGTCTCCTGCTGAAAAGGAAACAACTGGTGAAAACTGGAGGTACAAACTGTTGATATTTGAGAGGTGATATCTCAGATGTAAAGTCACGATCATAAGTAGCATACTGAATTCCACTATCTCCTGGGGTCTTCTACACAAGTATTCGATGGTGCACGTCCCATCAAGTGAATAAAGGAGTTGAGGTTGAACCTGATGTGACATCGTCTGATTACCAGTCAATGATGTATATCGTTAACAGACGCGAGATAACCCACCATTAATGAAAATGGGCATCAAGGCATAGAGTACAATCATCAAAGTGTGAATAGATGTGCACTAAGATGAATCCATCTATCAGGGGACATTGATGTATTCCTAAAACTGTCGATGGCGAGAGAACCTACCACTAATGACTGCAAGCCTCAAGGTACTCAACCAAAATCTAAGTCTCAAGGTCTGGAATAAATGGGTTGAAGTTGACGGAACGAAACTCGTTGGAAGCAGAGCATTAAGGAATCCCCCATCAACCAACACGAGGTACTAGCTATGCTGAAAGATTTGGAAGAACTCAGGTAAAACAGGCTGACTCAATAAGGATGGCTGACATGCAATAGTCAAGAGATCTGAGGAGTGGCCGACTTTGGTTTCAGGACTTCCTTTGAACAAGAGCATGAGAAGATGGATAGACTCAGGTAGCATAGACTCAATATAGACTCTGCAATGCAGGGGGCATCACAAAGGGCTCCATAATGACTGGAAGCTTAACCAATCGGTGGAGTAAACTGAGAAACAAGTACAGCTCCTAAGGTCCAACTATAGTCCCGACTCATAATGTATGGAGTGGAATGAATGCTCTGTTCAAAGGCGACACAACAGCTGCCAACTAGAACTAGTAATCATAATCCTGTCCGACTTTTTGGAATATTTGATTTTTTTTGGTCTTTTTCATATTTGGAAAAGCTTGAAAAATAATAAAATTGCTTATAGTACAACAAGTGAGCGAACGAGTGTCAAATAGCGAGCAGGCTAGTCCTAAGCAGTGGAACATACCTATGAGCAATGCAAGGAAGCATGTGCAGGATGTAGACACTCGAGGGGGTGTTCCCTCAAGGTCATAAGGTCATCAAATTGCGAAGGACAAATGGAAGCTCTACAGGGATCGATAGGGAAAGTGCTCAGGCACCAGGCTAACAATTGAGTAAGCGGGAGCCGACACAAGGCTCAAGTGAAAAGTAGGATGATGTAATGCAATCACAACTTCATATAAATGGGGGAGTCCCTATGGGAGATGGCCAACATAAGACAAAGTAGAGTATGAGTCTTTATCGCAAAGTCATGGCGTAACTACAAAGGACTCCCGTTCCTAAGGACAAACAACCACATGGGCACCATAATGCAAAAGGGGCTTCTAACTAGGGTACCCATGTTCAGAAAGGCCCTACTACTACATAACAACACTTCTATAACAGTATGAAGGCTCTGTGTCAGTTAAGAAGTGGGGTTGCACCTAGGGTTTATGAAAACGTAAAAAGGTCAAATGCATAATGCATGTGAAAATGACATCTAATCTATATGCCAGGTGTGAAATATACCTGTCGTAGGCATGAAACAATCCAAAACAACTCTCGCCGAAGAAATCTGGTCAAAAAATGCTACTCCAAGACATTATATTAGTCCAAAATAGCTTAAAATGGCGGAAACTATAGACAAGTGGGTTTTGAAAATTATAAATAGTAACAAAAAATTACAATTTACAATTCACCGAAATTGGAGTTTTGTGGTTAGTTTTCACCTCGAAATTCAACTTCTGATTCTGGGAGCTACGGGCATCCATTCATCGAACCGTCTGAAGCAGGTTGGTTGTCTCATCCATAGCTTTCATTTGAATGTTTTTATTTCAATTTTCATTGGTTAAAAATTTTAAATGGCCAAGCCCTGAATGGTCATGGCAGTACCCATGGGCTACTAGCATGTGGGTCATGGGTAGGGCAAGGTAATCATGGTCAAAGCATGCGTTGACCGTGGGTACCCACCTCTGTGAGAAAATTAGCTCGCGGGTACAACCGTGGAGTTGGTTTTTTAAATGAAATTGACTAAATTCTTTGCTTTCTCTTCCTCTAGGATGGTTCTAGAGTGGAGAGAGAGAGAACATGACCTTGTTGATGAGGTCATCCATACTGATTTTCCTGCACAGCAAGCGTTACAAGCATGTGGGATTTACAAATTTTGGAACATAGGGGGTTTGAGTGCCCAAAACCTATTGCTCCACTGTTTGATAGATTACTAGGACATAGATGCACAAAACTTCAACTTGGATAGGAAAATACTCTCATTGGAGGTGGATGATATCTACTTCATTACGGGTTTGTCCCACCGAGGTGAAGTGGAAAGCATTCGATCTCGTTCGATGGGTGGTGGGATCAGCATTCCCATCTACATCGAGCGGTACTGTGTACCCAATACTTGGACGGTGGGAAGTCAGGTTCCCATCAGACCCATAGTCGATTTGAGCATGAAGCTTATAGTGGCTACCTTCATGCGGATTACAAGTTCAGCAGCTCTTCACCAAGCATCTAAGCCTGTGATGTTCTATGCCTCCCAGTGTATGCAACCCATGATATATGACTAGTGCACAACGTCACTGGTGTCCATGAAGACCCAGTTAATAGAGTGCAAGCAAGGGGACGAAAAAAACTTTGGATATAGAAGTATCTTATGCAATTTATTCTTTGAGCGAGTTCCGGGGCTCAGCTCGAGGGTTGAAGTCCCTCCTCATAGTCTCCGCGACCCAGCCCTAACCCGGTGGGCAGAGGTCTTGACGCGATAGGGTGGTTTCCGTTAGGCGTCACCATACAAAGCTGATTTATTTCACTGGTGGGACCGACAGGTCATAGCTATAAATGACTACCCCTATGCAGGGATAGACTTCCGCCAGGATCGTGACATGCCACTTCCACCAGGAGCAATGTTTGGAGACATCGGTGAGTTAATCTTTTTAAATTTTTTGTGTATTAATTGTTTTTGGGATTTTTTATTATAGATGAAAATGCAAAAATATTTTTGGTGGTAGTATCACATATAAATATTTCACTATTTGCTCACAGACAAGGGTCCAGTGACACCCGAGGGCTTTCCGAGACATCGTCGACGGGGCAGGGGTGGTGAAGTAGTGGGTGCTGCAGCAGAGCATACACTACAAACTGTGTGGGTCAACCTATCATGGATGACCAATAGGATACCAGGTATAGAGATAGCGTAGCTACCAGAGGATATGCAGCGCCATGTGGTGGGGGTACCGACCAACTGGGTGCGACTACTGCAGCGTATAGAAAATGTAGTACAGTATTACTATCAGACGCATCCTGTCGAGGCGGAGGCTAGGCCTCCTCATAGGGCTTAGACATCTTAGAGTCCCATTTTTGTATCGATATGTATATTTTTTAGGGCTACGGGCTCCAATTTTGTATTATGACACAACCATTTTTGGACATATTATTTATAAAAAACTATGGTTCTTCGGTTCTACTATATGTGTGTATGTACAAATGTATGAATGTATCTTTTATTTGTGTGTTTCATTGTGAATGTGAAAAATGACAATCTAATACATAGTTAGCATATGCATCAGATATATGATTAAAACTTCTCGGAACATGAATGTATGTAATTAAAACAAAATATCGTTCCAAGAGTCTTACCCTTAAGAATTTTCGTAGTAACGTAGGATCCCTCACACGATATTGACCATTCAACTGAGACACAACTAGTTGTGAATCTAGGAGGACTTCTAAGAAGTGGATACCATGCGAAATAGCATCCCGAAGTAGCTCAATCACGACACTATACTCAGCCACATTGTTATATGTAGGACCAAGACAAGCACCTCCTTAAGACACAACTAGGTGGTCAGGTGAATAAATAACCCAAGCAGCAGAAGCAAGTTGCTACGTTTGACGGCTAGCACAATCCGCAAATCCTAAGAACGTACGAGATTCTGCTGACATCTATCAATCAAATGGAAGTGAATCAACAAAGCCGAAAACCAAAAGAAAGCTAAACTATGTACAGAAACAACTATACAATAGTATACAAACGTATTAGCTCGAACTAGAAGTTCAAGCATAATACCGTTTGAGGTAGAGCCCATTTCTAGGCTCCTTCAAGACGTTCCCCTCATAGTCCTCTAATTCATAGGCTCCTTTTCCAAGACACGCTTCACGATGTAAGGACCGTGCCACATGGGGTTAAACTTGCCTGCCCCCAGGGGTTCTTTAGCTTGGTCATATAAGAGGACCAAGTCACCTTCAACATATTTCCTGGGACGAACAGAACTATCATACTGAAACTTGACACGACATTTATTGGCATCTATAGCCATGGCGACATCTCGACGCTACTCGTCAAGCTTCTGAAGGTGGATTAAACGTTGCTCAATACTCGATGTATCAGGGAGGATCTCTATGGCCAATTTAAGCGAAGGGATTTCACATTCAATCAATAAAATTGACTCCACACCGTGTACCAACAGAAATGGTGAGAACCCGGTGGCTATCTTGACTGCGGTTCGATACGCCCACAAAGTACGATATAATATAATGTGCCAGTTGTTCTTGCTTTGTTGGATGTAACGTTGGAGAATGGTATTTAAAGACTTATTGACTACTTCAACTTGACCATTCGCTTGGGGATAGTAAGAATATTAGTGTTCTTGACAAACCCAAGCTTGAGTGACAAATCCTCCATCATTTTGTTGTGAAAGTGACTGCCATGGTGAGTGACAATCTCTTTCGAAATACCGAACCGAGTAATAATCTGATTGAACACGAAATGGGCTGCTGTAGCACCATCGGATTTTAAGGTAGGCATGGCATCAACCCATTTGGAAAAGTAGTCCACGACCACTATGATATGGTGATGCCCCCAGTTGAAGCTGGTTTGCAAGCCATGAAATCCACCCCCCACTTGGTGAAGGGACCAATGGTGATGACTGGATGAAGGGGCGTTGGATGCGAGTGTATATTCCGAGAAAACACCTGGCAAGGGCGACATCTCTTCACAATGTTCACACAATCTTTAAATATGGAAGGCCAAAAATAACCAACTCGCATAATACGTTGGACTGTAGCAAGCCCGAATAAGTGACCGCCACACGCCCCAACATGGAAATCATTAAGCACATGCTCCGCTTCTTCATGAGTCAAGAAACGACGGAGAATAGAATCCTTTCATTGATGATGCAAAGTATTGCCGACGATAGTATAATCTTTAGCATGATGTTTCACACGCCGTCGCTTGTCCCGTGAATAATGCGAAGGAAACTTCAAAGTTCTGAGATATACAATGATATCGCCATACCAAGGGTCTTTCGACGAGATAAGAAACAAGTGTTCTTCCACAAAGGAGTATTCATGGATGACATCCTCATCAAGTCTCGAAAGGTATGACATAAGCTCAGCGAAAACCAATGATTTCACCAACTTTGCCGAAGAAAAATCGAGATCAAACTCTTGAAGGATCACAATCCATTTATTGTACTTCCCCCCTATAAGGCGTCATGATAGCATGAACTGAAACGGATTGATATGCGCTACAACCATGGTTGTTCTAAGCAAGATATAGTGTCGTAACCATTGGACTGCATGAACAATCGCGAGTGGCAACATTTCCACGTGAGTATATCTCAGTTCAGCGTCTACTAGATTTCGACTAAGGTAATAGGTCACATGCTCGACAAGCACATCCTCAACCTGAACTAAGACCATGCCAATCGTCTCTTCAGACGCAGCCACATAAAGTATAAAATATCATACAAATTCAGGTGGAGTAAGCACCACGGATGATAACAAAGCTTTATTAAGGGCATCAAAAGACTGCCGGGCTCGCTCATCCCAGATAAATGGGTGTCTTCCTTCAACAAACGCGTGAAACCTTCGGTAAGATTAGCATAATTGACTACAAATCGACGTAGAAAAGTAGCTCTCCCTAGGAGGCTCTGAAGTTGAAACAAGTTGCACGGAGGATGAAACTGAAGTATTGCCTCAACTTTAAGAGGAACAACTCTAATACCCTCTTTCGAAACTATAAATCCTAGAAGGCAACCTGACCTCAGTACAAAGATGCATTTATTGGGATTCAACTGAATTTTGTAGTGTATACATCATTTGACAATCCAACGGAGGTGCTTGGGGTGGTCCACTCTCTTGCGAGAATGGCCAGCAAGATCATCCAAGAAAACCTCCATTATACTTTTAAGGTCGTGAAAGGCATAGGTCATGGCACGCTGAAACATAGCTCCGACATTTTTAAGGATGAAGGGCATTTTCTGATATGCAAACATACCCCAAGGACAAATGAAAGTAGTCTTATGTTGCTTCTTGGGTTTGATTTGAATTTGGTTATAACCCGAAAAGCCGTCCATGAACGAAAAAATCTCACTTCCCTCACAAGCATCCAAGATATGATCAATGAATGGAGTGGGGAGTCCTTCGGACATGCGTGGTTCAGGTCTCTAAAATTAGTGCATACACGGATCGTTCCCTACTTCTTATCCATAGGAACGGGGTTTGACACTCATTTGGTAAGGGGAACGGGGTAGATAAAACCATCTTTGAGTAGTTTCTCCACCTCTGCCTTGATAGCGGCTACCTTCCTAGGGTTAACAGCATGAAGATGTTGTCGAAATGGTTTAGCAAGAAAATACATTCCAATATCGTGCTTGAAAATACTGGGGTCTATTCCTGGCATCTCCTCATATGAACAGGTGAAAGCTTCCCGAATTTCAGTAAACAATTTGGTGTAAATGGAAACATCCTCAGAAGAGCAATCATCACCGATGTAAATGTTCTCAATATTTCTGGGAGTGTGAGAGATGTTGATCGGATTAGTCAAGGAAATATTAGCCATGTTCCCCTCCGCATAAATCTCATGTGAGCCCAAAAGAGCCACAGCATGACCAACCATCTCAGCAAGAGTCGTCCTAAACTCTTCTTGCTCGGTGAGGTCGAGTTTGGGAAGAAAATGAGAGTGATGATGCATATCCTCCCAAGGTCTCTCACTACCACACATGGCCTCGAGAATAGCTTCATCCGAAGGTAAAGTATCATCAAGGCAATCGTACGAATAAGATGAGTCGAATGCCCAAACCGGAAGCATAACGGGATGTTCCTCCTTTGTACGTGAAGAAGAGAGATCCAGCTCTACCTTGGCTTGTAGAATATCTTGATAAGCAAGCTTAGCAGTAGGCAGTGGCATAGACATCCCGACATGCGCAATGTCTCCAGACGTAGAACTCGTGAACGGTAAGGTCCATGGATCATCAAAATATGAAGTCCGGAATGGTACATTATGCAATTGAGAAGACGCATTGTCGGAAACAGTTCCAATAAAATTAATGGGTGAAGGGAAGTCATAAGATCCCATCAACGAAGGATATAATCCGACACCCATGTTCCCAGTTTTCGGCTGAGAATCTGTAACCTGCAGGACTACTGATCCTGTGGATGCCGTGGGAGAAGGATTAACGAAATCCAACTGATCGATTGTCACAATCTTTCCTTCGTGTGGAAAGCAAATAACTCTGAATATAGTAGACACGACATATTTCATAGCGTACATCCAATTCCGACCCAGTAGAAGGTTGTAGTCGATGGGCGCATCAACCACCTCAACTTCAATAGGCACAGGTTTACCTCCCAAGTGGACTACAAGGGAAGGGATAATCCCATGCGGCTTAAATGACAGACTGTCAAATGCAGTGAGCATGGTCCTAGTCGTACGTAGAGGAGGAGAGCCAAGAGCTTTCCAACAAGCTAAAGACATCACTGACACGGAAGCACCTTCATCAACCACCGTTCTCTTGACAAATTTTTGAAGGCACTCCACATGGATTTGAAAAACCACGTGGTAAGGTAAACGAAGTTGAACATCAGTAGTGTCAAAATTGATAATGTTGGGACTCCCCCCATCCTGAACTCCTAAATCACTCAAAAGGGCATACCTTTGAGAAGGACACGCCTATAAAACTTTAAGAGCCGACATGGCACACGAAGTTTGGCCCAAATATTCTACAATGGAGTAGTTCTGGGAGGCTCGAGCATTGGGATTATGCGTAGAGAGATTAAGAACACCTTTCGGTATCCGCGGCATAGTATAGGGCTTCTCAATATGCAAGGAATTATCAGGAGGAAGGGGAGGATCATTCCCCATATTCAGTTGTGGTGCACCATAATCACGTTGACGAGTACCAACACTAACCTCCAATTGGACCATATTCACACATCCATAACCACTAGTATTGGAAGAAGATGTTGGAGTCTCATTAGGTCCATAACTAGTGGCGGGAGCATGCAAAGCCATGTTCTGATGATGAGGAAGGGGATCCTTCAACATAGTTGGGCTCTGTGTAAGATGCTTCGATGCTTCTTCAATTCGAGGACACAAGTGAGTAAGATGATCTTCCCCACAAAGCTTGCAAGGGAATTTCACCTTACGCCTAGGTTTACGGTCCTCACCAGCATTTCCGCTTTCCCGAGGAGGGTTGGCATTCTCCTTATTAGGGGTATTGCGATTAATATTATTGTTCCCATTGTTTCCACCCTTATGGTTGTTTCTCCCCTTCTTCTTACCGCCAGGCTGCTGGTTACCCGATGGGTTCGGTGTTTGCATAGTGTGTACATTGGACGATGGGGTGGAAGTGGACAAGGTGTGAACCTGTCCGAGAGTAGACTGGTTAAGCGACAAATTTTTCATTTGGTTAGCCACCAAATCTATAGGGAGAGTACTTGCAGATCCCACAATGCCATTGGCATGTGGTCCAGGAACTAACTTGGGCTCATGTTGTGTTCATACTGCATCAGGAATAATGTCATATAAAATGCCAGACTGAGAGTATAATAAATCTAACTGCTAGACTTTTAAGATGGCTTGTTCCTTAGTCATAATACCGGACATCGAAACATCCTTAGTAATATATGGAAGTAGAGACTTGAGAAACCATTCCAATAGAAACTCTGGAGGAATGTTGGCTTTCACTAACCTCTTCCATCGACACCACTCTTGAACGTGGTCAGAAATATGTGTGGCCTTATTCTCACGGAAGGTAGACAAAATTTCAGTACTAGTATCATAATGAACCGACAATTGGAAATGATCCAAGAAAACCAAAGCAATATCATTGAAACCACTATAAGTGTCCCCAGGAAACTCAACATACCACTTCGCGGTTGCCCCCATGAGGGTGCATTGAAATAGTTGTAATCGAACGGAATTGTGATTCAATGAGTTGGAAGAGAACCAAAGGTGAAATGTTGTGACATGATCACCTGGATCCTCACCAACTTTCCCCTCAAACTTAGGAATGTCCGAAGGGAGATTGGTAGGGACCGGAGGCCAATTTGGGTTATGACACACCGGATCATTCGTGAGCTTTGAAAGATCCGGAAGATTCAGACGTGCAAGGAACGAGAGCTGGGACTGGAAGGCTTGATTATAAGCTCCCATAAAAGGTTTATTGTAAGAACCTAAACGATAAGAAGGACCATAAGATTGACCATGAGCATTAAATTACTGATTATATGGACTTGAGTGACCATAAGCTTGACCATGGCCATAAGGTTGATAACCTTCTCCGACCTGACTCTTGTGAGAGTAAGCAGGTATATATGTGTTTTGAGCACCATATTGAGGTGGGTTGTAATGGTGTCCAGCACCAACTTTGTTGTAGTAAGGGTTACCACGATAATTATGGGGCATATACATACTATTCATAGTGGGAACCGTGTTGTAATGACCATGATTATAAGGTATGTTCCCACCCCCAACATAAGCATTATTAGTAGCGTGAGCAGTCATGTGGTGACCATAAGTATGAGATGTATTCCCAACCCCAACATTGGTGTTACTAGTAGCAAGAATGGTGGTGTTGTGACCATGAGGATAAGGTATATTCCCACCTCCTACATTAGCATTACTAGTAGCAGAAACAGATGCAAAAGTATGTACTATATGTCCACCCTCGTGATTGGGAGGAATGTTAACATTCACGAAAGTGGTCCTAGGTTGACGGATAGCGGCATGTGTATTATGCTATGGATGGCGAGTCGCATTGCAAACAATGTTCCTATTAGGATGGGTAGCCCTAGGAGGCGGCGTTCTTCCAACATTAGCATTGTTAGGAGGAATGTGACCGGTTTCCATACTGTGTGTGTGAGTGGAAAACGTGGTGCCCCCGATGAGGGTATGTCCCCCAGTGGGTGCAGTGTTTCTAACACCATGACTGGTGCCAGCATGACTACCAAATGCAGTGGAAGGATCAACTGTGTTGTAATCTGGCATACCAAAAGAGAACGGGGTAGGATTGGTCGTAGGACCTGCGTCATCATGTAACTATGGCATCCTATAATGGAAATAATGTGGATTCAAAGGATCGAACGGGTCATCCTCGGGTGGATCCAGACCAAACAAATTAGGTTGGGTCTCGGATGGCTCCAGACCAAACAAACTAGGTTGGGTCTCAGGTGGATCACCCCCCCATGCCTCGCGAGGAGTAGGGGTGTTTGAAGTGTGTTCGACTCTACCTGATGGAGTCGTAGAGATTTCTCCCATGTCAGAGTGTGCAGTCATGACGTCGATGATGTATGTTTCGTAAGAATCCGAAGACTTGGAGGGATCCCGCTGGCGTCCCCTATCAACACGGCATGAAATCTTGGCAGCGGGTAAGCTATCCAATCGACGAGATCAGAGGAGAGCAGGACTCTATGCCACGATATCTCTGGAGAGACTATAAAATCATAGCGTCCCCTAATGGCCAAACTATCGATCAAAAACAGAAAATCAAGAGCACACACCTAGAGAAACTACAGCCAAGAGCAAACAAATAGAGTGGCTAAATGAACTCCCGACACTAGAGCTGGTATGTCTCGCCTAGGAGAGGCTTGAGACTCCCAAACTGTAGCCAGTGGTAACAGAATAAGTTATAGAGGCTCCCAGGCTTCACTGCATGCAAAAGGTCGGAACCCTCGGCAACAAACAACTATGTTGTCCAGCCCCTATCTGACTCAGGACACAACTAGTATAACCACTGCAAGCAACCTGTGCGATACCTAGGTAAGGAAACTATGGTCACCACAGTATAACCAATGCTCAGGGGGATAGTCGCAGGTGGGATCCATCATATGGGAAGGGTAACTAAGCCTAAAAATCAAGAGGGTCAAATCCCCCAAGAGTCCCCAGATACGAACAAATCCTGGAAATATCTCCCACGTTTGGCCAGTATTGGAGGGCTATCTCCGTAACCAACCTCCCGTGACCTCATGCTTAACTCTGTTATGAGTAGAGCTTCCTGAGAACACCGATGTAAACCATGGATTTCATCACTCCCTGGTCAGACACATAATGTTTCGTCTAGTATTCTTGGATTGTTTACTCACAATGATCTATTACAACACTCTAAACCTATGCTAGTTGGTGTACCCTATAAATAAAATCATTCTTATCAATTTTAGATTAAGCGTTAATTTTAATGGCTGTGGTTACTCAAAGGATATGATCGTGAAAATAATGATGTATATGACTCAATAGCACTTGGGATTCACTCAATAAATTGCCATCATAGCACGTTCGTTCGTGGCATATGAAACAATACTTAACTCTTCCCTTGACAAACTCAAAATTCATGATTTCTTGGATTCTCGGCCGCTAGGTCGGAGTTGAATCCTCTTACACGGACCACTTCGCCTTGACCCTGTTCATACCAAAACTTCACAAAAATTTACCCCAAAAATTTACCTGGCCCACGGACCCTAAACACTCACATGTGGCTCGCCTCGAGCCACTTCAAGATTGTACTCATGGGGTCCTAGACTTTGCCTGGAATCTTGCAAAATTATGCTTCAATTCTTCGACAGTCTGCTGAAATTCATCCTAATGCTGGTATTCTTATTGCACTACATCCCTTGTTAGGTGAACATTTGTCTCTTGTTCACCCAATTCAGTTTCTTCCTACACTTTGTTGCTTGTAGTACTGATGATTTGCAAGACCTTCTATGTTTAACCCTACAACTCCTCAGCCAATTCAATTCACCATTGCTTCTAAACTCTCAGTTGGTTAACTTCCTACTTGAGCTTCTTGTTTTCTGCTAGATTAATCATTTTACCAGTAGGTGACAGAGTCTTCAGTTGATTTTTTAAATCTATTATTTTTTTCTATGTCTCTTACAACCTAGCATTAAGAATCTTCATCTCTAGATCATCTAGTAATGTATCCCACACCTGTGTGGCCTCTTTAAAAAACATTCACTTTCACATCCTTTAATGGTTCTGACTGCTTCAGTAACCTCCTCACTTCGTTGTGTTGTTACCTCTGGTGGAGTACTTGGTACCAACTTCGCCTCTAACTCACCAATCTTTTTGTGGAACCCCGAAAGGACTCCAAAAAGTCTCTTCACCTTCTCTTCAGTATCCATGTCATCGAACACCTCTATCTCAGGTACTGCACGACAAGCTACTATGACAACATTTTGTAGTTTCTCCTTCTCTTTTACAACCTCTTCCCGCTCCTTCCTCAATTTCTCACATTCCACTTATAGTGTAGTATGCTACATCCTATACTTGATCATTTCCTCATATGTATTTTATTCTCTCACCTTGATCTCCTCGACAAGGCTCCTCTAAAGGTTCTACAACATGAACATGGGAAATACTGAAAACTTTAGATTGATATAGTTCAATTTGTGAGCTTATTCCTGTACGCCCAGATCACCAAAAGTAAATGCTCTTGGTAGAAATTGTACTTCCATTCTTGTCATAGCAATAGATTCCTGTGGAATTTCCTCCTCCTCCGCTCTTCCCTAAGTCTACCTTGAATCTCCCTTCCGAACTGGAGCTAAACTAAGTCCCTAGATAGCTCGTTAGAGTCCTTCAAGCTGATCCATTACCCCTCCAAATAGATGCATATTCTTTCTTCGGCTAAATTGGAGGTTTCTTATGTGACCTCCTTCATGTGATCATACAAAATGCTTATGTCATCCTCTATCAATTCCATGACAAAATTTTGCTTCTTTGCCTTCAATTTATTCATTCTCCCTCGTGCTACAGTTGTCACTTTTCTCTTTCTCCTGGATCTAGATCTGATTCTGTCTTACTTGAATCCCAATCTTCTTCCTCATATATATTTTAAGTATGGCTATGTCCCCTGATGATCCCAGTAATATGGGAGTCTTTAACATCACCATGCGTTTCATGTTACTCCTGCTTCAACTCATCCATTGAAATTTGTTCATATTTGACAAGGTTCTTCCATTCTATTAGCCATTCATCTATAATTGCAAGCATATCCTGCTCCGATAATTTAAAAGTTTTCACCAACCATTGTTTATCTGGGTCATGTCGCGCCTGGACATACATGTGGTGAGGTCCAAAGATAAACTTGATAAACACCTTGAATTTTACAATCAACTACTTTTCTATTCGCAGCACCATAGGGACACGATGTCGAATTGCTTCCAAGTGCATATAAAATTGCACATTGTTCTCTATCCATCTTTGGTGCTCATCATTGAACCACAAGTTGGAATACCACGTGAGGAATCACTGACCAGGTCGACAATCCATGGATTGATATTCCTCTGGTTCCTCCCAAGCAATGAACCTCTACTTTGAACTAATTTTAGTATCTTCCTGCCCCGCATATGATCTCTTCTTATTTGGAGGTTCCGCTAGAGCATGGTTCGACATGATTTCTGGCTTCTGTTACACTAATGGAGTGGACATGTAGGAAGAAACTTCTGGAACTTATATTTTCTTAGCACTTACATCGGACATGGATGTTTCCATTACTTTAGACTGGGATTCGAATTTCTTCAAAACTCTAAGGCTCTTGGCTCTTTGGATATCATCTTTCTCAATGCCCTCAATCATTCATGAAACAATAGAGCGATCCTTCACTCTGGTCGGATTTTAAATTCATCCTTTAATATGTCCTGTCAATTCTTTTCCCCCAAAATTTAGTAGATCGAACCAAATCTTGGGAAATGATTACCCTTTTCGGTGGAAATCATGTTCACTCATGCATGTCTTTTTTTCATTTAAAGAAAGATGATCCACTAACACCGCTACCTTTCACGCAATTAATATAGCATTTATTGAACATTCTAGCTACTATGACATAACCTTGACTTCGACAGAAATATGAATTATGTACAAATTCCTACTATGACTGAATAATCTTCGACAATTTAAACTTCAACTTAACTAACTTCGACAAACCACACTATGACTAACTACACTTCAAAAAAAATTTGAACAATGACTTCAACACTAACTTTTCTTTCACACTAAAATAACTCGGAGTTTCCTAATTTTATTTATTTATTTTTTCAATGATATGTACAGATATTTCCACTACAAGAAGGTGCAATTTTTCCTATAAGGTTTCATTCGACTTCCACTGACCAATCCCTTGAGGATTGCTCCATGTAGATTTTTCAATTGTACAACACCTCCCTCTGTGATATAATTAATCACATATGACCCCAACCAGTGTGTTCTAAACTTACCTCGATTCTTGAAAAACTTACTATCATACATGAGTACTAGATCTCTTCTTTCAAACTGCTTCCTTGTGATGTTCTGATCATGCCATGCCTTATCTCAATATTTTTGCGCTTGCTTTTGAAAACCTAGGATTAACTTATGTTCGTCCAATTGTAGTAGTCGTGACAACCATTCTTAGACAACACCCGTGTTTGATATACCCATAAATGAAACAACCCGTAAAATTTGCATGATGTACTCCATTGGAATAACAACATCCTTGCCATACACAATTTTGAATGGGGGCTGGCACATTAACTTCTTACACATTGTCCTATATTCCCATAAGACTGCAGGAATCCTTAAGTACCAATCATTACGGTTCATATTGCATACCTTCGTCAAAACATGTTCTAGTATCTTGTTGAATGCTTCGACAGTCCCATTAGCTTGTGGATGATATGCGATGTTTTTCCGGTGATGAATTTGAAACTCCTAAGTAAGTGCTTCAATAATCTTGTTGACAAAGTGATATCCTTGATCACTCAACAGAACTCGCGGAAAACCAAATCTAGTTTCTACGTTTTGAAATAAGAACTTTGCAGTAGTTGTAGCACTACTATCCTTTACTAGTTTAGCTTCATCCCACCTGTTCAAGTAGTCTGTCACGGTTATAATATACTGTGCTCCTGATCTCTTTGTAGGGGGATTAATTGTTCCTATGAATTCAACAACCCATTTCTCAAAAGGATGCAAAGTAAGTTGTGGCACTAATGACATTTCATCCATTCCAGTTGATTTCCCTATTCTTTGAGAAAATATCACAAGATGGACAATACTTCTTAGCATCCTTATGCAGTGTGGGCCACCTGATTCATGCTCATAATATCTTCTGGGAAGTGCATTTTCCTGCGTATTGGCCTCCTGGGACTCCTTCATGAGATTCGGCCAAAACCATTGGTTGCTCATGCTTCATAACATAGCACCTCAGTACTTCATCTGGTCCTAGCTCATATAATTGACTAGCTATCAACTGATAATCCATTGCTTTTACAACCACGTGTTTCTTTTGATTGAAATTCAACCCTACTGGTGTCATTCATGTTGTTAAAAAGGTTATTATTTCTTCAATATATGCATCTACCATGCTGACCAAAACCAGCTGCGCATCCGAGAGGTTGTCATCCAAATTAGCTGGCTCTTCCCCTATTTCCAACCTCGATAGATGGTCAGGTTCTGCATTTAGCCTTCCTGGTTTGACTATGATTTCAAGTTCATACTCTTGAAATAATAAGATCCATCTGCAGATTCTCCCCCCCAACACCTAATTGTTAACTAAGTACCTTAAAGAAGAATGATCAGTGAACATTTTAAAGTGACCCCCTAAGAGGTCATGCCTAAACTTTTGCAGTGCGTAGACCATGGATAACCCTTCTCTCTCTATTGTAGTGTGTTTCTTCTCTACAGTGGATAGCTTCCTACTGGAAAATGCAACTGGATGATCAATAGCTCCCTCTCCTGGTTGAGCCAAAATTGCACCCAACGCATTGGATGAGGCATCGACATGAACATGAAATTCTTTCTTTTAGTTAGGGAACACTAAAATATGCATAGTCAACATGTCAACATGTATGCTAACTGTTGGAATTGATGTAGAGACCAAAGTGGAAGCATTGCTACCTCCTGACAACCATTTGAGGTTGCGTTGATGTATTCCCTTGTTCTCCTGATGAAGCCATAGGGTCAAGTGTTGAATTTTGCACATTATTGAAATATATGGAAAAAGGATTGATATAATTGTTATTTTTTTTTAGCATTAATTCAACATACTCTAGGATATTTACTGAGAGAACAACATGTACAGCATATCAAGCATATCAATCACAACAAGCAATCACAAGAGACAATAGACACACAGATTTTCCTTGGGGAAAACCATAAAAGTGAAAAACCCCAATAACTTCCTCAGAGATAGATAGAGAAATGATACAAAACCCAAGCATAAGAGATAGTCTCCTAGAAGCAGCTTCTGCTCCTCCACTAGTGTGCCACTCTCCAATGAGTGTATGAGTGAGAAAGTGAATGAATCAAATAGAGTGCCTCCCGCACTCTATTTATACTTGACTTGACTTGCCTAATAACTTTTTCTAGGTCGGCCTCAACTTAACCACTTAACATAATGCTGACAGGGCCGACCCCCAATAGGGTGGTCTAATAACCCTTTGACCCACATGACTTATACAGGGCCGACCCCATCAAGGTGGTCTAATAACCCATCAAGTATAAGTTACGACACTTACAATATAAATGACGACACTTCCGTATAGAGGAATAATAACATCTCTATAGGAATACAACATTCATATGTGAAATACATTCCGAAGTTAAAAATACATCAACACTCCCACTTAACTAGGAAGGTCTTTCTCGACGCATATCTGCTAGCACAAGTCTTCTTCTCTAGATCATCATCATTGGATCATCGTCATCGAATCATTGTCATCGTCACTGCTACTGCTATCTCAATCAATCTCAAATCTACTCGTCATAGGAAGTTCTAAAGAGCCAACCCTTTTTCATGTTGGATGTAGGCCCACCACCTGTAGGTCTTCATCATTATCGACCATACTATGGATCCCAGGACTAATTACGTGTGTCAAGAAAAACCTCGAAAGAGCATGCCAGGACTGATTACGAGCATACTGCTCAACCTATCGGATCTCCCAGGACCTTTTACATGCCACTGCACAACCTGTCCACGGCCACAGAGTATCATCCTGATACTCATGATCATACTGATCATAACATTGTTCATGAAGCACAACCCAAATGCACATCACACAACATTTACATTCACTAGCATGGGAAAACACTCTTCAACCATCTGTGAAAGGATCAACACTTATATCTACACCATGGGAAGACACACTTCAACCATGCGAGAATGGCATCGCACTTATATCCATAGCCATGGGGAGACACACTTCAACCATGCTAGGAATGGCACAACACTTATATCGCAGCCATGGGAAGACACACTTCAACCATGATCGAATGTCACATCTCTTACATCAACGACCATGGGAAGACACACTTCAACCATGTTGAAATGGCCACAACACTTATATCATAGCCATGGGAAGACACATTTCAACCATGCTTGAACGGCATAGCTCTTACATCAACGACCATGGGAAGACACACTTCAACCATGTTGGAATGGCCCCAACACTTATATCGTAGTCATGGGAAGACACACTTCAACAATGCTCGAATGGCCCCATGTGCATCTGTGTTTTCAGAAATCATCACAAATAATCTAACAGATTATGTAATGTATCGACCTGATACATATCATCTCATATTATCATCCTGATCATCATCATAGCATCGTCCTGATGCATATCATCCAGAGTATCGTCCTGATACTCATCACACATGATCATCCTGATCATCGTCATTGCATCATCCTGATGCATATCATCTAGAGAAACATCCTGAAGCTCATCATCCATGATCATCCTGATCATACAATGCATCCACCTGATGCATACCAAGTATCTACCTGATACATATACATATACATTATCCAACTGATCATACCAAGCATCCAACCGATGCATATACATATACATATACATTATCCAACTGATCATACCAATCATCCAACTGATGCATATATATATACATGATCCAACTGATCATACAAAACATCCATCCGATGCATATACATATACATGATCCAAATGATCATACCGAGTAGCAACTGGAGCATCGTCCTGATGCTCATCACACAGTGCTTACATCCACAGCCATGGGAAGGATCCTCCTCTCACCATGCTTGGAATGGCTTCTGCAAATGTGTCCCATCACTTCTTCCTCGAAGTATCTTCAATCTGAAGAACACCAAGCCTCCCTATGAAGTACTCAAACTTCACTCTGGCTAGTGGTTTCGTCAACACATATGCAACCTGCTCATCTGTCGCAACATACAGGAGCTTCACTACTCCTCTCTACACCATATCCCTGATATAGTGATATTTTATCTCAATGTGCTTCGACCTGTCATGGAACACTCGGTTCTCAAACAGCTTCACACAACTCTGGTTGTCACAATAGATACTAGTAGCATCCAATGGGAGATAAAATAACTCAGACAGTAGCTTCCTCATCCATATTGCCTCACAACTAGCCGAACAAGATACAACATACTCTGCTTCGGCTGTACTCAGTGCTACATAGGATTGCTTCTTTCTAAACCAAGAGATCACACCTGATCCCATACTGAAGCAACCCCCAGAAGTGCTCTTCCTATCTGCAGC
Source organism: Larix kaempferi (assembly GCA_027924585.1). Taxonomy (NCBI): domain Eukaryota; kingdom Viridiplantae; phylum Streptophyta; class Pinopsida; order Pinales; family Pinaceae; genus Larix; species Larix kaempferi. The sequence continues at coordinate 4,261,085 of BSBM01001217.1, forward strand.
ACTACCTGCTCAATCCAAATCAACATAACCCTGTAGGTTAAACTTTTGATTTGCATCATACTTGAGCCCATAATCAATTGTACCCTTTAGGTACCTCAGAATATGCTTTACAACAACCAGGTGAACACCTCTCGGATCCATCAAGAACTAGCTCAATGTGTTCACTGCAAAGAAAATATCTAGTCTAGTGTTCTTCAGGTACATTAAGGATCCAATCATTTGATGATACACCGTGACATCAACCGGATCAGATGAAGCATGACACAGAAGCTTCAGGTTCGATGCCGTAGGTGTGGCCATGGCCTTGCAGTCCATCATCCCGAACCGCTTCAGGATCTCTACTACATAGTTCCCTTGTCCAAGGAAGATCCCATCTGTACTCTGCCACACCTCCATGCCTAGAAAATAGTGCATCACCCCCAAGTTCTTCATCTCGAACTCGGAAACAAGCTTCCTCTTCATGTCGGCAATCACTCTTTCCTCACCAAGTCCTAGGAGCTTGCTTCAAGCCATACAAGGCTTTCTTCAGTTTGCACACATGAGTCCCTCTTTCTGGGAGAAGCCACGAGCTACAAACCTTGCTTTGTATTTCTCCATGCTAATATCTGCAGCATGCTTCATCTTATAGATCCACTTGGAAGTCACAATAGAATTCCCTTCAGGTCTTGGGACCACATCCCAAACATCATTCTTCATGATCAACTGGTATTCCTCGATCATGGCATTCTTCCCGAATCCTGGGAACTTCAGATTCCTCAATATCTTCAATAGATAGCTTTGTTGCTGGAACAAAGGTTGTAGTCCTTCTTTTGTAGGTGATGGTATACGATCTTTCCTACAAGACAAGTTAAATTGCATGATTAGAAAACATCTCATAGTTTTCAGAACAAATTCTTACACATAAAGAAATATGTCATACAATCATGCATTTAATTTAGCCAATGCTTCAATACAACATTTATCCATATCCTGTAACTTTCTAGATGCCTTCCAATCTCTACCAGAACATTGTTAAGAGTGTGCACAATTCCCAACATGTCAGCAAAGAGACTTCATTCTAGATAAGTAGCAATGGAATGTTGTAGAGTGCCATATGCCACTTACCCATCGCATGCATATTAGTAGTATACTGTTCATTAATGCAATTATTCTAATATGCATAATACACAACCTAAGCATATACATCATTGAACAATATCATTTAAACAATAAGAATTGATAATTCAAATACTTATCTTTGTTTGTTTGTTGGGTGGACTCCCTCTCAATCTTTGTTTCCTTGTAGGAACTACTGGAGTGTGCTCCCTCTTGATCTTTGCTTCTTGGATTACCTGTCCTTGAACTTATATCCATCCTCGATCACTATGCATGCTTACTAGTATCATCATTGTGTTATCCTCGAGATCTCATACATAATCATACATTCATTAGTATAACCTTAATACTATCAAAACACAATAATCTTAAACATGTATAGTCATGATCATTTCAAACACAGATAATAAGCATTAGTATTCAAGGTTTATGTAGGACTTTTCTGGTTAGTCATATCATTAATCAAAGTAAGGAACATAATATGCATAAACCCTAGATTACTCAAACTTGTAACTTCATGAGTAATCATTATCAATCATACAAAAATATAAGATCCTTACATAGGTTAGGATTCTAACATACCTGGTCATCATATTTGCTAGTTATGTCTAGCAATGTTTTTCTTGTTCTCTTCAATGACCTACATAACTCATAAGTTAACCGTTGTAGAACCAAATTATGCATACCTCTATGTGAGCCATGACTATGGATGAGTCTTTGTCTTCATATCACTATGGTCTTGATCTAGGACTTGATTTGTACCTTCATGTTAGCGGATAACATTATCCTCACACAACACCACCGTGCATTAGTACAGTCATAATACAATCATAAGTGTCATAACCCTAATCAATGAATGTCTTCTATCATGCATTCATACTTTTAGTAGGGTGATAAGACTAGTCTAAAATTAAACATGATTGTTACTAAACTCAATAACATGAGGATAATCATATTATAAACTTAATCATGAACATATTTCAAAACATACCTGTAAGTCATACCTATCAGATTGCTTGTAGTAGTTGTTGTTGTTGTTCCTTTTGTTCTTAGGACAATCTGAGGAAAAGTGTCCTCTTCTTGGTATGTACTGTGAGAGGTTGATCTTCATTCCCCATCTTCTCTTCTCGAGCTACAATCCGAGCTTCTTCCTATGAGAATTCTTCCCATAGCTTACTGAAAGAGATAATTTTTTTCCTAGCACAAATTCCTTAGATGAAGGAATCCCATGACCTAGGATGGCCATTAAGAGTTGTCATTACCACTTCTCCATCCTCCATAAATTCTCCCACAACTTCAAGTTGTTATTTTATCTGGGAGACCCTTGAGAAATAAGATTGCATGGTCTCCGCATTTTGGAACTTGATATTCTTCAATTGATTCCTCAAGGTCATCTTCCGATTTATATTCTTCCCTTCAAATAGCTTGGTCATGGAATCAAACATCTCCTTAGGTGTCTTTAGAGATGACACATGTGGCATGAGATGGTTTTTGATAGAATCAACAATGATCCTTTTAGCCTTGACTAAGTTCCTCTTGTGTTAGGCCTTAGTCTCTTCTCCCTCTTGGACATGAACCCCTTCACTTATGTAGGTGTCCAACTCACTCTCTTCTAGAATTAACCCAATCCTATACTTCCATGCTCGGAAGTTATCATCCCCTTCAAGCTTATCCTCAAGCTTGGTGTGGTGAAACATCTTAAAGAGTACTTCAAATGAAATAGAAAAGATTTAGGTCTTACCACTTGATTTGCAGAAATATGGATCTCGAGCTGGATTAGGATTTGTTAGAGAAACCCTAAAAATTCAAATTTTGAATTTCAAACTTCTGAAAGGATATAAAGATGCACCTTGATGAGATGATCAAGCAGGTATACTCAAAATTTGAAAACTACAAAGTTTCACCCCTCAAATTTGCTTTTCAAACTTCCGGATTCACTAGGGAGGACCCTGAATTAGGGTTTGATCTTCCCGGAGCTTCATCCATCGAAAAATTTTGATCTTGGTCTCTAAAATTTGATTTTCAGAGGATCTTCCAGCCATGGTCTTAGATTTCAGAAATTCCAACTTTTGCAGAAGCCCTAATTTCTGGCTTCACTAGAGAGGACCCCAAACTAGGGTTTGCTTTTCCCAGAGATTCACCCAACCAAAAAGTTCGATCGAAAGCTCTAAACTTTGATTTTTCTGAGGAGAATCCATCCTTGGTCTCAGATTTCAGAAATTCCAACTTTTGCAGAAGCCCTAATTTTCGGCTTCACTAGAGAGGACCCCAAACTAGGGTTTTATTTTCTCGGCGCTTCACCCAACCAAAAAATTTGATCCAAAGCTCTGAACTTCGATTTTTCCAAGGAGCTTCCAGCCATGGTCTCCGATTTTAGAAATTCCTATTTTTGTGGAAGCCCTAATTTTTGGGGCCAAAAATGAAAGTGCCCATAATTGAATTTTGTTTGGACAAAATGATGTGCCTTGCTGAAGAGAGTCAATCTACCCTACTTCCTTTCAAGATCTGTGGAGAGAAACCTAATAAACAAGAAGCCCTAGCTTTCACAACTGCACAGTGTCTTCTTCTCAGTTTAGCTCTGATTCCATGTTAATTTTTTTGAGCATTAATTCAACATACTCTAGGATCTTTACTGAGAGAATAACATGTACAACATATCAAGCATATCAATCACAACAAGCAATCACAAGAGACAATAGACACACAGAGTTTCCTTGGGGAAAACCATAAAGGTGAAAAACCCCAATAACTTCCTCGGAGATAGATAGAGCAATGATACAAAACCCAAGCATAAGAGATAGTCTCCTAGCAGCAGCTTCTCCTCCTCCACTAATGCGCCACTCTCCAATGAGTGTATGAGTGAGAAAGTGAATGAATCAAATAGAGTGCCTCCCGCACTCTTTTTATACTTGACTTGACTTGCCTAATAACCTTTTCTAGGTCGGCCTCAACTTAACCACTTACATAATGGTGATAGGGCCGACCCCCAATAGGGTGGTCTAATAACCCTTTGACCCACATGACTTATACAGGGCCGACCCCATCGAGGTGGTCAAATAACCCATCAAGTATAAGTTACGACACTTACAATATAAATGACGACACTTCCATATAGAGGAAAAATAACATCTCTGTAGGAATACAATATTCATATGTGAAATACATTCCGAAGTTAAAAATACATCAACAATAGTCTATTGAGTCACTGATGTGAAGTACAACTGGGTCTAAATGACTTGCCAAGGGTTGGTTTACGTGAGTAGCTGTGTCATTCTCTAATGTTTCAATTTCAAATGGAGCAAGATCATCAACTATTTTTGTGTTTTATTCGTTATGTAATGGTGAAGTTTCATTGTTTGTTTGATGTTGTTCTTCTCTATTATTGTTAATTGAATCTAGAAGTTGTTTAGTTTCCAAGTCACTAGAGTGTGTTTTTTGTATTTGTCTCTGTCATTTAGCAAGGCCTTCAAATTCTGGTGACTCACCTCGCTGCTACCATGACTGGTAGATAGGGACAGTAACCACTTTGAATACTTTGATATAAGGATTTGCTTATAGTATTATACTTAATCAAAAATATAATCAAACAATACCAAAGGAAATCTAGACTCAGCAAAAAAGCAAAGTGTCCACACAGTAAAAATGTCCTATGAATCTAAGAAAGCAATCTACTTTCCCAAATAAACGAAGATTAGTGAAAATATGGATTATAGGTCCTTCCAAAACTAGTAGCTCCTGATGGATATCAAGCCTCAAACAATTACTAATAACGAAGGTATGAGAAACAGTTACAATAAACTTTAATCACCAAAGGTGCAAGTATTGGTTCTTGACCAATCACCCTCCCAAGGAGTCAAAGCTTCAATTTTGTCTCCCATACCATAAGTGTCCCCCACTCACCATAGCCATGATACATCCTAAGAATAGAAACTAAGTTTACCACTTCACAATCGACGGCCAGGTGGAATATTTGTAAGTCTAGGACAACTCTCATAACCAGGCACTCCAGAAGGTGATATCACCCCGAGGAATTTGTTGGTGTCTTTAATTGTTCAATTAATTAGGAAACCAAAGTCCTCAATACATTAATTGTCAACCCAAGGAAGTCTAGTTATTTCAAAGGAAATCAAGCAAAGTCTATGCATAAACATTAAGCTTCTAACACTAATTATCATACAATCACCCAATTCAACAAACACTTAATGAAACAACCTAATTGCTGAAACTGTTATATAAATTCTTTCTCATTGAATATTGTTAATTCAACCTTTAAGAAAAATTACTGCTAACTCAATATTTAAAAACAAATTACTCTTCGCAGAAGAAAGCAATCACTCCAAGCAAAATGGAAATCTTAAACTGTTATAAAGATAACACATCTACAATATTTTTGCAAGTTAAATCCTATATTACTTTTGCAAAAAGTTTTAAATCCTATGCTACTTTTGCAAGAAGTTGAATCCTATATTAATTTTGCAAAAATGAATATTAAATAGAATCACCACTCTTGCAGGAATGAAAGATCTATTGCATGTAGCCAACACAATATCCAAGCTCCAAGATTCTCAATTTTATCTAATCATGCACCACAACCACACATTGTTATAGATCTGTTTCATAAGTAAATAATAGTAACAAGTTCAACCAGTGATATCGATCCAGCAAGAAAGTAAGTCTGTTTCAACAGTTCTTATAAAGAAATAAATTGCATACCTCAAGATAAATCACACATGCAAATTAATCATATGTTTCAGCAATGTAGGATTCACACACTTAAATCAATTAACTAATTCAACAATGTATTAACACTACAAGTGACTAATGGATCCAATCAACACACCACTCGCTCAATCTACAAATAAATATTGTAGCGATTTATTATACCAAAGTAATAAAGAAATCCTACAGCTAATCAAACTGGGAGAGCTCTGCAATAAGGTGGGCCCTTTCCTCCTAACATAACTTCCTTAAAAAATAGAAATAAATGGATACTCAAGAAATTAACAAAACATTGCCATTTTTTATTAAGAATTCAGTCTTCCGGATACAATGCCAATTCTCCAATTGTAGCTTGTACAAAATGAATTCAGGAAATAACCAACCGAGCATAGATGCTCTCTGCTTCTAACTTTAAAGCTATGCTATTCCCATAATAGATTCTAGATCCCATTAATTCAAAAATCCTGGAGAATTTTCACTCTCAAGTTTTTCATGAAAACATAAATTGTTACAAAAATAGCGTCCAATGTGATTATCTTCAACGATTTGCGTGATACTATTTTCCCTTAACATAGTAGACCACGTGGATGGATGAATGGCCTATTTCAAGCCTGGAAAATATTCTTTTGTGAAGGAACTGAGATGAGTTGTTCTGGAATGAGTCCAAAGAAGAGGTCAAAGCATACTATGAGACTTTTCCTTATGCGTGTTTCAGACAGATAGTGCATCAATGTCCAATATCTACATTCATCCTCATTCATCCATCAATAAATGCATTAATAAGGAAACATCAACCTAATTTACAAGTAAACTATGCATTAATTTAACAAGTTGGGTAATAGATTATACCTACTCTACAGTGATGTTTTCATGAGAAAATAGTCAATATGGTTGAATTAATAAAAGGAAAGGAACTGGGAAATGATATGAAAAAGATAGGAAAAAGGGACAATTCCAGCCTCCAAAATCTCCCCTCAACTGTACAATTTCATGTCCCCATGCAACCTAAATCACTCTCTGAATATGGATTGGAACTTTTCCAATGCAAATTGGTGAGTTTGAAGGATGATCTCTCATGTTCTCCCCTGTTTCTGTATCCTTCACAAGAAATCAATTATGCCCAGCATTGTTTTTCCACTTTCTTTGTCAGACTATACAAATACTGGTATTTCTCCACTGGAAACCAGATAAGTGGCAAGTTGAACCTCAACCCAAACCACCTTGGACCACATGCATGAATACAACCAACATAACCAGGAACCCGAGAGAGAGCATAAGTAAAATTATCATAACCATGAGGATCCCTCGTCCTTAGAGACTCAAAAGATACCTTCCACCTAGACTTAATGCCCTCTAAGGCATATGGATACTAATGAGTAATGATTTTAACACATAAGTCTATGATAGACTTCTGGAGTATTGCCACTTTATATACCTTACCTGATGAAGCAAGAAGTATTTGGTATTTTTCAATAATCGTAGAAGGGGTTTGGAGTTCACTTATAATACATAATGTGGAGTCTTCTTCATTTTTATGGATTTTTTGGGAATCATTCCACCATCTCACCTAATTATTTACAAACAAAGTGAAGGCCCTCAACTGTAGATCTCCCACATAAGGCACATGATTGAACTTTATATCCAACAAATAGGCTAAGTCATGCAAATAAAGCTCACATAATACGTGTTGATCTGTAAAATCACTTTGGTAAGAAGTTTCTAAAAATTGAAAGGATGTGACTATTTTATGAGGCCTACCTTCTTTTATATCGTTCAACTTGAATAGATTTAACTACTCATAAAGAAAAACATAGTAAGATGGAGAAGGACTTCTACAACTTAGCAAATCAAGTGCCAATGAATACATTTGATCCGTATCTTGCTGCATAGTCTTAATCTTCTTAAACTCCTTTAATTCCTTCTCCATTTCTTCCCACCTAAACCTATGAAACGTTAATTCTTCATCCCATTTATCTATGATATCTCTAATTATTGTTCTATGGATTAGTAAAGGATCCATTCCCTCTCTAAACAATGCAACCTATTTCTTCCATTTTTCCAACTCATCCCTCAAAAGAGAAGTATTGTCAACTGGGCTTCGGGGTCTATCTTATTTTGCATCCAAATCAATAATTTCTAGAAGAGGTTCTTGTGCTTCTATGTTAGTATATTACTTAAGGAGAGTTTGATTTTGTGCCACTGGTTCTTGTGTAACAGTGACCTTTTCTTGCTGAGGCTACTCTCCATTTTTATCAACTATTGGTTCTTGTGTGACAATGGAAAGTTCGAGCTGAGTTGTTTCAACAGCCTACTTATTTAAATCAAATTCCATTGGTTCTTGTGTAACAGCCGCATATTCCAGATGAGCTGTCTTCCCTTCCAAATTGGATGCCACTAGTCCTTGTGTTTCAATGGCAAGTTCATGCTGAGATATTTCAATAGTATGCTTATTTAAATTAAATTCCTATAGTTCTCGTGTAACAGTGGCCATCTCAGGATGAACTACTTCAACAGTTTGTTTTTTCTCATTATGAGCCACTGGTTCTTGTGTTTTAGTGGTCCTCTTTCCTTGCACTATTTCAGCCATCCATTCTTTCATACTTATTAAACCCAGGGCTGAAGGTTTAGGGAGAATCATCTTATATCCAACACCTTTATAAATATCCCCACATTCTGGGCACATCAGTTCCATGAACTCTACTTGTGTCTCAACCTCATGTAATGGAAAATATAGACTTCCAACAAGATCGACCACTTGGGCTAATGCATCCAAGGTGTGGGGTTTTTGACTTCACTGTCCTACCTTCAATTACTCCAATTCCTCCTTGAGTCTATGCACCTTTCTTTTCAACAAATCATTCTCAAGGATTAGGGAATTAAATTGAACAATAATTTCCTCTATAGCAGGTTCTTATGTATCAACAACTTTTTGATTTGGGCTCAAGCTACTCACTGGTTCTTATGTAACAGTAGCAACTTCTAGTTGTGGTTCACCACCCACTGGTTCTTGTGTAACAATCGGTGAAAGAGGATGTAAAATAGGAATCTCCAATTTTTCCCTTTGAAGCCTAGTCACCTCTATTGCAACAGAAGCCCTAGTCATTTTTATTGTGCATAGAAAAAATGTTGTAGTTTCTTCAAATAGCCTCTTTATTTTACCATGGGGTGATATGGTAGGAGTAGGGTTTTCCATGTGTATTTAAAATTCACAATCACGAACATTGTGGGGAGAATCATCACGTAGAGCAAATTATTCTTCCTGCAATTCTTTTACCATCGCCTCTGATTGCGTAGTCATATTCTTGGGTGATATTTCTTCTCCTAAACCTGTCTCTACATTCTTTAAGGACCTCTCTGGACTTGGCTCTTCTCTTTAAGGGATTCTTTAAGGACCTCTCCTAAACCTCCAGACATATCTCTTGTGAGCCTCCCACGGTTGTAATCTCACAACTATTCCTTATTTCCATATCTCCAACACCGTGTCCAAGTTCCACCTCGATCTCCTATGTCTCTTCTCTTTCCCTATCTGATATACTTCTATCATCACTTTCCTCCTCCTCTTATGACTCACTAGTACTGTCATCTTCAATTCCCAAAGGTTTTGCTATTTCACTAGCGAGCAATTGTGCCCATGTCTTGTTCTATTGTTCTAGTGTCCTTATAATGATCAATTTGATGACTCCATGGTTTGTAATAGAGGTGTGAGGAAGGTGAGACCGTCCCACATAATGTGCCATGTTATGCAAGGATTTCAATAAATAATAAGACATGTTTACTAGTGACCCATGGCATAAATGAGATAGCAGAACTAAGTAGTAATTATAAACCTCCTTGTACCTACTTTAACAGGTGATGTATTTCTTCAAGAAGATGGCAACTTGGTCCCATGGATGAGGTAAATATTACAGCGTTGTCCCACATCCTCTGGGTTTAACTTCCTCCCCTTCTTCGAGAAAATTGGCCCTTGCATTCGGAACAGGTATATTACGACCAAACCACCTCCTACCAGTCCTAGGAAGGCCTGTAACTGCAAATATGAATTCCTCTGTAACATCAATCCTCAACCCATTAACTTCTGAGTGATCCCCCATCAAGTTCCAAGCAAATTGCAATGCAACCTCAGCATTGAACCTCCTTAGTCACTCAAAATACATTATCCATCCTGCATTTTCAAAGATCCTATAAAATTTGGGGTTCCGACGCAAGGAGTTAAGAGTCTTCGGTTTGTGACGGACTACTAATCCCCCCATGCTGAATAAATTCCTTCAGGAAGATGGAGGAAGCACAACAGAGCTTTAGTTCATAATTACCCCTCATAGGTTAGGATTTGCAGTGTGCATGACCGTGCGTGCACAGGAGGGGGGAGTATGTCGAAAATTGGAAAGGTGATGACATTTTAAGAATAGGTCGTGGAAGAAAAGGGAAAGAAAATGACAGTGTGGATTACTTCGTGTGGTGATAGTTAATAAATACAGAGGGATGTGATGGCATACCCCTCAACTGAAGGCATTGGTCATTGGTGGTCGATGTGGAGGAGTGAAGAGCAATCATGATTACCCTAGTTGTCATATCAAAGCATAGTCACACAAGTAATTGAGGGAAACGTACCTATAACACTAAATGAGGTGAGGTTCCAACGAGCAAAATATGATTTGGAACCCGTGTCCATCAAATCAAATAGTTATGACGACACTTTACATTGATGGGCATGATCTCCGTGGCAGAAAAATCAAGAACGATAATGCCCCATTTATAGTGGTCACTATCTCAACCATTGGCCCGAAAAGAAATAATGGGATTTTAAAAATAGTAGTGTTTCAACAAAATGGAGGAATTTACAGTATCATCATACATAAAAATTGGCAGTGTTTTAGCAATAAATAGATAAATTGACAGCACCAAAGTACAAATAAATTGCGATTGTTTCAGCAAAAGAACCTAAAGTATTCATCCAGTGGCAGAAATATGTCAGAACTCAGCCAACAGTATAGAACTAGAGTGTTTCAGCTGATAGCGAGAAATTGGCGAGGTTCATCTATTGGCGTAGTTTCAACTGATAGTGGGAAATTGGTGTTGATTCAGTTGATAGTGGGAAATTGGCATAAATTCAGCTGATAGTAGGAAATTGGCGAAGTTTCAGCTAATGGTAAATAAAATGGTGGAGTTTCAATTGATGGTAAAGAAAATAGTGGAGTTTCAACTTATAGTAGGAAATTTAGCAGAGTTTCAGCTAATAGTGGGGAAAATGGCGGAGTTTCAGCTGATAGTAGGAAATTTGGCAAAGTTTCAGCTGATAGTGGTAAATAAATTGCCGACAACTAAACGATGTTTCAGCAAATGGAAGAAAGGTTACAGGTGTCTAACAAACAAGTGAAATAAAATGGCTTAAGGAGGGAATTTTTATCAAGGCATAATATGGTAGTGGATTATATAGTTTCGGCAATCGATGGGCCCCAGACATAGGATAAAACAAAAATTGTTTCACCCAGCTCAATTGCCTTCTATCAACCAAGAAATGATCTGCAATTTTAAACCCAAGCCACCATACCCCCTTCATCACCGAAAAGAAAGTTCTGCCTGGGAAATCTAGCTGTAACTTATTAGCAAAATAATAAAAATGCAATCAAAAGAAAACAAAAAAAAACACTTTATTTATGTACATGTCTAAAAAAAACAAAGCAAAAGGGCCCTCGCATGAAGTTGAGGGACCTTTTAGATGCAATTGGGTAAATGCAAAACGCGCGAGAATTGTGTAAATTCACAATGCTCGCGCGTTATGTAAAACTAGGAATGGCGGGCTCCGAACCTGCCATGTCATTTAACATGTAGGATAGGATTACAAAACGCGCGAGCGTTATGGTGATACATAACGCGCGCGCATTATGTATCACCATAACACTTGCACGTTTTGGTTAATATAACAAAAAAAAAAACAAACAAAACGAGCCATAGAATGACGACCGTGGCTCGGATCGACAAACCGTCAACTCCGTTGGATTCAGGACATCGGGATAGTGCTAGGGGTGACCCTCTCCGTCGGTCCCATAGCCAGCCAGTTGGTCGAGCCTACTTGCACATCATCGATATCTTGGTCCAAAATTTATGTGATTTTAAATAGGGTATCATGAGCGCCTTTGAACTAGGAAGAGGTAAAATGAGCTAGGTTGAGGGCAATAAATGTTGTATTTGTATGATGTTGCAAGGATTTTGTAATGTGACAAGGTTTTTCTCTATGCTTTGAACATGGAAGCCATTAACTAATTAACGCCGACGTTAAATGTAGGGTAAGCATCCCTATAATGCCATAAAGGAAAGAGTTCATCATTTAAAGAATCAACGTACCGGATGTTCAACCATTGTCCAAGTGGATTGCGTATGCATCTAGAGTTTTATTTTAATCATTCATGTCACGTCCAATTGAATTTTCATGGGTCCAATTGAATTTTAATTGGTCGATCCGAGCCACAATTGTCATTCTATGGCTCATTCTATTCCCCTACGTCCTAAGAAGGTTTAAGGTGTAAAGCAATAGCTCTCTAGTATTCATCCTGAAGCTCTTTTGTTTATGTCTAAGATAAAGAAGCTCTTAGTTCGTGAGCTGGAACATATTGATCTTAATAGGATTTATACAATCTCTATTTTACAAGAAACTGACCTTAGAAATTCTCATAGCAATGACGAATCCTTCATTTTGCATTTGTTAACAGAGGAAGATCAATTTTCAACAAAACAATGTAGTTATTACATGTGGAGGCAGCGGTTTCCCATGGAAAACAAGTGTAGGGTTTAGCAGAGGAAAGATGTTGGGAAATGGGCTATTACATTAGCTTTTCCGATGGGCGAGCGGCTTACAGAAGGAAATATGGCGGTTTTAGGTATCTATGTTTTTCTTCCGACGGAAATTGTAATAGGATTTCCATTTATAATACAGGCAGATTTTTTACTGGTTTCGTCAAGATAAAGTATCATTTTCAATAACAAGTGGAACCAGGGAATCCTTCATTCTGTTCCATTAGCCTTTTGTTCAACATTTCATGATCTGATAAGTGGTAATTCACCTCTATCATTGAAACGTTTATGTAAACCAACAGAAGCTCGGACAATACTCCCTGCTTTTAAACGCATTCTGGAGAAAGCAAGAGGACAAGTTCATCAAAGCGACTTCATTCATCTATATTCTCGTAATGTACACATAGTCCATACTTATCTTGATAAACAAAAGTTTTATAATAGCTTGAAGTTCTTGGGCATGGTTATCTCCCTGCATTTGGTTGTCTGATTGGTTGACAAGCTTTCCTAAAAATCTGTACGTTGAACTTCTTTGTTTTATTGCTGAAAATTGGAAGGGATTTCCAAGTCACCTGCAAAACGCTCCTTTGTTGAGTGGTTGAATCAGTATCCTAAAATTACAGATCTTTCTATCTCAAAGTTTGTTGAGCAACTCCTAGATGTAGTATCAGACTCAACAGACAGTAAACATGTTATCACCACTGCACATTTTTTGCACTATTCATCTGCAAATAACTATGTCTGGCCCGAAAGGTGTCCCTGAAGACCTTTTGGATGTGAGACCGAACGAGCCATAGAATGACGACTGTGGCTCGGATCGACAAACCGTCGACTCCGTTGGATTCAGGACGTCTTGTGAAGTGTCGTGCTGTATGGGAGACAGGAAGGAGGGAGGATAAAATGTAGAACACGGGAGGATAAAAGCATTTTGCTAATATTTATTCACACACAAAACACGCGCGCGTTTCTTTTATATTAAAAAAAATCGTAGGTATTTAATACATTTGGTGCAAGGCTAAATAACATCTAGTTGCACAAAACGATTCATAAACGCACTAGCGTTATTGAAATAATGAAAAAACCTTATTCAATAGTTTATTTAATAGTTTATATGGGTTAGGAAGTTAAATAGAGATTTGGTGATGAGGATGATGATGATGATGATGACGGTGATGATGGTGATCATAAAGAAGAGGATGATGATGATGATGATGATGATGATGAATCAATGACGATGAATATGGTGGTGAGGATGATGATGATGATGGAGATGACAACGACGACGATGATGAGGATGATGATGATGATGATGA